>CM076850.1:165433747-166019556 GCA_039519185.1 Astragalus membranaceus
CAGTTACCCTAAATTTGATTGTGCAAATATAAATTACGAATTTATTTGTTTTACCCAAAAATAAAATAGTAGAGAATAATAAGAGCTAATTTAGAAAAGTTTAATTTTGACTTGACGGGGAAGCTCCGCTCCTACGTATCCTCCGGTGCAATGAGGAACTCAAAAGTCACGTAGTTCTTCCTGAAAAAATTTGTTGGTTGGTATTTTTTAATATAGGGGTTTTAGGATTATTGAGCTGTACAGCTCATCCATCCTAGAACGCTGACTGACCCATCTGTACAGTCGATTTAGTCCCCTATTTTATAAAAATGGAGTTTTTGGAGTTTTGGAAAATGATTTTATGTGTGTTGGTTTGATTTTATTTGAATAGGGATTTTAGGAATCTTGAACCGTACGGTTCATTTATCCTAGAATGCTGACTAACTCGTCTGTACAGTCGGCTTAGTCCCCTATTTTCGAAAAATGGAGTTTTTGATTTATGGAAAGAAATATGTTTGTGTTTATTTTGATTTAGAAATTGTTTGTTTTAAATAGGGATTTTAGGACATGATCCGTAACGGTTCATTAGTAACCTAAAAAGCTGACTAACCCGACTGTACAGTCGATTTAGTCCCCTATTTATATTTTTTTTGAAAATGAAAGATTTATCTATTTATTTTTATAGGTTTTTTGTAAAAGGAAATAATAAAAACGAAAACAGAGGGTGCAATAGTAAAATGGGGTGCAGTTTACAAAAAGGGAGTTGTATTATTGTTTGCTTGAATGCAAAAGTATTAAGCTCCTTTGTGTCCTAGAGGGATCCATTTGGGAATAGATCTAAGGCTTTTTCTATCAAGTGAACCTCTCAAATGTAGCTCTATAGAGTCCTAAATAAGGTTCCTAGAGCCAACGACCCCAATTAAGAATACTGATCAACAACAATAGGCTAGCTATTAGGAGTGCCAGCATTCTCAAGAGGGACCAAACTCTAGGTGAGCCTTTCGTGACCACCCAACAGGACGCACATCCAGTAGGCCATCACTACGCAGTCTCGTTCTAACTTAGGTTATTCTCCAGTCCGGGTACAGGACTATTCTCACGTGTGTGCAGAAGTGTGATAGTGGAGTGTGTGTAGGAGCAAAATGTTAAATATACCCCCTAGCTGCAAATCAAACAAACACATATACAG
Organism: Astragalus membranaceus; assembly: GCA_039519185.1. Classification (NCBI taxonomy): domain Eukaryota; kingdom Viridiplantae; phylum Streptophyta; class Magnoliopsida; order Fabales; family Fabaceae; genus Astragalus; species Astragalus membranaceus. Next base: position 165,434,916 of record CM076850.1, read on the forward strand.
AAAATAATAGTCTTCTACCCTAGGGTTTATATCAAGCATAAAATAAAGATATACAAAAAGAAACTAAAGAAATAAATAAATAATCAATAAATATGTACATAAATAAATAAACAAATAGATATAAATAAATAAATACAAAACTAACCTCAAGCTGATGAACGCGATGAATGTCGAACCGGACCGAGCAGTCTGACCAGGTCAACTCCGAATCGGACTGCTTTGAGAACCGAAAAACTGATTCAAAAAAATTACAAAATAATCAAAGACAGACTTTTAGTGTCTGGACCGCAAAGGCTAGCCCAAAAGATGACTTAATTTGCCAATGACTCCTCCCTCAAAAGTCTTTGCCTCTTAGCCTCTTTTATAGTCAAACGTTAGGTGGTTCTTGTTTCTCCCAAACAATGTGGGACTAAAACAAGATAGAGAAAGTCATTCTCGTTTTTCTCAAATCAGCCACTGTAACAGTGTGATTCCGGATTCGTTAACCGTTGGATCATCGTCGTTTTTTTTACACCAGGTTCGTGAGACATACCTCTTCACTTTTACCGTTCGGATCGTCGAAATGAGGTCTGAGGAGAGTGAAATTGTCTTCGCAAATGTACAAAAAACAACCCCCATTTTTCTCAAACCAGCCACCATACAAGTGTGATTCTGGACTCGTTAACCGTTGGATCGTTTTCATTTTTTGCCAGAAGGTTCTTGAGACATTCATTTTCACTTTCACCGTTCGGATCGTCGAAATGAGGTCTGAAGAGAGAGAGAAATCACCTACGCAAAGTAGCTGCAGTTTTGGGTATTTTGGTTTATTTTTGTAATTTTGGCATTCTTGGGCCAAGTCATGTAAATGGATGTAAATGGACACTCCTTTTTTGTAATAATAATAATTTTTTTATTGCACCTCCCTTTTTTTTATTTTCTTTTTTAATTTGTATTATTTCTTATCTATTTTATTTATTATTTTCGTTTTTTATTTAAAGATATTGTAACAAGAAAAATAAATTAAATCGACTTTGTAATTTTTTTGAATCAACATATTTTTTTAATTTTTGTTTAACCACTAAAAAAAGTAATAATAACGCAAAATTAGTAAATTAGCGCAAAATGACCTATTCGAGGGATTAGGAATCAAATATAGGCGAAAAACATATTTTTGTGATTTTTTTGAAAAAAAGTAAAAATGTACCGGTTAAAATTGGGTGTTCACATGTTACAAGTACCAAGTTAATTTTTTGATAGGTCTTGTACACGTCCAGTACCAAGTTATCAAAACTATCCCATAATAAGATGCCGACATGCACCCAGTTGCATTTTTTTTGCAGAAAACAGAGAAAGAGAATAAGAGAAAGAGAAGGGAGAAGGAGGCTGTTGTGGTGGTGATGAGAGAGAAGTGGTGGTTGTGAGAGAGAGGTTGTGGTGAGAGAGAGAGAGAGAGAGAGAGAGAGAGAGAGAGAGAGAGAGAGAAGTGGTGGTGGTGGTGGTGGTCATGAGAGGGAGAAGGAAGTCGTGGTGAGAGTGAGCGAGAAGAGGAAGGAATTTTTTTTTAGGGATATTTTAATCATTTACTTATGTAAAGGAGGGTGAAAGACAGATAGAGTAAGAGGGGGTGCCAAAAGAATGGGCCTTATAACTAGGCTCACTCATAAATGGTTGAAGATTTTTACGTGACAGGAATGCTACTAAGCAAAGAGGTAGCTCTTGGGTTTGGCAAAGTTTGATTCGAGGAAGAGAACTGCTCAAGACTTCTGGTAGGTGGTCTGTGGGTTCTGGTCATGATATGTGGCTTGCTAATGGAGAGGTTGCTAAGGTGAAATAAGAGTCTAACATAACTAAGGTAAGTGAGCTGATCGATGCTAATCACTGCTGGTATGTGGAGAGTATGAGGACACATCTTGACCCTAGAACAACTATCTCTGTCATGCAAACTCCTATCTCCTGGACTAACCCTATGGATGATCTTTATTGGCCTTTTACAAAAGATGGGGTGTAGTCTGTGAAATCAGGCTATAGGAGGATTATAGAATGTAAACAAGTGCCCAGAAATCATGCCTCATCATCTGTTAATACTCCCAAGGAACTGTGGAACAAAATATGGGGAGCTACTGTGCCTCAGAAACTTAAGCACTTTATGTGGAGAGTTTATCACAATGCTCTTGCTCTAAGGGACAATTTGCATCAGAGAAGAATTGCTAGGGATGATTCTTGTCCTATGTGTCACAATGGTCAAGAGACAGTGGAACATCTATTCTTATTGTGTCCTTGGACAAGACCCCTCTGGGTTGGAGCTAATATTTTCCATATGCCTACAGAATTCAATGTCTCTGCATTCCCTCTGTGGTTAAATGGTGTGGTGGAGGTTTGGAGATCTAATGGTTTGGAAGAAGAGTTACATACAACTCAGTTGTTCTATTATCTATGGTACATCTGGAAGGCCAGGAATGACTATGTTTTTAACAAACACAATCCAAATCCCATGGTAACCCTAACTATGGCTAAGACACAATGCTTAGAATTTTTTCAAGCCCAAGCTCCTAGAACCACTAATTTGAGTTTCTCTGGATGGAGAACCCCAAGAACAAATAACATCAAGATTAACACGAATGCTGCCTTTGATAGCTCAACAGGCAGAGGGTATGCAGAGATGACAATGGGAGGGTATTTACAACGATTGCTTCCAGAATCCACGCTCCTAATGCTCTTGTTGCAGAAGCCTTAGCCATGAGAGAAGCCATCTAGTTGGGTAGATCGATGAATCTCCAAAATGTGGTCTTCGAATCGGACAATTCCTCCATTGTTGATGCGTGCAGAGGGGAAAAAGAGATTAGAGAAATTCAGAACATTCTTCATGACTTCAATAGTATCAAATCAAGCTTTAATCTTTGTGGATTTACCTGGGTTAAACGGACTGGGAACAAGGTCGCTCACCAAATCGCTACTCTAGGAAAATCATGGTAATTGGACGATGTATCCCCCGGAATCACTCCGTAAATTGATATTGGAAGATGCTCGTATGGTGGTTTCGCGATCTCTGAAGAAGAAGGCGCAGCCAGGGTTTTCTATTGTGAAACTCGTTTGAACGTGGTTTCTGTTTAGTTAGTCAGCTGAGTTATGCGTTGTACTTTATGTTTTGGTACTTGAGTTACGCGTTGTACTTTCAGTTTATCTGGACTTGGGTCTAATTTTTGGATCTAGTATTGGACCCTCCGTGTTGGGCTCAGCCCATATTGCTTGTATTGGTTTGGGCCTCCGCCCACTAAATTAATGAAATCAATACAATTTGACAAAAACAAACTTATGGAGATCTCTTGACAAAAAAAAGCTTGTGGAGATCTGATTCCTACGGTATCTGGCTTTTGGAATTCTTCTCTTGTGCATGATTTTCAGCCAAAGAAACATCGTTGACGTTCGTCTAAAGGAGGCCATTATTGGGAATGATTATGATCTTTCACCCAAAAAAAATGAAGACTCTCCTGTTGGGGTGAATAACATACTTTGCATAGGAACATGTTGATGCTTCTGAGCTTTTCTATAAGACGTGTAAAAAAACCAGTGCACAATTATACTTATTAAACCATATTGGACCGTTTACAAAAAGCCCGTGCTGAATTTTTAAAAACTATTCCATTTTATTTAATTAAGATCTAGAAAATTAGGATCCCAATTTACTAAACTGGTAACGAACCGATTTTGTACTAGTTTTGAACGGGTTTGTAAATGTGAACCGATTTTGCAAAACTAGTTCACCAAAACTGCATTTTGAAAGAGGAGTAGTGTGCATGATTCTTATACCATACATACCCCTACTTCTCTAACCACAACTTACAAGAATTGGATCCTGCCTTTTTTTGTTCAATCATCTCTCCTTTTCCTAATCTAATGGTTGATTGACCTACAAAGGAAAAAACAGTTAGAAATGTGAGAAAACAAGAGGTGGGTGAATGGTTGAAATTAAGGCAAAATGGACGGTGTGAGAGAATGAGCAATAGAGAATCGAAATTCCAGTTTATGATTTATATGATATGATGCGAATTGCACACTATGCGTCACTATTTATTTTTTATGCAAGTTCGCGTATATTTTTATTATCAGTATAACATTAAGTATATAACTTTCAAGAAAGGGTTACAGAGAAGTTAAAAATAATGAGTGGACTGGGCCAAAGAATTAGAGTTTCGGCCCAATACAAGATCAACCGAACTCAAGCACACACGACCTCGGCATGGCCCACAAAAGAGAAGTTACCGAGGACAGGTGTCGCAGGTGAGGGAAGACGTGGGAACTCATCTGGCTGGAACCGGGCTAACCGCTGTGAACCGACCTCCGAAGATAACTGCCGAGAAGCCTTGGAGAACTAGATATATAGGACTCTAGGCCAGAGAAGAAAGGAGATTCGTTCGGGAGACTAACTCAATTTTCCTCCATACCTGTAACAACCGAGTTGATCATTTTTATTCTAGAACATTTGGCGCCCACCGTGGGGCCCGATAAATTTAATCCCGGCCACACCTTGCATTTTCACCAGCCATGATAACTACCCGTCGCGGACGCCGGCGTCAACCGCCGCCATCCCCCCCTCGCAGAACACAAGCTTCGCAAGTCGGACCACATACGCCGGATCCTGCCACACCGGAAACAATTCAAATACCAGTTGCTCAGCCAGCCAACGCTGCGACCACCCAAACAGTTACTGAAGAACAACAACCAATTCTTCAACCAAACCAGGCTGCGATGCCTGAACACCCATTCATGGTTGTCGTCAACGCAGTCCTCGATGAACTACGAAAACAGAACCAGTCCCTGCAACAACAAGTTGATGACATGAAGCAAGAAAGAGATCCTAACTCGCTTGATAGAGTCCAACTGGAAAAACCCCAACCATTCACAGACGCCATCATGAATGACTTGGTTCCCCAAAACTTCAAGCCGCCGCCCTTGGAACCATATGATGGTCGCCGAGATCCTCAGGAGCACCTAACCGCATTTGACACGCAGATGGCCATCATTGGTGCGCATGAAACGCTCAAGTGTAAACTTTTCTCCGGCACCATGAAAGACGCGGCGTTACGATGGTTCATGAGCCTTCCTCGGCAATCCGTTGTTTCTTATGCCGACTTCACGAAGAAGTTCCTCAGACATTTTTCAGACAGAAGACACAAAAAAACCTCCACTGCTACATTGTTTAACACCCGGCAGCGCCCAACTGAAACTCTCCGTGAATACCTGGGAAGATTTAGTGACATCACCGTCGACGTGGAACACCCTGATCAGAGGCAATTTGCAGACGCGTTCACAAACGGGTTGCGTGGAGGACAGTTCAACGAGTCACTAGCAAACAGGCCTGCAACCAACATGCAAGAGATCTTAGCCCGAGCAGAAGCCTACATGAACGGAGAAGAAAGTAATGCCGAGAAGCGGCACCGGGATGAACGCGAAAGGCAACCTGATAAAGGATACGAACGTCGTGGCAGATATGACGACTATAGCCGGAGTGTTTCTCAACGGCGCGATCCTCCACCACCGCCTCGGCGAAGATCTCCGCCACCTCCTCGGCGAAGCAGCCCTGTCAGAGGAACTTTAACACCTTTGAATCAGAGGCGTGCGACGATTTTGAAAGAGGTCCTACACACAAGGTTAATCCCTGAATTAAACCCAGCAAGAAGAGTCCTAGGCAGAGACAGTGATAGTTGGTGCGAATACCACCGAGGTCGAGGACATGATACCGAGAACTGCTATGCCTTAAAAAATGAAATCGAGAAGCTAATCCGACGTGGCTTATTGAAACAATATGTGAAAGACGACCCAGGGCACTCACGTGCCAGAACCCCGGAGCAACTGAAGCCTAAGTTGCAGTCTCAAGTGGTAACGTTGGCAGAACATGCAGATGAAGTTCCACCAGTGCAACATACTCTCAACACCATTTCCGGAGGGTTCGCGGGAGGAGGAGAAACAAGCTCGGCTCGCCGCAGATATGTACGCCAAGTCATGCATATCAGCAGTTCATCTGATAGTTCCATGATACCCAACATTCCTGATCTCACTTTCTCTCCCAAGGACTTCGTAGGAATATCCCCACATGAAGATGATCCTCTGGTTATAGTAGTTCAAGTCCTCAACTACAATGTCAGACGTGTACTGATTGACCCCGGATCCTCAGCAGACATCATCTATTGGGAAGCTTTCAAAGGTATGAACTTATCTAATGACCACTTGCAGCCTTACCATGGTACACTAGTTGGTTTTTCAGGAGAACAGGTGCAGATAAAAGGATACATTACCCTCCGCGCCACATTTGGCGTGGGTCACAATGCCAAAACAATCAAGGTCAGATACTTGGTGATTGATGCTGAATCATCTTATAATATTATAATGGGAAGGCCAGCACTCAATATCCTCGGCGCCGCCTTGTCAACCCGATATCTCACAATGAAGTATCCCCTTGACGATGGACGAGTTGGAGTCCTTAAAGCAGATCAGGAGGCAGCAAGAAAATGTTACTTAGAAAGCCTAAAAACGAAGAAGAAAAACACCGTAGACTCGACGGTAAAGGCCACATCTTTCAACATTAATTTTGCTGACTTAGACTCCAGGGAAGATTTCAGTGATCACCGATTGAAGCCAACAGAAGATCTCAAGCAAATTCAGATCGGATCAAGTCCTGAACAGACGACAAACATTGGAGGTGCCCTCCCAATGGACGAAGAAGTAGCAATAGTTGAGTTACTAAGAAAGAATATTGATCTCTTCGCTTGGACCCCAGCAGATATGCCAGGGATTGACCCCTCCTTCATTTGTCACAAACTGTCATTAGTTCCAGCTGCAAAACCGATCTCACAAAGAAAGAGGAAGCTCGGACCTGAGCGCAAGGTAGCAGTCGCAGAGGAAACCCAGAAGTTGCTTGAAGCCGGTTTCATTAAAGAAATTCAATACCCGACTTGGCTTTCCAATGTGGTGTTGGTGAAAAAGTCTAATGGAAAGTGGCGTATGTGCGTGGATTTCACGGACTTGAACGCTGCCTGCCCAAAAGATCCCTACCCTCTGCCCAGCATTGATGCGCTGATAGATGGGGCCTCCGGATATCGCGTTCTAAGCTTCATGGACGCATATTCCGGTTACAACCAGATCAAAATGGACCCAGATGATGCAGACAAAACAGCATTCATGACTGATACCTGCAATTATCACTACACTGTCATGCCTTTTGGCCTCAAAAACGCAGGTGCAACATATCAACGTCTAATGGACAGCGTGTTCCGAGGCCAAATTGGAAGAAATCTTGAGGTGTATGTCGACGACATGGTGGTCAAAACCGAGGAGAACCACAATCATGTTACAGACTTAGAAGAAACCTTCAATTCCCTCAGAAAACATGAAATGCGGCTCAACCCGGCAAAGTGCTCCTTTGGAGTACAAGCTGGAAAATTCTTGGGATTCATGTTGACTAATAGAGGTATAGAAGCAAATCCTGACAAGTGCAGAGCAATACTGGAGATGCCAAGCCCATCAAATCCTAAAGAAGTTCAGCAACTAACGGGACGCCTGGCAGCTTTATCACGCTTCCTATCTTGTGCAGGTGAAAACATCTTTATAAATGTTTCACTCCCTCAGCCAAACCCCATTGACAACGCAAATTCGCAACATGACTCACTACTATTTTCTCATACTGTTTCCATTTTTTGTAATTAACTATGTGCAGGTGATAAAGCTTTCCATTTCTTTGCTTCTTTGAAGAAAAAGGGCTACTTCGAATGGACAGCTGAATGTCAAGAAGCTTTTCAAGCGATTAAAACTTTCCTATCCTCTCCTCCCATCTTGGTGAAACCAAAAGTAGGAGCTCCGTTGTTGCTTTACTTAGCAATTTCAGAAAGAGCCATGAGTTCGGTCTTAGTATCTGAAGAAGGGAAGCAACAAAGACCGATATATTTCTGCAGCAAAGTGTTCAAAGGAGCCGAGGTCCGATACCAGAAAATAGAGAAGTTAGCTCTGGCTTTAATCACTTCGGCACGTCGACTTCGACCTTACTTCCAAAGTCACCGGATAATTGTGAAGACAGACCATCCTATCAAGCAGGTTTTACGTAAGCCGGATCTCGCAGGTAGAATGGTTGCCTGGTCAATTGAACTTTCTGAATACGACGTTGTCTTTCACCCAAGAGATGGCATAAAAGCTCAGGTTCTAGCAGATTTCGCTGTGGAATTGACACCACCATCATTAGAACCAGACGTTTCTCCCTGGACCCTCTCGGTAGATGGAGCATCAAACTTAAAAGGAAGTGGCGCAGGCATCACACTTGAAAGTCCTGAGGGCCTCCTCATTGAACAATCATTAAGGTTCGACTTCAAAGCTAGTAACAATCAAGCGGAATATGAAGCTCTAATCGCAGGAATGAATCTTGCAAAGGAGGTCGGAGTCCAACATCTCAGAGTGCAGAGCGACTCCCAACTCGTAACTTCCCAGGTTTCTGGCCAATTTCAAACCAGGGATCCACAACTCGGCAAGTACCTCAAGAAAGTTAAACTACTCTCCGCCGGTTTCCCCTCTTTTGAATTGCTGTACGTCCCCAGAGAGCAGAACATCCGAGCTGATATCCTATCCAAGTTGGCAAGCACAAAGAAACCTGGCAACAATCACACTGTGATTCAGGAGACACTCCCACTGCCAAGTATTGAAACAAAAGAGATCCACTCAGTAGAACTGTCAACCAACTGGACTACTCCAATAATAGCCTTTCTGCAACATGACATCCTGCCTCACGAAGAGACCGAAGCCAAAAAGATGCGGCGTGACGCAGCGAAATATGTTATCATCGCAGGCAAGCTATATAGAAGGGGTTTTGCAGCACCACTCCTACGCTGTCTGACACCCGCTGAAACCGAATACGTGATGAAAGAGATCCATGAGGGCATATGCGGCAGCCACATCGGAGGACGTTCATTGTCAAACAAAGTCATAAGAGCAGGATATTATTGGCCCCAGCTGGACAAGGATTGCGTAGACTTTGTGAAGAAATGCGATAAATGCCAACGGCATGCCGACCTTCACCATGCTCCTGCAACAACGCTGCAATCAATTACAACCCCTTGGCCTTTCTACAAATGGGGGGCTGACATCTTGGGCCCATTCCCAGTTGGACCTGGTCAGGTGAAATTCTTACTCGTTGCCGTCGAATACTTCTCCAAATGGATAGAAGCAGAGCCTGTAGCAACCATCACAGCAGCTCGGGTCAAGAAATTCTATTGGAAGAATATTATCTGCAGATTTGGTATGCCAGCAGAAATAGTGTCAGATAATGGTACACAATTTGCCAGCTCCCTTGTTACAGATTTTTGCACTGGACTTGGAATCAAGAACAAGTTCACGTCGGTAGAACATCCTCAGGCAAATGGCCAAGCTGAGTCAGCAAATAAAGTCATATTATCTGGTCTAAAAAAGAAGCTTGATGAACACAAAGGTGCCTGGGCAGATCAGTTATGTCAAGTGCTTTGGTCATATCACACAACCCCAGATTCTTCAACTGGTAAAACCCCTTTTAAGCTTACATATGGTGCGGATGCTATGATACCCGTGGAATTGGGTGAGCCTAGCTTCAGGCGAGAGAACACAAGGGAGGACACGAACTCAATCAACATGGTAGTAAACCTAGATCTCCTGGAGGAAATCAGAGAAGCTGCTCATCTACAAGAATACGCAGTGAAGCAGCGCGTAGCTCGGAAATATGATTCTAAGGTCCTCCCTTGTGAGATGAAGCAAGGCGACCTCGTTTTAAGGAAAGTTTTGGGACCAGATACAAAGGGAAAGCTTTCACCTAACTGGGAAGGTCCATACAAGATCCTAGAGAAGTTGACTGCCGGAGCCTACAAGTTAGAAACGCTAGCGGGACACCCAATACCGAGGAGTTGGAACTCGGCAAATCTCCGCTTCTACTTCAGTTGCAATAAGGGTGCACTCTTTTCTCCCACTGGGAGTTTTTAATGAGGCACCCCCTATTTTATCTCTTCCATGTTTTCATTTCCTGTTTTTACATTAGACAACTTCCCCATGAAAATGGTTGATTATGTATGTACTCAAAATGATGCGCAGACATTATAACGCCAACGAATAAAAACCTGGCAAGTACTCTTTTCTCCCACCGGGAGTTTTTAACGAGACTTGCCAGTTGAAAAAGTGGTGTCAAAATTTCTTACACTTTTTTACTGCTAAATCTTTGCTGAGAACAAATCGATACAGCTCAGTTAAAACAAAGCGAAACAATTTACAACTCACCTCTGCAAAACTTCTAACCGAAGTCATTTCGAAACACTTCGGCAAAGATCAAGAAAAGTGATTTGTTCAAAATCCCATACAACAATGGTTGGAGCACTACCAGAATTTCAGTCATTTCCGGCGGGCAATTTCCGGCGGATTTAGTCCGCCGGTAAATTACCGGCGGATTTTGGCACGTTACCGGCGGCTTAGATCCCCCAGTATCTTACCGGCGGATTTGACAAAGTTACCGGCGGATTATATTCCGACTGTTAAATTACCGGCGGATTTTGTTCCCTTACCGGCGGATATATGTTGCGCAGAATTTTTAAAAACAAATCCGCCGGTAATTGCATTTACCGGCGGATACAGCCGCCGCTTTAAAAAATTATTATTAATTAAATTTTGACAATCCGCCGGTAAGCAACATCATATCCGCCGGTAACAACACGCCAAATAATCCGCCGGTAACGCCTATTACCGGCGGATATTATTTAAATTTTAAAAATTAATAATCCGCCGGTATTTTTAAAATCAGCCGGTAATGCTATTTTATCCGCCGGTAGGTTCTGACCGTTGGGTCATATCCGTTGGTATCCGCCGGTAAACATAATATCCGCCGGTAAGCGTAATTTCCGGCGGATTTCGAATATAGCCGTTGGCGCCTCTTCCCTTATATATTCCCACCCCTCCTCACTTCCTCTTCACTCACTCTTCACTCTCTACTCCGAAATCTCTCTCTTTTCTCCTAAATCTCTCTCTTTTCTCCTAAATCTCACTCTTTTCTCCTAAATCTCTCACTATTTTCTTCTCATTTTCTCTCGATTCACTCTTTTCGAAGTCAGTTTTGTTTAAGGTATGTTTTTTAACTAAATTTGGATTGTTTTAGTTAATATTTAATTTTTAAATATGTGTTGTTTAGTATTTTTTGTTATTATTTGTTTTGCAGTTGATTGAAGTTGCCACTTTGGAGTTGCCACTTTGGAGTTGCCACTTTGGAGTTGTTAGTTTTGAGTTTAGTCACTGCATTACCGGTTAGTTAACAAATTTATTCGTTATTAAATGTATTTGTTGGTGTTATTATAAATTATAAGTTTTTTACAAAAATAAAATAAATTTTATTTATTCTGTAATAATTAAATTACGTTTACACTATTTGTATAATAATAATTATCTCAAAATTTTGAGATTTTTAAAATACGAATTATTTTATTTATTAGTTAAAAATCGAAAAATTATTAGTTATTTTGTAGTAAAATTAAAAACAAATTATTTTAATGTTATTTGATGTTATTAGCCGAAATTTTTCATGAAAATAAGATAAATTTTATTCATGGAAATTATTGGTGTTATAGAAATTATTCGAAAATAAAATAAAATAAATTATAATAATTGTTTGTTATTTGCATTTTTTGTAAAAAAATAATTTTTTTAGTAAAATAAAATGTTACTAAAAATATATTATCATTTATATATATTTGGTCAAATCTAAAATATCCATACTAATGTGTATTATTCTAATACACGTGGTATATGTTGTGTTGTGTATGTTATATTTAAGAACGTACCCAAAAAAATGGATCGTAGTTGAATGTATGATAGAATATATCCTGGAAGAACTGGGTTGAAACGACGTTTTGTACAAGGAGTCAAAGAATTTGTTCTTTTTGCTAAGCGTCAAAAAGAATTTGAGCGACAAGGTGGAATTAGATGTCCTTGCTCCATATGTGTGTTTCGATCTATAAAAAAGGAAGCTGATATTCGACTTCATTTGTACAATAATGGGTTTAAGCCAGATTATTGGATATGGACCCGTCATGGCGAGGTAGCAGCTGGAGTTCCTGCGGTTGATAATGTTCCTGTCCAAGCTGTAGATCAAGGTCGTCTCGCGTCAAGTCCAGTTGCAGCTTCCACATCAAGTAGTAATCCAACGACTACTGGATATCAACCGCCGTTTGATGTATATCAGGGGATGATATCTGATGCTGTCGGTGTAAATTTGGATTTCGAAGAACCACAATATGATGCTGAAGAAGTTCCAAACGAGGAAGCTCAGAGGTTTTATAGTTTTTTGAGTGAGACAAATAAACCATTATTTGAAGGATCTACAGACTCTAAGTTATCAATGTGTGTTCGGTTGTTGGGTCTTAAGTCTCAATTTAACGTTGCGGAATTGTGCATGGAATACATGACAAAAATGATGTTGGATGCAACCCCTTGTTAGAGGACTTTTGCCGCAAAGTTATTATGATGCTAAAAGATTGGTATCGAAGCTTGGTTTAAAATCTATAAGAATTGATTGTTGTGTGTCTGGTTGCATGATCTATTATAACAATGAGTTTGGCATAAATGATGGAGAGTTGCTGCAATGCAAGTTTTGTCAAGAGCCACGGTATCGTGTCAGCAGGAAAGAGACAAGCAAAGGCAAACCAGTTCCAAGGAAAGCAATGTTCTATTTGTCGATTATACCAAGACTGAAGAGGATGTTCACTTCAATGGAAACTGCGGGTAAAATGACGTGGCACTATGAAAATAGAAATAATTCTGGTGAATTACGCCATCCATCTGATGGTGAAGCTTGGAAGCATTTTGATCGTGTTCATCCAGATTTTGCCAATGATCCACGCAATGTTCGGCTTGGTTTATGCTCTGATGGTTTCACACCATATATTCAAGCGTCAGCAACACCGTATTCTTGTTGGCCAGTTATTGTTACCCCATACAACCTACCTCCTGAAATGTGTATGTCTAAACCGTACATGTTTTTAAATGCTATAATACCAGGGCCAACTAATCCAACAGCTGGTATTGACATATATTTGCAACCTTTGATTGATGACCCAAAAAGGTTGTGGGATGGTGTTTTAACTTATGATGCAGCACGAAGACAAAATTTCATGATGAGGGCGGCTTTGATGTGGACAATTAATGACTTTCCTGCGTATGGAATGTTGTCTAGATGGGGGACACATGGTAAGATGGCGTGTCCAATTTGCATGGTTGACACAAAGGCTTTTACTCTTAAATATGGAGGAAAATCTTCATGGTTTGACTCACACCGTAGGTTTTTACCTACCGAGCATCCCTTTAGAAAGTCAAAATATGCATTCATCAAGGGGAATGTTGAAACAGGTGAACCTCCTCGTAGGCTGACACCAGAAGAAGTTTGGAACAGTGTCAAGGATATCCCTCCTGTGGAAGTGGTTGCTGGTGTTGTTTCTCGTCCAGATGGTTATGGACAATGGCATAATTGGACAAAAAAAAGTATTTTCTGGGAACTTCCATATTGGAAAGATAATCTATTGAGACACAATCTCGATGTAATGCATATTGAAAAGAATTTCTTTGATAACATATTTAACACTGTTATGAACGTGAAAGGTAAAACGAAAGACAATGAGAAGGCTAGGAAGGATGTGGATCATTACTGCAGGCGAAAGGATTTGATATTGGTTCAGCAAGCTAACGGCAGGACGCTGAAACCCAAAGGCAATTATACTTTATCTACGGAGCAAGCGAAAGCAGTTTATCGGTGGATTTCTGAGTTGAAAATGCCAGACGGTTATTCTTCCAATTTAGCAAGATGTTCTGATGTGGATCATGGGAGGTTACATGGGATGAAGAGCCATGATTGTCATGTATTCATGGAGTGCTTACTTCCTATTGCCTTTAGTTCGTTGCCAACACACGTTTTGAATCCACTCATTGAAATAAGTCAATATTTTAAGAATTTGTGTTCTGCAATACTAAAAGTGGATGATATTTCAAAAATGGAACAAGACATCCCATTTATCTTATGCAAGTTGGAGAGAATATTTCCGCCTGGTTTCTTTGATTCTATGGAGCATCTTCCTGTTCATCTCGCATATGAAGCTAAACTTGGCGGGCCTGTCCAATACAGATGGATGTATCCGTTTGAAAGGTCAGTTAAATATATATAACATTTAGATTAATAATTAGATCGATGATTTATATATTAACAAATGATGGATATATATCATTTTCTAGGTTCATGGGTGATTCAAAAAGATCAGTTAAAAATAAAGCTAGAGTTGAAGGATCGATATGTTCTTCTTACTTACACCGTGAAACAACTCATTTTTGTTCCTATTATTTCAAGAATGAATTTGCTCCTGCAAGCAGTAGTCGAAATGACATGGAAGACGTTGAATGTCCAAGACATCATTTAGCTTTGTCTGTCTTTTGTCTACCTGGTCGTCCGTCTGGAAAAGAGTCAATTCATTGGCTAACAGAAGAAGAGTTAAATTCAGCCCATGTTCATGTTATGATAAACTGTACGAGGTCCAACCATTCATTGAGTATGTATTTCTCGACCTATCTCTTAATTAAATTAAATTACACAGTATTGTATATAACAATTAATTAATAATTTCTTATTAGGGAGTTCTTGTCATCAGAGGCAGTAAGTGAAGACCAATCTTCTGCTCATATTCATGCGCATTTTCCAATGTGGTTTAGGCAATGTGTGTATTCCCTCCCGCCAACTCCTACCAACCTACACTTGAGGATCTTATCTGACGGTCCTCGAAGATGTGTTAAAGAATGGCACACATATTTTGTCAATGGATACAAATTTCACACTAAGGAATGGACAGAGGGTAGAGAAACAGTCAATAGTGGAGTTTGCATGAAAGGTGTCACTGGGAGAGGCGAAGATGATTTCTATGGCGTGGTTGAACACATATATGAACTTGCATACCCATATCTTGATTATAGTCCAAAGGTGATTGTTTTTTATTGTAATTGGTTCGATCCGTCCGCTCGAGGAACAAAGTTTAATCCAAAGACAAATACAGTGGACATTAAAATGAATAGTAGATATCGACTGTATGATCCGTTCGTCATTGCACAAAATGTGAGACAAGTCTATTATGTCTCTTATCCATCAACACGGACTGATCGGCGTGGTTGGTGTGTCGCAATTAAGACAAAACCAAGAGGTCGAATTGAGACAAATGATGACACAGTGGAAGACGTGGCATATCAAATGGATGAAATGTCCAATGTAAATGAGGTTATTGAAGTTGAACCCATTACTCGTTTATGTGATGAGCCAAACACTGGTGATGAAGTTAATGAAGAAGAAGAAGATACAGATCATGAGGATGCAGTCGATCACGTCGGTGTATCAGGAATTCACTCATCTGATGATGGTGATTTCGAGAAAGAATGGGATTCTGATTAATTTGTTATGAAATAATTAATATTTAGATTTATCAGACTTTGATTCATGTATGTTAATGTTATTCATCATGTATATATATATATATGTTATTCATCATTTATGTTATTCATTATTTGTTATTTATCATGTAATATATATATATATATATATATATATATATATATATATATATATAGATAGATAGATACGTACAGTCATCATGACATCAGGATCAGATTCCGATCATGACCTACCTACTCCCCCACCGACCGGTTTTTTTAAGAAGATTGCTACTTCTTTACGTGGTCGTCGTCGTCGTGTAACTCGTGTCGTTGTTGATGGCGATTTTGTGGCTCTACCTACTACGGCTGATGGCAGCGGACCTAGTACGCTGAGTCGTCCATTTGTGCCTCCAGCTGGTACTGTGACACCCCCGCCAGATGCGGACGGGATTACCAGGTATAATATTGAGAATGAGGTGGTTGAGGTTACATCTGACGGTCGTATAGTGGTGAAGGCTGTCGGAAAGCAGTAAGTATTAATTAAGTAATTTATTTATTAATGATATTTGTTTGATTTATAAATTATTACCTAAACGTACATTTATCTTTTTTATGTACAGATTTATTCCTGGGAGGATTGTGGCTGGCACAATCACAGACATAATAAAAGCAAATTACACTAAACCGTGGAAGAATTGGACGGAGGTAAGAAAAGATCCGTCGTCTAAGATGTGGACTGCATTCAGGGTAAGTTTTTTTCCAATTACTTAATATTTAGTTTTTTAATTTTGTTGAATTGATTAACTTGTTTTTACTAACTAGTAAATTTGTTTAAATAGGAAAAATTTACATGGAGAAGCGATACGATGAGAGAAGTTGAGAGCGCATTCAACACAAGAGCTTTTCATCGATTTTCTGAAATGCTCCGGGGTTGTCGTAATTCAAGGGTGCAACCGGATTGGATTGGCGATTCTGATTGGAAATGTCTCCAAGTGAAATGGGGAGATGAGAAGTATAAAAAAATATGTGAGAGTGCCGAGAAGAATCGTGCTTCTGAGAGAGGGGGTTGCATAAATACAGGTGGCTCTATCAACACTGCTGAAATTTACAGACGGATGGTAAATAATTTAATAGTATATACATACGTATTTTATATTTTATAAAATAATAATAATATTAAATAGTAACTGTATGTGTATATATATATATATATATATATATATATATATATATATATATATATATATATATATAGGAGGCTAGCCTTGGTCGGGCACCTACTTTGCCTGAGTTACACTGCCAACTTCATATGCGGGAGGAGATTGGTGATTTTGTTGAGGAACGGTCAAGAAATATCACGGTAAATAACGTTTATTATATTTATATATTGTTTTTATTATATATATTATATTATTATATATTACATATATATCCATACTAAGTTGGTTATACATTTCTTGGTGTTTGTTGCTCTCAGGAAAATTTTTATGAATGACAGACCAATTATCGTGCAACTCAGCTAAGTAGTGGCAGTACTGAGATTGATCCCGTTGAGGAGAGTCGGGAGGGTTTTCTTGCTTGGCAGGAATCTGTTGGTCCATCAAAACCGGGCCGGTTAGTAGGATCTGGTGGTTTGGGCCCGTCTGCTTTCCCAGATTCCATTATTCCAAAAGTGGTTCCCGCAACTTCTTCTGAGAGAAGTACTGGTCGCAATTATGTCCCTTCGTCTTCAGAACTAAGAGATGTTGAGCTGTTGACGCAGAAATTGAACGACCAAGAGAAAAAACATAATGACGAAATGCAGCAGATGCGGGAGCAGCAGGCAGAGTTGCAACGGATAAATGAAGCGCGCTATAAGCAAATGATGGATACTATGGCTCAATACTCGAGGCCATTTATGCCATCATCATTTTATCCACCGCAGCAGATGCAGATGCAACTGCCCTACGAGATGCACCAGCCTTACGGCTCTGCATTTCTGCCTTACGGGATGCAGCAACAGATGCATATGCAGCCGCCCAAGCAGCAGTTCCAGCACCAGTCCCAGCAGCAGCCCCAACAGTCCTAGCAGCAGCCCGAGCACTCCCAGCAGCAGCCCGAGCAACAGCAGCAGATCAACACAAATCTAGACCTCAACACTGAGTTAGATACATGGTTGAGTAACCCGTCTGATCAGCGCTACTATGACTAGCAGTTTTATTAGATCTACGATATTTTAATATGTATTTTGTAATAAATATTTTAATTTTTGAATGTTTATGCAATTTTTTTTATCATTTAAAGCGTTATTCAATTCTCGTTTAATTAATATTTATATTATAAATTTAATTTAATTTTTATTAATTGAATAATATAATTTTTAATTAACGAATAATAATAATACTATTTTTTTAAATAAACGAATTAAAAACTGTTTTAATATGAATTAAAAAAATATTTTAATTAACAAATAATAATAATTTTTTTTTAAATAAACGAATTTAAAACGTTTTTTTATTATAATAAAAATAATTACCGGCGGAATGATATATTACCGGCGGATTTTGAATTTAAACGTAAATAGTTTACCGGCGGATATTCCGCCGGTACCCGCCACAAATCCGCTGGTAACCGTTACCTGCGGGTGAATTTCCGGCGCCTTTCCGGCGGAAAAAATCCGCCGGTAATGCCCAATTTCCGGCGGTTTTTTGCGATTACCGGCGGATTTTGGCCGCCGGTAATCGCAGAAATTCTTGTAGTGGAGATCCACGACCTAACAAATATAAAGGTCAAACTAATCTGGGATGATGTCGGGTTAAAACTCTTAAGAGAAAGAGATACTCCCTCTTGCCGAAATAAGGTAAGAAAAAAGCAACTACTGGAATGAACAAGCGGATCAAGTTCTACTCCATAGTTACTCCTCGTAGTCCTCGTAAACTCGAGGTTCACCCATGGAAGTCCTTATAAACTAAAACGACCCACTCAAGCTACTATCTACTGGCATATTCAGAAATTCGGCGAAGTCTTTATAAACTTTATAAGTACACCAAAGTCTTCATACACCCAAACGATTTTGCGAAATTAAAATAGAACTGAAAGAAATTGCAGAAAGATAAATTTCATTCAGAATCTGATGGTACAAAGGTAACATACAACAAAACAACAAGAAAAACCGAAAGGAGAAAAGTAAATCAAAAAACTTCATCGAACTCCTTCATCTCGGCATCCTCTTCCTCAGGCGATGGCAACAACACCAATTTGCCATCCACAACCTCCTTCAGTGGATCAAGTCCACTCACATCTAAAGTGGGGTAGAGCGCCAAGGCTTGGCTTTTAGCCTTCTCAAAACCCTTCAAGAGAGCTACAGCATTCTCAATGTGCAATTCCTCAATCTCGGCCTCCTTGGCAACACGCAAATCCGATAGTTGAGATTTCACCTCAGCCAAAGACGCCGTAAGTTCAGTATTTTCAACCCTCAACCCAGCAATGGTAGATTCATGGGAAGAAACCCTGCCTTCTTGCTCCTTCAGAGTAGTTCGGACTTCCTTTATCTTAGCCTCCCACTGAGTCTCCGTTTCTTCAAGTTGCTTACTACGAACTTTTCCTTTTCCTCAAACAGCTTTACCTGCTCAGCTAACTTGGATTTCAACGCTTCATTTTCCTTCACTAACTCGGCATGAGCAGCAATGGCCTTCTCGGCAGCTTCAACATCTTTTCGCCCTTGGCGTTCTCGACTCCTAAGTCTGCCGAACTCGTCGCAAACAACATGACCAAGGGCAACAGATTTCAACGCATAAGACTGCATTGCCAAGAAATCTTGTTCCACCCCCAAACTCCGGATGCGATCACCATCATCAGCAGTAGTAATGTGTTCCCTCACAAAGTGTTTCAAAGGGAAACGCTTGTCCCACAAGGACGCGATCTCCCCTTGACCCTCAAAATCCTGCAGAAATTCCATCCAAGAAATCTCGCCCTCGGAACTCTTGAATTTCTTCTTAGAGGAAGAACCTTCCTGCATAACAGGTCGCTTGGCAGGAGTTGGAATCGCAGCAGCAGGTTCTTCAACCTCTTTCACAACGGCACCCCCTTTATCCTCCTTCAACACCTCAGAAGAATCTCTGGGAATGGCTTTCAAAGGAATAGCCGCGATGGGAGTAGGGCCGAGATTCATTCCAACAATAGTAGTTCGCCCAGTATACTTGGCAATCTTCACCAAGCCTTTATCCGAGCTCTCCGTTGCAGAGGTCCCACCTTGATTTTGGGCATTCAGTTTCTCCTTCGCTAACCTCTCTTGAGCCTTCTTGATGTAATTTTTGATGTTCTTCTCCTTCAAACCCATCCTAACTGCACGGCGAGATAAAAGGAAACATTAGAAGCGGTTACAAAATATCAAAAAGAAGGCGGGAAGAAAAACTTACTCAATAAATTTTGAAGACCTTTGTCATCCCCCTCCAGACTAATCACCTCCTTACAAGTCATGGTATACAACCTTTGCAGCATTGCTGCATCCTCAAGAAGCTCGGGACTTAAGTCATCCGAGATGACTCCAGTCACACCAAAAACCTCACTCTGCCAATACAAAGGGAAGTGGGGCGCTCCTGTCTTGTTTATGAGGAGCTCGGGAAAAGAAGGAGGAGCTCGAACTCGGAAGAACTTCGCCTTAAAATTCTTGTATGAAGTGGTGAATAGACTTAAAAGGGGGCGAGGAGAATGGCTATGGAAAGATATCCATTTTCCCAAACCTTCACCCTTAGTCCGAAAAAACTGGAAGAACACCCATACATTTGGAGTCATACCCAAAGCTCCACAGATTATCTCATAGGCGCGTATAAATCCCCAGCTATTCGGGTGAAGCTGCGTTGGAGCAACGTTGAGGAGCTGCATTACGTGGTTTTCAAAGCGGGTGAAGGGCATTTTCACCTTCAAGTCTTCAAAAAGACAAGCGTACATATAAGTACTCTCTTCCACCACTCCCTTAGGTCGCATCATACATACAGGCTCGTTATGCTTGCAACACTCCAGAATCACATCTTCTTCATTTTCAGTGGAGGACACGGCGTTCTTTTGCCGAAAAGCTATTAAATCTTCTGGCTTTGTAAACATGGTGAATAAATCCCACGCTTCAAAGTTAGGAACGGACTCAACGCTCTGTTTCGATGCCATCAACACCTTGATTTCACGCGCAGGAGTAGAAGGAAGAGCCAAGGGCCCCACCTCTTCTCGTCTAAAATCTGAAAAGGCCACAGTGTTTTCGAAATGAATCTTGGTCCCTGGGAAAAGAGGAGAAGCAAAGTCAGCATCCTCACCATCTGAAGAATCAGAATCTGAAGAGCTAAAATCAGGGAGACTTGAGAGGGTCTCGGAAATGGATGATTCAAGGCGCCTCCACTTCTCCTTTATTCTTTCCCAACGAGGCCGAGATTCATCCAAAATCACTCGATACGCTGAAGGTACCTCACTCACCTCAATTCCACTCTCATCAACTTCCCAAATTTCCACCATTTTAACTAAGGTACAAGAGAAAAAGGAAGAAGAATGATAGAAAAGTATACCTCAACACAAGCAGGCGAAACGCTGAAGGAAGGCAAAACTTCACAGCAAGCAAACCTCGGCAGAAGAGCGAGCAGAAATCAAAAGAGCAAGTGAAAATAACGAAGTTCTCACATCCCCTGCGCGCTTTTTAACCCATACCGAAAGCCTACCTTCAACGCACGCGCTCATTCAAGCGTGAGGTAGGTGAAACGTTTCCACTGGAACGTCACCTCAGTCGCGCTGGAACGTTTTCCCAAGCCATGGCACGCTTTCCCAAGTCAACAGTCGCTTCAATCGTCAAAACAAATCAATGTAAGTTCAAACCTCTTCGCCGAGCTCACTCAGCTCGAGCTTGGGGGGCTGTGGACTGGGCCAAAGAATTAGAGTTCGGCCCAATACAAGATCAACCGAACTCAAGCACACACGACCTCGGCATGGCCCACAAAAGAGAAGTTACCAAGGACAGGTGTCGCAGTGAGGGAAGACGTGGGAACTCATCTGGCTGGAACCGGGCTAACCGCTGTGAACCGACCTCCGAAGATAACTGCCGAGAAGCCTTGGAGAACTAGATATATAGGACTCTAGGCCGGAGAAGAAAGGAGATTCGTTCGGGAGACTAACTCAATTTTCCTCCATACCTGTAACAACCGAGTTGATCATTTTTATTCTAGAACAATGAGTTACTTATTTTAAAATATATTTCCTTGTAACTCCTAAAAGTTGTTTGATATTTAAAATCCCCTTTTGTGTTTTTTTACCCTTTTCAAAGAAAATTGTAACTTCTAAAAATAACTAAGCTTAATAATAAGTTTTTTTTTAACAATTAATAATAATAAATTTCTATTGAGTTTAAAAAATAATCTCAATTCCCTAAAAAATCTTAATTAAGTAGTTTGTTTACTCAAGTTAAGTTAACATAAGTCTTTGACGGATCCGGTATCTAAGAGAAAGGGTCCCTAAATAATCTAAAATTTAGTCGAGAGTTAAGTAAAATTTGGCTCCAATTTATTTTATTGGGATGGAACTCGGTAGAAACAGAGTCCTTGGCGTTTCCGTAACATATAACACCAAAACCCATTCTGTTAGTATTTGGTTATTTTCGGTTAATAATTTAATGCTAGTTTCCACCTCAAAGTCTACTTCAGTCCTCGCGTGCAAGACACGACATCGTTCTTCCCTCTTCCTCCGACTACCGTACTCACCAGTCTCATTGACTTCAACACAATGGGAAACTGCAACAGCGGCGGCGTCAACGACGGCGCCGCCACTTCTCCCGGCGATCCTCCCATTCAGAACACCACCACCGTCCTCCCTCCGAACTCCCACCCCTCACCTCCTCAACCGCCTCTCTCCTCCTCCATCGGCCGCGTCCTCGGCCGTCCAATGGAGGACGTTCACTCCCTCTACATCTTCGGGCGCGAACTCGGGCGCGGCCAATTCGGCGTAACATATTTAGTCACTCACAAAGTCACAAAGGAGCAATTCGCCTGCAAATCCATCGCCACACGCAAACTCATCAACCGTGATGACATCGACGACATTCGCCGTGAGGTTCAGATCATGCACCACCTCACCGGTCACCGCAACATTGTTAACCTCAAAGGTGCTTACGAGGACCTTCACTCCGTTAACCTCGTAATGGAACTTTGCGCCGGCGGTGAGCTCTTCGACAGGATTATTACCAAGGGACACTACTCCGAACGCGCCGCCGCTAACCTTTGCCGGCAGATCGTGACGGTGGTTCATAACTGTCACAGCATGGGAGTTTTGCATAGGGACTTGAAACCTGAGAATTTCTTGTTTCTTGGCAATGACGAGAACTCGCCTCTTAAGGCTATAGATTTTGGTCTCTCTGTGTTTTTTAAACCAGGTTGTTATTTTGCTTGCAAGTTGCATCGGTGTTTGTTTTTTTGCAAGTGATTGAGGAGTTTTTTTGCTCAATAGGTGATTGAGGAGTTTGTTAATGAGTTTTAGTTCTATTTTGATTTATGAGAACAGGAGATGTGTTTAAAGATCTTGTTGGGAGTGCCTACTATGTTGCTCCTGAGGTGCTGCGAAGAAGCTATGGGACTGAAACTGATATTTGGAGTGCTGGGATCATATTATACATTCTGCTTTCTGGTGTCCCCCCTTTCTGGGCAGGTAAATCTCTTTCCTATCCTTTCCTTTCTAAAAATAGACACGCAGCCTTAATTTTTCTTATGACATTTATCATAGGATATGTTACATCTATAATATAATTGCGTAGAATCTAGGATGTTAATGGGTGTAAATTGTAATGTAAACTTGTTTGCTGGTGTCATGTAAGGAAATGTGAATTTGGGAAAAATGAATGCTGAATTGCGTTAGTCACTGTCAGAGTGTTTATATACAATTCGTCTCAGCAGAGACTTGGGAAACAAAACAATAATGAGTAGCTAACTTGAAATTAGTTATATTAGTTATTAACTAATAAGAGTAATTAACAAACTAACTGTTATTTAACACCCCCACAAGCTGAACTATGTATATCATGCATGTTCAGCTAGGAAACAAGAGTCATAAATGGAGATGGTTAAAATGCTTTGGTGTGTGTATATCAGTCAACTGTGCAGAATTTGGGACTGGCAGGAAATGGATGGTGTCATCTTGGATTTTGTCTCATATGAGGTGGCAATCAATGTCAATATGCTTCGTCCATTCGTGGAAAGTAGAGTTATGTGCAATCTGAGTAGCAGAATTGTTATCATAGTATACAGAAATGGGTGTGGGGATGGATGATGAAGATCGCAACGGAGGTAGAGGATTCACTGAATCTCACAAGTAATAGAGGCCAAGGCTCCATATTAAGCTTTGGAGGAGGATCTGGAAATGGTAGACTACATTTTTGGTTTACAGGAGATCAGAGCCAGTAAACGATTCGGGTCGGGAGTGTCAGAGCAGAAAGCCCATTCACAATCACTAAAGGCTCTTAATTAAAGATCAAATCCTACCGGAAAAAGGAGACCACAACTTGGGGAGCTCTTGATGTATATCAGAATCTGGTTGACCGCATCTTGATGAGCCTGCATAGGCCTACCAAGAAACTGACTCAATCTGTGAATTGCAAAACAAATATACGGTTTAGTATCTGTAAGGTAAATGAGGCGGCCAATGAGTCTGCAATGCAGTGGGGCAGGGTATGGATCACCAGTATAGCAGTGACTTGGGAGCCAGGTAACATAGGCACAGAGGCAGGCTTGTAAGCAAGAAGTCCTGCATCATCTAAGAGCTCCAAAGCATATTGGGATAAAAAATGTTCGCTGCAGGCCTTGCAACTTCTAGGGCAGAAACTGTTTTAACAGCTGTGGGTGTGATGGACTCAAAGTTGTTGCCAATAAGGACAACATCATCCACCTACACTAAGAGCACTGTTATTTACTTATTTGAGAACCTTGAGCATTAACAAACAAGGAATAGTCACAAGGCTGGCCGCTGGCCATTGGGTAAGGCCACTAAAGCAAGGGGTTGAGGTTTCCAAATAATTAAGGAAAAATGAATTCTGAACTGCATTTATCGCTATCAGAGTGTTCATACTCATTCTGTCTCAGTAGAGACTCGGGAAAAAAATAATGAGCAGCTAACTTGAAAATTAGTTAAAATAGTAACTAATTAGTAGCAGTAACTAACAAACCAGCTTCTATCTAACATGTCATGAACCAACTAACTATCCTCAAAGTTTAAGCTGTTGTTTGGGTGAAAGAAAATGAATGGTTGTATGCTTTGTGAACTTCAATATGAGATTTTGTTGGTGATTTAGTATGATTTCTTTTTATTTTGTTGTAACTTTATTTACGTGCTTTTGAAACTTTCCAATGTTTTCTCAGACATTGTTCTTATTTTTTATATGAAGAAAGTGAACAGGGTATATTCGATGCTATTCTTCGTGGACATATTGATTTCGCATCGGATCCCTGGCCTTCTATATCAAGTAGTGCCAAAGATCTGGTCAAGAAAATGCTCCGAGATGACCCTAAAGAACGGCTTTCAGCAGTTGAAGTACTCAGTAAGTAAAATTTTGCTAGCAAACAAATTTTGAATTATTTTATGCCAAGAGAACTTTATATTTTAATTTGACCATGTTGACACTTAAGAAAAGTCTGGCAACATTTGCTTTCCTAGAGATATTGATCCTGTAGGGTGGTTAACACTATGGTTCAGTGAGGCTGAGATAACGAGCAGGAAATAGGGTATGAAATATCAAAATAGCTGTCATTTGATTGATTCATGTTATTGTTAAGGATAACTCACGAGATGAGAGTATTATGACTTATTCAATAAGAGAAATAGGAGATTGGAATGGAAATTTATTCTCACATCTAAAAAAATTTAATCCTACTTGCAAGAAAAAAGAAAAAAGGGGAAAGAAAGGTAGGTTAGGACATAAGTATTGTTTCTGCTAATTTCTGAAATTTTGGATTTTCTTCCTGCCTCACATATAATGTTATTCCGTGATTGACATTTTTCTTTCTTTGTTCGTGCCAATGTTCTCAAGCACATCGTGAGATCATTTAAGCAATAACTTCCTTTGAAGTTCATTCATTTGAAGCAACCAGTCATAACAATATGTTATGTATACTCCAGATCATCCTTGGATGAGATTAGATGGAGACGCATCTGATAAGCCTCTTGATATTGCTGTTTTAACCAGAATGAAACAATTCCGAGCAATGAACAAGCTAAAGAAAGTAGCTCTTCAGGTAAATTATCTTTTATAGTAATTTTTTGTTGTCTTGAACATCACAGTCAACCTTTCAGTTATAGATTTATGTTACCGCTATAGTAAAACACGACAAGCGATCTTTCAAGTATTTCAGCTTTGTATGCTAGAGAATCTGCTTCCTTATTGACCAACCTAAACATTGCAGTGTGTTAAGAAAAGAGAAAATGAGAGGCATGTGATTGACTTCATGTATCCAATTACATAGCTGAAACTCTACTGTACACTAGATGTAATAATGACAAGAATCTCAAAATATTCTAATGACTGCAAGTACAAGATATTATTAGCCTATTTACAATATTTACATGTTTTCCAACAAAGTGCAATGGAAGCAGTAGATTATGTAGTTTGATATAAAGTTACACTTGAAGGGTTTGGTTTCATACACAGTCTGTATCCACTATCTCATAAGATTTTATTTTATTATAGGTTATTGCTGAAAATCTTTCTGAAGAAGAAATTATTGGCTTGAAGGAAATGTTCAAATCCATGGATACAGATAACAGTGGAACAATCACTTTTGAGGAGTTGAAAGCCGGTCTCCCTAAACTGGGTAGTAAACTTTCTGAGTCTGAAGTAAGACAATTGATGGAAGCGGTAAGATTATTATTGTTCTTTTCTTCTTTGACCTGGTGGGAATGTTTACCATAGGTTATTGGTTCTTCCTGAAGACGCGGTCTACAGTCTACACTTGTTGATAACTGTTGAGAATGTTTAAAGGTTACATAATATTTTACCCTGTTTCTACATTTTGACCTGAAGCACTACGCGGGGCTTAGAGTTTAGGTACTGCATAGAATTTGGTCACAGAAAGAAGAAAAATTGTTTGTATGAAACTGTTATCTGATCGGTATGTTCATTTGTGGAGGCAATGCAATCAAAGCCGTTGGAATATGACCTAACATATTCTCAAACTATAGGTTACACTGAATGTTTGAGTTACTCAAAATTGGATTGTTTTTAGAACTTATCTTCTATAGTATCTTCAAGCTAATGCAGCAGATCTTACTGGGAAGTTAATTAAGCAAATAATTACCCTGTAATTATCTGTATCCAAAACCTAGTTTTGCACTTGCACTGAACTATATGCTAAACTCGTGGAGCTTTTCTTCCCATAGCAAAGTCTCATCCTATCTTTCGGAATCTCATCCTGTCTTGTTGATAATATTCTGCATCCAAACCTTATTTTTGTGCTTATAAAGAACTTGATGCTCCATGCATATTGTGATGTAATTATTGATTCCCTTTATTTTCAAATAGAATTGTATCTGTGTGTATGGACGGTGCTGTGGATGTAAATGGTATCTTCAGAGCTGCATGATATTGCGATTACTAGCTTACTACTTCTCTTGGTTTTAAGATCATAATTATTTGCTTTCCAGGCTGATGTAGACGGCAATGGAACCATTGATTATTTCGAATTTATAACTGCTACCATGCATATGAATAGAATGGAAAGAGAGGATCACCTATATAAAGCCTTTGAATATTTTGACCAGGATAAGAGCGGGTATCCTCACTTGTTTCTCATAATTTACAAGTAAGCAACATTATCGCCTTAGATGTTGATTTAACAGGTTTTGTTCTCGTTACTTCCAATTTCGTAGGTACATCACAAAGGAAGAACTTGAACTTGCCCTTAAGAAGTATAATATGGGTGATGAGAAAACAATAAAGGAGATCATTGCTGAAGCTGATACAGACCATGTATGTTGCTTCCTTTTTACCCTTTTTGCTTCTTTCAAATCCGTCTTTATTTTGTTCGAACATAATTACATTACATGTAACTGTAATGACTAATGACATTTATAAAAATGCTGTGGTTATATTATTGATCAGTGCTGATTTTTTCTTTCATAAAGTAGAGAGAGAATTACCAGCTCCTCTTTGGTCCAACTGGGAAGAAGTTTGGTTCCAAGTATTTTAGACTAAAAGCAATTATGTGAAGATACCAAGGTTTAAGACAAAAAGCAAAGAGGGAAACACTATTGGGTAGTGCTATGGGTTCTGAACATGATTACTTTTCTTGAGGGAAATCACTATAGCCGAAACTATAGAAATTTGAACTTTACAAACCCTGTATCGGTGGCAAAAGTAGAGCAGGTCTAGAACTCCAAGCGTTTTTTTTAACCTGCTAAACTTTATTTTCACATGATAGCATCCTTGTTGCCATTGTTGGCTGTTTAAGTGCCGAATTAGACATGTTAATACAACATTATTTAATAGCTCTTTGCATATGCAGGATGCAAGAATTAACTATGATGAGTTCGTAGCTATGATGAGGAAGGGCAACCCAGATATTACAACCAGACGTCGAAAATAAGCTGTGATAAGTTGTCTGCTTCAGAGTCTCTACACGTTTTAGTAACACGGATTTGATTGCATTCAGCACAGTTTGCTTTTGCCTGCAGAGATTAGGTATTCGCATGTGATATTTATAAGTCTAGTTGGACGGGTTTATTTCTATTGTTTGCTTTGGGTAGACAAGAATATGTACAAATTCTATTAAAATAAAAAAAGATCAGGGCTATTTTCCCCAGTGAGTTTAAAAGAAAAGAAGCGGTATTTTATTCAAGACAGCCATTGGTTTATGCCAACGGTTATCTTTGTAATATAATTTGTTGGAACCTTGGTGTTGGTGAATTGAAAAAGTTCCACATTGCTAAGACTAAGCACTTTAAGAGTGCTTATAAGAGTGGACTTCACACCTTGTTTGGGACCCAAGGGGTACCCAGTTTTGTAAAAGGGAGAGAACGCACCCTAACTGACCACCACACGCGCACGCAGTCTGACCGGGCCGGGCCTATGCTTGGGCTGTGAGGTGTAATTTATTCTTTGCAAAAAATTAAATGGTAACCTTTCTTTTGAAAGGATGCTCTCGGGTGCTAATACATTCCCCACGCATAATCGACCCCCGAACTCAAAAATAAAGGTTTTTTCAATGTTTTTCTATTTAATAAATATTGATGGCGGCTTCATTGCAAAAATGACGAAGAATCCCCCCTTTTCCGGATTTTTCGGTCGCTACACTAACTGACCACCACACACGCGCACGCCGTCTGACCGGGTCGCCCGGTTGGGCCGGGCCTAGGCTTGGGCTTGGGCTGTGAGGTGTAATTTATTCTTTCCGAAAAATAATTATTTTTATTTTATTTTGGTGCGTCGCTCGCTAACTGTCCAGATTCGTTGAACTGACCAGATACGCTGAACTAGTCGTTTTTACCTGTTGAGGATTTTTCTCCAACAACTTGACTTGTGCAGCAAGTAAGCCATTCTTATCTGTTGAGGATTTTTCTCCAACAACTTACTTGCGCAGCAAGTCGTGTTTTTTCCTATAAATAGGACCTTTCCTCACTTCATTCTTTGCACCGAAAACTCGAAGCAGTACCGAGTTTTCTTCTCTTCTCCCTCCCCAATTTCCTTTTTTCTTAAATTAGAGTGGTATTCGTACCATATTAGAGTGGTCTTAGTACCATATTTGAGTGGTCTTCGTACCATAATATGAAAGTGTATTTCTTGAGCGAAATTTCACTATGCAGTGATATTTCGTAACAGTTTTGACTGGGCTTTTTATCCTGGGGACGTCGTGGTTGATAGCCTGCACAATTTTGAGCAGTGCCACAAAACGTCTTAAAGAGAGCGACCTAGTCTGCGACTCAACCAGTAATTTCTTCGGTTCAAATTTAAAGACGTTTCAAATTTAGCCATGACTAACGAAGACATTACCGGCTCTGATTCTGCTGTTTCTAACTTCAACAAATCGTTTTATTTTCAAGAATGTCAATTAAAACAATGGCAACAAAATAAATTTTTATTAAATATGAAAAATGTCGCCGACATTTAAAAGATGACATTCAAGTGCTCACTGAAACAGCTGATCAGAAAGGAAGAGATAAAATAGCTAAAGAAATATTCCTATAGAAAGAGAATAATTTTTTCTATACTATTTATCGATAGAAAGAGAATGACTTTCTCTATATAGTTTATCATTGGAAAGAGAATAATTTTCTCTAAACTGTCTTATAGAAAGAGAATGATTATCTCTATATTATTGTTAATTCTACGGAAAGAGAATAATCATCTCTATAAGAATGAATTTTTTTAATTCATATTGTTTGAGAAAAGTTCTGGCTAGGAAAGACTTGTTACTTAAGCGTGTCCATTGTGGCCCACCTCTCTTTCCTGGAAACTTACTCGAACCAACAATTTTGAAGTTGCATATTTTTATTATTTATATCTTTTGTTACCGTTAGTGGTTAACACTAACGGTTAATGATTTTAAATGATAGGATTGCTTTTTAGCAATTACATTATTTTTGAGAAGTTAATACTTTTTACGATATGTTGCAATATATAATACAGATTGCAATATAATTTTCTAGAAAACTTTTCAAAAATTAAAACGGTAATCAGGCTCAAAGGAACAGCAACTCGAATGGGATCCCCCCAAATTTCCCATATTCTAAACTTCAACTACCACCTAGAAATGACGTTGCTCCTCCATTTAATTGTTTCAATTGCGAGAGACCAAGTCATATGACATGCAAGTGTATGAACAGGCCGAGCTGATTGAATAGCAATTTGTTGCTATAATTTCTAAAATCAACATTGTTGGTGAATGCGAAGGTTGGTGGATGGTTACTGACTATGTTTTGAACATACACCGTTGTTGAAAATAAGAAAAGGATGCTGATTCTGGCGAAAACTTTCTTTAAACAATAATTTTTTTTAACGGAGTGTTTACTTCGCCTATCAGAAGTTTTCTTTAAACAATGATTTTTTACGCAATGTTTGACTTTTACACGTTTTTGACTTTGACTTTGTACACTATACTATTCTTTTCAATAAGAGCTAGATAGCATTTTTCAAAAATTATTTTCTTAAATGACTTAAGAAAAAAATTGTGATTTTTGTAGTCAAGCGATAATTTTCAAGACTTCGCATAAATCTGTAGGGAAATCTGAGTATTAGTGTTGACTCACTCAGATATATGCGAATAAGATAGAACGTTAACCAGAAATGGAAAACGATAGTTTGTCACTTTTATTTATAATTGCTTTGACTACATTGTAGTATACTTTGTGAGAAATAAAAGTGAAGTGATTGATATATTCAAAGTTTTCCATTACAGATTTTTGAAAATCAATTAAGTAGAAAGGTTAAGAGTTTTTATAGCGATCGAGGAACAGAGTATGATTCCCATTAATTTTAAGAAATTATACATGAAACGACTGCACCATATTTTTCTGAAATGAATGGTAAAACAGAAAGAAAAATAAAATCTGTATTGAATTGGTTTTTGCTATTTTACTGAATTCTAGCACTTGATCTCTCTTGTGAAATTTTTTTTAAACCGTTGGTTATGTTATGAATAGATTCGCTGAATCTAAAGAAATAAAAAAAATTCTTCGGAGATCTTGAAGAAAAGACATTTCATCTCGTCTTATTTTTGAATTTGGGATTACTTGGCTTATGTCATAATCCCAAAAATAGTTAAACTCGCCAGTAGAGCCTTTGAATGTGTATTCATTGGGTATGCAGTAAATAGCAAAACATACAGGTTTTATGACCTTAATGCAAAAGTGATCATAGAGTCAAATGACGTTGACTTCTATGAAAATAAATTCCCTTTTAAATCAAGAAATAGTGGGGGCACTGAACGTTGAAAACAACGAATAAAGGGAAATAGAACCCCGAAGAGGTAAGAAAGCACAAGTTGCTAAAGAATATGGAACCTATTATACGGTCCATAAACTAGAGTAGGATACATATAACATTCAAGAAGCTTGTCTTCATTGGATGCAGATTTGTGGCAAGAAGTCATAAAACAACGAGATGGACTCTCTAGAGTTTAACCAGACCTTGCACTTAGTTGACTTGCCTCCTGGTTGCTAACCGATAGGTTGTAAATGTTTTTTTGAAAAAGAAACTAAAATCCGAAGGCACTGTTGATAACGACAAGGCCCGCTTGTAGCCAAATGTTTTAATCAAATAGAGAATATAGATTTATTCGACACATGTTCACCCGTTACTAGAAATACATCCGTAAGGGTACTAATTTCTTTGGCTGTGTTTTTAATTTAGTAGTACACCAAATGGATGCATAACTGATTTTTTAAAAATGGTGAATTGGAAGAAGAAATCTATATGGAGCAACCTGAAGTTTTTGAAATTCTTGGGCAAGAAAACAAGGTCTGTAAGTTGGATAAGTCTCTGTATGGTCTTAAACAAGCTCCTAAATAGTGACATGATGAAAAGTTTGATTATCTAATTATATTGAATGGGTTCAAAGTGAATGAAAGTGACAAATGTATTTATTTCAAAACTGAAAATGACATTTGCACTATCATATGTCTCTATGTAGACGACTTACTCATATTTGGATCAACACATTCATGCTATAAATAAAGTGAAATCATTGTTGTGCAACAACTTTGATATGAAAGACCTCGGAGAAGCAATTTTAATCCTTGGTATTAAGAATACTAGGTCCGAGAAAGGAATTTCTTTGGATCGAACTCATTATATTGAGAAGATCTTAAAGAAATATAACTAATTTGGTTGTAAACCTTCCTGCTCATCATACGATCCAATTGTCAAACTTTTTAAGAACACTGGTAACCGTGTTAGACAAACGAAATATGCGAGCATCATTGGCAGCCTAAGGTATGCCACTGATTGTACTAGACCCAACATTGCCTATGTCGTGGGATTGCTGTGCAGGTTTACCAGTTGACCTAGTATAGAGCATTGGCACGCTATTGAAAGAGTCATCTGATACCTTAAAAGGACCATGAATCTCGGATCACATTATTAGAAATTTCCAGCTGTACTTGAAGGATACAGTAATGCTGATTGGAATACTCTATCAGATGATTCCAAAGCAACTAGTGACTATATATTTAGTATATATGGTGGTATTGTCTCCTGGAAATCCAAGAAACGGATCATTTTGGTTCAGTCCACTATGAAGTCTGAAATGATAGCGTTGGCAACCGCCAGTAAAGAAGCTAGTTGGTTGAGATGCTTACTAGCAGAGATTCCTTATGGGAAAACCGACGCCAGTTGTGTTGATCCACTGCAATAGTACCGCGGCAATTGCAAAATAAAGAATCGTTATTACAACGATAAAAGACAACAAAAATGTTGTAAGAACAACATTGTTAGAGAAATTCTCTCAAAAGACGCTGTGAGAGTGGATCGTGTACGCTCTGATTAGAACTTAGATGATCATTTGACGAAAGGATTAGCCAAAATAAAGTCCAAAATACATCTCAAAAGATGAGACTACTGTCATTAGAACCATGAGTCATTCACGATGGTAACCCGGCCTAAAAGACTGGAGATCCCAAGAATTTGGTTCAATGGGTAATAACAAGTTGTGAAGTGATAGGAGATGAACATGCTACTATAAGTAAAGAAGCATGATTCCTGAAGCGATGTAAGGTTGAGGTAATAGAAACTCTTAATGAGATCTATACTCAATGTGGAGTGGAGTACCTAGCTACAGGAGTACTCTTGATAGACTCACCTTTGTGAATGTGGAAGTGGGGCCGCTTCCTATGGAATTATTGGCAGAAATTCCTAGAGCGTTCACTAAACTGGGATAGACGTGTAGGGCCATAAAAGCACGAGCTTTTGAGAATACACCTATGGAAAAGGTTGTGTGTGTTTTTGATAATTAGATATAGAGTTCAAGACTACGAGTCACTCTTGTTGAATCTAAATCTTAACTGCTATGCAAAGGTTCAAGTCGAATGACACCTCTGCTTATGCACAATCTTATGGACGCGTTCGACGCTACTTCTGAAACTTCTTTTTAAATTCAAGTGGGGGATTGTTGGAACCTTGGTGTTGGTGAATTGAAAAAGTCTCACATTTCTAAGACTAGGCACTTTAATAGTGCTTATAAGTGTGGACTTCACACCTTGGTTTGGGGCCCAAGGGGTACCCAGTTTTGTAAAAGGGAGAGCACGCACACTAACTGTAACACCCCATTTCTACCCGGTAAAATAATGCAAAATCAGAGTTATAAAAATCTTTTCAACAAACAATGGAGTGCCACATTGGCTTCGTGGAAACAATAGACGGTTTAATTCGCTTTTTGAAAACAGATACATAGCGCTTTCGGATGAACCGATAAAACGACATCTCAAAACAAGTCAAACTTCTTTTAACTACGCAACGGAAATTCAAATGGTTCAACTAAACAATCGTGGCAACTATGCGAAATTCATAACTCAAAATCCAGCAGTATACAACTTAGATGACATAAATAAACGTCCATCCCCCGAGTGCTACGTATCAGAGCGACGACAGCGACTCGATCAAACGAAGGTGAACTGCCTTCATTCGGGATTACCTGCACGTTACCAACATTGGGGTAACATTCAAACAGAAGGGGTGAGATATCGAACCATATAATGAATCATATGAAATACAATATATATAAGGTCAGGACATCTAATCATCATTTCACAGCAGTCAATATCATCATATCACAACGGTCAAGTCATTACGTCACAACAGTCAAAATCATTTCAATCGCATAAATATGCAACATGAATGCAGAATGTGACTCGACTCAGGGCCACCGCCCTATAATGCATGTGGTACCATAATTCAAGCCCGTAAATAGGGGCATCAACATCGCAACATCGTCGTCGTGGTTTTGCCAATCCAGGCCATCGTGGTTTGAGCATAGCTCCATCGTAAAAATATGCTATGCTTGCGACGCTATGCAAATGCACAAACAAATAACAACGGTTACATAGCAACGCAACAACATCGGAAAGCAACATTGGCCGTAGGCCTACAACACATCACATGCCAATGAATAGAGGCAAATTCGTCTTCGTACAACCTTCGTCGTCAACAATTTACAACTTAGCAATTTTCAACATTTTGGCAACATCGCAGTATTTTAGCAACTTTCAACATTTTGGCAACATCGCAGTATTTTAGGAACTTTCAACAATAGCAAACAACGGCAACAGCAACAGCAACACTGCGACCACAGCAACAATAGCAACAACGGCAGCAGCAACAATGGCAACAGCAACAACAACACTACAACAACAGCAACAATGGCAACAACGGCAGCAGCAACAATGGCAACAACGGCAACAGCAACACTGCAACAACAGCAACAATGGCAACAACGGCTGCAGCAACAATAGCATCAACGGCAACAGCGACACAACAACAGCAGCACAGCAACAGCAGCACAGCAACAGCAACACAGTAACAACAGTAACAACAGCAGCCCAGCAACAGCAACACGGCAACAGCAACACGGCAACAGCATCACAGCAACAGCAGCCCAGCAACAGCAGCCCAGCAACAGCAACACAGTAACACAGCAACCAGCAACACAGCAACACAGCAACCAGCAACACAGCAACACAGCAACCAGCAACACAACAACACAGCAACCAGCAACCAGCAACCAGCAACCAGCAACCAGCAACACAGCAACACAGCAACCAGCAACACAGCAACACAGCAACCAGTAACACGGCAACACAACAACTAGCAACTAGCAACACGGCAACCAGCAACACAGCAACTAGGGTGTGGCGCCTAGGGACAGGGCGCCAACACCAGCAACACAGAAAATAGAGCATGGCGCCTAGGGACAGGGCGCCATCATCAGCCACACAGAAATAGGGTGTGGCGCTTGGGGACAGGGCGCCAACACCAACAACACAGAAATAGGGTGTGGCGCCTAGGGACAGGGCGCCAACACCAACAACACAGAATTAGGGCATGGCGCCTAGGGATAGGGCGCCATCATCCGCAGGCAACAAAACATAAGTCACAGGGCGCCTAGGGTGCCAGTTCAGCAAGCAACACACTGACAGGCACAAGGCGCCTAGAGCGCCAGATTCAGCAACAACAACAGGGACTGGGCGCCTAGGGCGCCAGTTTCAGCAACAGGGAACAACACTGGGCGCCTAGGGCGCCTTTCTCAGCAACACCAAAATAACACTGGGCGCCTAGGGCGCCGTTCTCAACAACACAGAAATAACTCTGGGCGCCTAGGGCGCCACTTTCAGCAACATCAAAAACAGCATTGGGCGCCTAGGGCGCCACTTCCAGCAACAACCAAAAACAGAAAAACAGTGACAGGCAGGAACATGTACAAGGCGCCAAGGGCGCCGGATTCAGCAACAACGAAACGCAGAGACAGTGACTGGGCGCCTAGGGCGCCACTTTCAGCATATCAATTCGAATTCTCATGATCATGGCAAAATACAAGAATAATTCTAGGGCATAGGAATATCAATCACACAAACATAATTATTCAACGGGCATCCAATACATATGTGATCATACATATGACAATCATCAAACCCTAACCCCCACATAAAGTAATTCATATATCCCATTATAAAGCTTGAATCCCACCCTTACCTTAGCCTTAGAAGACCACGAAACCCTAGCCTTTGAAGATCACGAAACCCTAGGCCTCCTCTCTCCTCTTGGCGTCGCTCTCTCCTTCGTCTCTCCTCTTGGCCGTCGCTCTCTCCCTCTTCTCTTCTCTCTAATTCTATTTTTTTTGTTCTTTCTAAATGAGTCAAACCCTAAAATACCTCTTATTTATACTTATTTAATTTTATGGGCTTTTCTATAGCTTGTGCGAATTACATCATGGGCCTCGCTAAACACTTCTCATTTTACTACTCCCAACCCTAACAATAGGCCCACATATACTAGCATTATTATTATTTTATTATTTTTCTACCAATTAAATTCCCAAACAATTCAATTAAATAATTAATTAAATTTTTGGGGCTTTACCTTAACTGTCATACCCTAATTTTGTCCGATCAATTAAAATCCAAAAAAAGTTCTTATTCTCGTTGCGTCACGTATCGCTTTAGACGCACGTGTCTGGCACTCTCGTGCAACGATTTGTTTGATGCTCGTTTTATTTTATTTCGCTATTGTTATTATTTAGCCTATTGTTGTTGGTGTAAAAATAAATAAATAAAGAAACCTAATAGTCAAAGTTTTTTTTCTTGTCATATAACATAGTCTTTCTTTACACATATGAACCAAAAAAAGTAAAAAAAAAAAGATAATACAAAAATTTGAAAAAATACAAAATCACAAAAAAGAGAAGAAGCAAAGGGTGCAGCAGCTACCCTAGCTGATGGGTTGTCCTTTTGAGTCATTTTTTTTACCATTGTCCTTCCTTTGACTGTCCTTGGTGCCCTAAAATTAGAGATGGCAAAACGGGTTTGACCCGCCAGGCCGGACCGCCAACCCGCCAAAAAAGGCGGGTTGGGATGAGATATTGTGAGCGCTAACCCGTTGAGCCCGCTCCGCCAAAAGGAGAAAACCGTGGGCTTAAGACAAGAACGGGGCGGGTCGGCCCGCAAGCCCGTTTTTTTTTTTGAACAAAAAAAACCTCAGAGTCAGACAAACCAGTCCATTTTATAAAAAAAAAAATTAGGGCCCAAAATTAGAATCCAGCGCGCTGCCCACCCCAAGCCCAACCCGTTTTGTTCATTTTAGGTTTCACTTTTCACTTCTCAAACAATTGATATATAGTTAATCCTAGTAATTCCAATGCTATTATTGTTTTATATTTTTATTTCTGTTAAAAAATGCTTTATAAAAAAACTGTTTTAAAAAGGAGGTGAAAAATCTAATCGAAATTGAAATGTTAAAAAATAGGTGAAAATTTTGTTCAAAAAAATTGCAAAAAAAAACTAGGTGGACCAGCCCGCCAACCTGCCAGTCCGCAACTTGGCGGGACGGGCCAGTATGTTGAGCTCGCGGTTAGTTAGGCGGGCCAACCCGCCCCGCCCCTATTTTAGCGGGCTTTAGGCAAAGCGGGACGGGCCGTTTTGCCATCCCTATCTAAAATGGTGCCAGCTCTTGTCCTTTTTATTCCCCTCAAAGATGCTGTCCTTCTGGTGTCATTTTTGCCCTAATTGCTGTCTGTCCTCAGCACCTCATCCATCCACCTATAAATACCCAAAACAGTAGCACAATTAGGGAGATAGTGAAAGAAATACGAAAAGGCAGCACACAGAAAAAATTTGCCACCAAAATACACAAAAAATTTCACATATACGCAGAAGCACACAGATACAGAAAAACGGAAATGGAGACACAAACAGAGATGGAATTCAGAGCAAAAGTTTAGGGTTTCATACTGAAACCCTAACCCCAAAGCATCAAAAATTTCTAAAAAATGGAAACAGCAGTAGTCACAACAAGCAGTAAGCAGAAGAGTTTGTTTCAGAAGCTAGAATAAAGCTAGAAAAATTAACAGCCAATCCGAAATAGGTTTAGATTTTTAGGAAAAATAGGGTTCCCAAAAATAGCAACAAAACAGAAGCATTAAAAAAAAATAAAAGGAGAGGAGATTCGGATACCTGAAGTTCCGGCCACCGTAGACAGTGGCCGTTCGTCCTGGACCACCGTAGGCACTATCGCCATCCTCTGAACACGTCGTCAACTTTCGTCGCGTCATTTGTCGCACCATTGTCATCGTGTACCCCATAGCTGTCGTCACCAACCATACCCCTGTCACCACCGTACCCCCTGTCACCACCGCACCCAATCAGTGCCATCGCGAGCCAACACATCCCCCCGTGGCTGTCATTCGCACACCTTCTCCCTCTCCGTTTGTTTTTCGTTGTCACCGGTATAGGAGAGGGGGAGATTAGGACGGTGAGGAAGGGAAAGGTAGGTTCTTGGTGAGGAGAAGAGGATCGGACATCGTGAGGGAGAGTGAGAGCAAAGCGGCGCCTTGAGGGAGAAGAGTGGATCTGTGGCTATGGAGAGAGAGTGAAACCTCCATGAGAGAGGAGAAGAGGATTAGGAAGAGAGGGGGACGAAAACGAAGGTTGAGGGAGAGAAGGATGGAAGCGGTGGTGAGGAGAGGAGATTCGGTGTGGTTCGGTGAGGGAGGAGAGAACGCAGTGCTGAGGAGGGAGGAAGAGATGAAGAAAAAAAAACTAGGGTTGTAAGGGGTGAGAGGCACACATCGCCGTGAGAGAGAAAGGGAAGAGAATTTAGGGTTTTCGTTTTTTGTTTGCTTATATAGTCTGTTTATTTTGATTTTGTTTTATTTTAATTTAACTTCAGATTCATAGTTACACCCCCATTTTTAACAACACGCCCCCCACGCTTAAGGCCCAATTTCGTGGGTCAGCTTGTTTGGAAGCCCAAGAGTAAAATAAAACTGAATTGGATCCTCTTATACACACCCCCTGTTTAATGATACAGTCTTCTAGTAATCTCCACCCCCTTTTTTTTAGTACAGCTCCTGTACTGTTAATTACACACCACTTTACTAATACAACCCCTGTTTCGAGTCACCCCTTTTCTTTTAAAAATACAACCCCCGTTGCTATTCATATCTTTTTTTTATAACACAACCCCCCTTGTCAATTACACTTTTTTTCATTATTACAATTCCTTTTGTTTTTTTCATTTACACCGTGACGCTTTCAAACTAATATTCTTTCTTCCAAACCATCAACTCACAAAAAAAATGGTTTGTTTCTAATGGTCACTCTGAGCCTGGCTTGCTTGACCGTTAATAACAACTTTAGTTTTCGAACGAGCTATGAGTGGTGACCACTCTGAGTTTTACTTGTTTGGTCACTACAAATACCTCTCCCGATTTCAAAAAATAATTAAAAAACACCAAACACACAAACTTTTTCTACCCAAGAACTACGTAGCTTTGATTTCTCCATCACACCTGGAGATACGTAGGAGCAGGGGCCCACTCCTGTCAAGCACAAAAAACTAAATTTTTATTAAGTCCTCCTTTTCAATTTTGCAAATAATAAAAAGGGTAAATTAAAGTATTTTTCTTTTAATTAACTTTTTCTCTACACATTAAATTAAATGATAACCTTTCTTTTGAAATGATGTTCTGGGGTGCTAATACATTCCCCACGCATAATCGACCCCCGAACCCAAAAATAAATGTTTTTTCAGTTTTCCTATTTAATAAATATTGATGGCGGCTTCATTGCAAAAATGACGAAGAATCCCCCCTTTTCCGGATTTTTCAGTCGCTACACTAACTGACCACCACACCGCGCACGCCGTCTGACTGGGTCGCCCGGTCGGGCAGGGCCGGGCCTGGGCTTGGGCTTGGGCTTGGGCTGTGAGGTGTAATTTATTCTTTGCGAAAAATAATTATTTTTATTTTATTTTGGTGCGTCGCTCGCTAACTATCCAGATTCGTTGAACTGACCAGATACGCTGAACTAATCGTTTTTACCTGTTGAGGATTTTTCTCCAACAACTTGACTTGTGCAGCAAGTAGGCCATTCTTATCTGTTGAAGATTTTTCTCCAACAACTTACTTGCGCAGCAAGTCGAGTTTTTTTTCTTATAAATAGGACATTTCCTCACTTCATTCTTTGCACCGAAAACTCGAAGCAGTACCGAGTTTTTTTCTCTTTTCCCTCCCCAATTTCCTTTCTTCTTAAATTAGAGTGGTATTCGTACCATATTAGAGTGGTCCTAGTACCATATTTGAGTGGTCTTCGGACCATAATATGAAAGTGTATTTCTTGAGCGAAATTTCACTGTGCAGTGATATTTTGTAACAGTTTTAACTGGAGTGCTACGAAACGTCTTAAAGAGAATTACCTAGTCTGCGACTCAACCCAGTAATTTCTTCACTGATTGATTTTCTGAAATACTTTTCTGAAACACAAAAACAACGTAATTACATTTATTGTTCTTCGGTTCACTAATATGCCCATCACGACATATATATATATGGTGTGAGAATATGGATATGCGACTGGTGGCATTCTGGCTGCTGTGATATACTAGTACTGAGAAACTTGACACAAGTGTGTCTCGCCATTTCTGCATTATTTTTGAAATTATGCAGCTCTGGTGGACCATTTAACATCAACATTTCGAAGGCGGAACAAAGTTATGAGTCAACATTCATAAAATTCATAATTAAATTTATTAATTTTCATCGAATAATTTAATAAGTTGGTTTTGTTTGTTTTTCTTCTTATTAGGCAGAGCAGCCAATGGTCGAGGTAGTGTTATGCTTCACTTGCAAATTGGCATCAAGCCCACTTTTCTCCTTATCTTAATTTAATTGTATTTTCTTTATATTCTTCCCTTGTGCTAAATTCAAGATCATTGGGGTATAGGAGTTCGTTTCTAATGGCCTTTGAATTCCTTTTTTATTCCCTCTGAAAACAATAATCAATCAATGTATAATGGTAGTTTTGCATGTCAAAAATAAACAAATACATAAACCAGAAGTCACTGTGCATATGCATATTCAGCTACAACTACAATGTTATTACGCATCAAATAAATTCCACGAATGGTATTGATGCTGAAGTTTGTGCATCATGCAGATTAAAGAGTAAATGAAATGTTTGTACGACAGTATAAGCCAACAACTACAGGAAGCAAACCCATCTATTTCCTAATATTGTTATAAAAATGCAATATAATGAATAAAATAACTACAAAATTACATCATGAACGTCAATATTTTTTTTAAAAGAAAACAAATTATAAAACCCCCAAAATTAGAATCAACCCTTAAATAGACTGTATGGCGATCATACTATTTGTTGAGAGAAAATTATCCAATTTTTCATGTAACAAATTTTGTAAGATAATAATAATAATAATAATAACAATAATAATAATAATAATAATAAGAGTTTAATTGAAATCAATTAAATTCTAATAGTAATAAAAAATGCAAGTGTGAAATATTGCTGAATTTCATTTTTAACAGCATTTTTCCAAGGCTACCTTGCAATGAGAAACAGATTCAACGCGCTCTCTTTCTTTGAAAACCAAAAACTCTTACTCTGTTCTGTTTTGGCTTCGCTATGAGCTCAAGCGATGGGAATAGAGAACGAGGTGCATCAACAATGGTATGTTTCCCCCTCTTCTTAATCACTGCCACTTTTTTCCCACAATTCAAACCCTAACATAACTCTAGAGTTGATCATAAATGTATTGCGATGCTTTTGGAACTTTCTGCGCTTGCTTTCTGTTTATTTAGATTCGATTTCTGTCTCTTCGATCCAAAACCTAATGAATGAATGTCCAATATAGTTACTCTATTGAATAAGAACCATTTTGTAGAAGTTTTTCGCAAAAAGAATGATCAGCGAAAAAGAAATGAGATCCGTTTTTCAAACTCGATCCTCGACGTGAACTTGGATCACTGGCGTGGAACCATTATAGGAGTTTGCTGTGTAAATTGGAAATTTGCGATGCTTAGAGGCGATCATACTGAGCATCAAAAATCAATAAATACGAAATTCTGTGCGGTAACCATACGCTATTTAGTTGAAGAATAAGCAAACTTGTAGGAGTTCTGCACAGATAAATTAGGCAGGCTTCTTTTATGTAATAAATTTGGTATTCTGCAGTTTCGCACCTGATGCCATTTTTTACCAAATGAAAAATGAGCAATTAATAGGAGTTGTATGCATGTCTACAGAAAAATAAAAGCATTTGAATACCTCTGTATTCTATCCTAGTGTTCATGGCTTTACTTTAGTTGTTTATTTATTTAGCTTTCCTTTTTAACCTGAAGTTTTGATTTCTTTCTGTTAATAGGGGGAGTACAAACCTCAAAGCAAAGCACTTTTGTTTTTGGCATACCAGAGTTTGGGCTTTTTGTTTGGTGACATCAGCCTTTCACCTCTTTATGTCTATCAAAGTGTGTTTTCTGGAAAACTGAAACACGTTCAAAACGAGGATGCAATTTTTGGCGCATTTTCTTTGATATTTTGGACACTCTCTCTTATTTCTTTGTTGAAGTATGCTGTTATCATGTTGAGTGCAGATGATAATGGCGAAGGTAAGGGCTATTAGTCATTACCTCCATTTTTTTAAAGTTTTTTCCCCTTATAAGTATTGACTGTAGTAATGCAAATGCAATTAACTTGTGTAGGGGGGATTATTGCCTTGTATTCACACCTTTGCAGAAATGCAAAATTTTGTTTACTTCCCAATCATCAAGCATCTGATGAGGAGCTTTCTACATATCGCAGACCGGGTTCCTCAAATAGAAATATACCGCCCTCATCTTTGAAAAGATTTATTGAGAAACATAAGAGCACAAAAGTTGCTTTGCTTATTTTAGTTTTACTTGGTGCTTGCATGGTAATTTGTGTTGGTGCACTCATGCCTGCCATTTCAGGTAAGAAAATAATTTTTCTCCTCACAAATATTTTAGTGTGTGGTAGAATAGAACTTATTTGATTGATGTTTTGCCTCGAACTTTTATTTACCACATATTATCTCTATTAGTATCTTTATTGATCAGAGTTTCTATTTTGCAGTTCTTTCATCTGTTGAAGGGCTGAAAATCGAAGCAAAGATAAAAGACAATAGTAAGTGGAAAGATGTTAATCTCCCATCAAATAGTTATTTGTAGACTATAGGAAAGGAGGCACCTTTAGATTTTAACATAAAAATATAAAATTGTGGAAGGTAACTATAAAAA
This sequence comes from Astragalus membranaceus, assembly GCA_039519185.1. Classification (NCBI taxonomy): domain Eukaryota; kingdom Viridiplantae; phylum Streptophyta; class Magnoliopsida; order Fabales; family Fabaceae; genus Astragalus; species Astragalus membranaceus. Next base: position 165,478,085 of record CM076850.1, read on the forward strand.
GTATGATCTTCACTAAGTATAACTTTTTGTTAAGGTCCATAACCTAGATGATTTCCCCCTCTTATACCCCTAGCTCAATGTGTGGTACATGGGTTGAATTGATTCAAAGGAAAAACTATGGCATCTTGGGTAGGTTCCCCATTGTGACTTGAGTAGTTGTTTCCAAAACAGTTAAGTAAAGCTATCTTTCCAGTGTTCTTCAGTGTAAACAAAGTTACTAGAAAATTGATTCAGAAACTTCATACACTAAAATATAATCCAGTTTTTAGTGTTTCATATATATATATATATATATATAATGCAATATTAGTAGTTTTGCCATCAAAACTTACCCATGTATCGTTAAGCAGGTACTGTGCCTCTTATTTCGTGTGTTCTACTGGTTGGACTCTTTGTTCTGCAACACCGTGGCGCCCACTATGTTGCCTTCATGTTTCCACCCATAATCATCTTATGGTTACTGTCTATTTTCATGATTGGCATTTACAATGTCATCAAATGGAATCCAAGAATATATCAGGCTCTTTCTCCATATTATATATACAAGTTCTTTTGGCTTACAGGAAAAGATGGTTGGATTAATCTTGGAGGGATATTTCTGTGTGTTACAGGTCTGTGTCTTTTTTGAATTTCAACTTCTGCTTAACCATTATTCTTGCCAAATTCATTCTGGTTTTCTTGCATATCTTCAGGGACTGAAGCTATGTTTGCAGACCTTGGGTACTACAAACAAGCCCCTGTAAGGGTATGTGCATATTTAATAAGTATTAGTGGAATTTCAATTTCATGGTTAAATAAATGGTGATGTTCAGTTCACAATTGACTACCCCACAAATAGATACCCATGTTTGATTAGCATTATTTGACTGCACGTTTCTGTTAGGGTGATGATAATTGCCTTTTGTCACTATGTATACGTAGTTGTGATATACTTCTCAGACTTTGACATATTATGTGACAGTAGATGATACTGTGTGTATGAAACTATGAAAGAACTGGGACTTAGGATGGGAGGTTGCCACAAAGAATTCAATTAATGTAAGAAGTTGATTCGAATCTCGATAGATATATACTAATTTAATTTGTATTACATGCCTATATATTAATACTCCAATCTGGTATATTATAAGCAACAATAATCTCATATCTGGTGATCTATAAGTAAATCTTAACTAACGCCTTCTCATATAATGGTATACCCTTCAATTAATTTAGGTTTTATTTTCCAATAACTCTTTTATTCCATCGAACATGTTCCCATGAAGGGTAGTTTGGAGATTGCAATTATATTTTGATTATATTAAAAAAATTAAATAAGTTTAACTATTTTTCTTAAAGGGTAGTAGTTTTTTTTTTCCTTATATTCAAAATAGAGGTAGTAGTAATTTAGTACTATAAAAGTCAAACCTTTTCTTAGGGTATCAGATGCGCATGCATTACAAGAAAAGGAGACAAGGAACAGTGGGACTGTAGGTATTGACATTTAGAAACCAATTATGGATTTTTGTCAAGAACTCTCTGCTAAAGTGGAAGATGTGAAATCAGTCATTGAGTTTACCAGTTTAAAAATGTGCTATACATAATTCACCTTCTTCCATGATCCTTGGCATAACAAATTGAGGCCATAATGGTGATTCCCCATTTTAAACAGAATGCCTTAACTTTTAGATTTTTTTTGTTTGAAAAACGATTTCTTTAACTATTAATATTGTATCCTCTTTCCGATGCAGGTTGCATTTTCTTGTGTAATTTATCCATGTCTAATTCTTCAATATATGGGGCAGGCTGCTTTTCTTTCAAAGAATTTATCTGCAGTACCTATAAGCTTTTATGCTTCTATTCCAGGTCAGCTAATGTAAATGCTAAGAATAAAATTTGTCTGAAAGGCCATCTTGTTGAATTTTAAAAGGCATGCAACAAAGTTACATACATTCAAAAGATGGAAAATAGCCATTGAATGCTCTTGTGTGAGCTTTCTACGTTGAAACCTAGTCATTTTGATTGCTCCAGATGTCTCTCGACTTTTTAAATGGCCGAGTATTGAACCTAGTGATTACTTGGGATTCTTCGAAGAATTATATATTTTGTATACATGTAATACTTTGGATTTGAAGTAGTATCCCAATTTGAAAATTATGAACTGATGCCACTTCAGCTCCCGTTCCTTCACGAGCATCTACACCCGCTCTGGTTCTTCCTGTTTGACCCTTGCTTGATGGTAAGGAAGAGGACCGACAACGGAAAAGAAGGAAGAAAAGATTTCCGAGACCTCTTGCATTGCATTACCATAACGAAGAAAAAAAAGCTCTATCGATAGAAGCATTCATTCTAGCCTATCTTTTATTTTTGTACACTGCGGGAAGTTCTGTTTTTTTATTAATGGGAATTCTGGGTATCAGTTTATATGGTTGTAGAGCGGGTCAATCCTTGGAGCTTTCTCCATGCCCGACATGCCAGCTTTGACAACTATTGCATACAACTTCTGGCCATGCTCAGCCAGTTTATATGGAAGAGGTTTAATAGATAATTAGCCATTGAGATTTTCTTATCTAACCTGATTATTTCAATGCTGAATTATATTTGGGATGGATATATTACCGCATATTTTGTATTCGTAGCATGTTTTGCACTGAGCCCAAACCTTTGTATGTACTTATGTCAACGTTAAGTCTGTTTCTCATACATATTCTATTTCTATTAATTATTTTAATTTTATTATGATTTCTTGTTTTGAAGAAGTGATATCTATCATTTCTTTGTTAAGGGTTTATATTATTGTAATGATAGTATATAGTTTAGACTGTGTTTATGACTGATAGATTTTGGAAAATTTAGTCAGTATGATCAATATTCTTTTATAACTTGAGCCCGAACTTTCAATTGAATATAATTGATCTTTGGAAAGCATTCCAGCGTATCGTAACATTCTAGTCAATGTCATTTATATTATTTAGGATACATGTTCCTGATGAAATACATTTTATGATAAAATAACTGGAGATATCTTATATTTTGAACATTTTTTTAAATTCTTTTATACTATTATGTATGCAATTTTTTGGCAAACAAATAGCTTGATTATTGCTCCAAAATTTCGATGTATTAAAGGCACAGTGGGTTAAGCTGGGACCACCTTAGTTAGTCTGCATAAGCTTTGAGATAAAGCCTTGCCCGTTAGTTGTTTTTATACCTATACACCCTTTTCACCCTCCATCTGCTATTTCTAGCGGTTGTTTTCATAAAAAAAGACCACTTGAGCAATCCCTATATTTGCTTCCTTAACGTTTGATAGGAACTGGATCAGAAATCAAGAAAAGGGGTGATTTAGAAACCAAATTACACTGCTGCAAATGTGGGTGTAGCCCTACTAATAGGAAGTATTTACAGAAAGAATGTGAATTCCCCGGACATCTCTTTCCTACTGTTTCCTCCTCAATACAAATCGCCCCCCTCTAACTTCTCATTATTTATAGCCTTAACCCTCTCTTTGCAACTAACTTCCTAATTAACAAGTCTAACTCCTCAACTAACTAACCGATCAACTTTTCATGCGGGTGTGTGCTATATCAGTGGAATAACATAACCTGTTCACATTTAGGTCATTACTGTGCTAAAGCTATTACTTAAATTGTAGTTAAAGCAAAATAGTTGAGCTGGAAACAGTGTCCTGCCATATATTTGCAATGAACATGCAGTGATGTTTTCGTCATTTTGTAGATATCCTCTTTTGGCCAGTATTTATCGTGGCTGCTTTGGCAGCAATAGTTGCAAGTCAGGCTGTCATCTCTTCGACATTCTCAATTGTACAACAATGCCATGCATTTGAATGTTTCCCTCGTGTTAAGGCAGTACATTCCAGAAGGTGGATCCATGGTCAGACATACATACCGGAGATAAACTGGATTCTTATGGTAATCAGCCTGGCTGTGACAGTTGCGTTTGGAGGCTCAAACCATATAGGACATGCCTATGGTAGGTTGTGCTACAATGGTATTTAAATCTATATTTGAGAGTTCGTGGATATATTGTAAGACTCGTGAACCATATCATGCCATCTATTTGGAAACAGTAAAATTTTTTATTAGAAGTCAGAATTGGGATAATGCCATAATTTTGATCCACTGTTAGGTTTAGACATTTTTACATTATCATTTAATCATGTGCTACCACATTATTAAGAGTTTACTGCGATAAAAGCTGCATAAGAACTCAAACTCTTTCAATGTTGTGACAAAACATTATTATTGGATGCTACTCATGCTTGTGTTAAAAAGGTACACTAACAATGGATCAAAATTTAACTATTTTTAAATTGTTGGTTGTTTGAGATAGATGGTTCAATGAGTGCGATAGAAAATCTTTCCTGCTGAATATTGCTAATGCCATCATCTTAATTTCAGGGATTGCGTGTCTGATTGTGGCATTTGTGACCACGTGGTTGACTTCACTAATCATCATCCTTGTATGGCATCAACATTTTATAGCTTCTCTGGCATTTCTTATATTTTTCGGTTCGATAGAAGTTCTCTTCCTTTCATCTTATTGCGTGAAAATCCCGAAAGGTGGCTGGGTTCCCATTGTGATCTCCATAGTCTTCTTGGTTGTTATGTATGTGTGGCATTATGGTTCTAGAAAAAAGTATTTATTTGATATGCATAACAAAGTTTCAATGAGGTCGATCCTTACATTGGGTCCCAGTCTTGGGATTGTTAGGGTTCCAGGAATGGGTCTTATCTATACAGAATTGGCTACAGGAGTCCCTGCCAGTTTTACTCATTTCTTGACAAATCTGCCAGCTTTCTACCAAGTGGTTGTTTTTGTTTGTGTTAAGACTGTACCTGTGCCTTCTGTGCCCCTTGCAGAACGTTATCTCATTGGCCGAATTGGTCCCAAATCCTATCGATTGTATCGGTGCATTGTTCGAAATGGCTATAAAGATGTTTATAGCCATGAAATTGATTTTGAAAATGAACTGGTGATGAGCATAGCAGAGTTCATTCAATTGGAAGCTGAAGGTTGTTCTGGAAACCTAGATGGTTCTGCCGATGGCCGGATGGCTGTTGTTAGGACGTCAGGAAAGTTTGGGACAAGATTGCTAAGGTCAGAATCTGCTGGTTTTGAAGAAGGCAGCATTGTAAGTCCTCCCGGGGCGTTGACTGTTACTAACAGTAAATCCCCGACATTGAAGAGGCTGCAGGCCATGTATGAGCAGGAATCGCTTGAACTCAACACTAGACGACGGGTTAGATTTGAATTACTAAATACGATATATAGAGATCCACGTGTCAAGGAAGAGCTCATGGAACTTGTGGAAGCCAAGCGTGCTGGAGCAGCGTATGTAATAGGTCATTCTCACGTAAAGGCCAAGTGGAACTCTTCATTCATGAAGAAATTTGCTATCAATCTTTACTCTTTTCTCCGAAAAAATTGCCGGTCCCCAGCTGTTGGACTAAACATTCCTCAGACTTGTCTGATTAAGGTGGGAATGAATTATCATGTTTAGCATAATTTGCTGACAATATCTGTGACTGGGGATGTAATTTATCAAAGCCAGAAAGAATACCCCCCGGGCTTCCACGACAGGGCAAGATTATGCTACATTGGTATATTCAACTTAAATTGATGTTATTCAAGAGTCTTTTGTTGGCATTCGAAGAGCTGCATCTAATTGCCAAGATTTTTTGCCTTTGTGATGGAGCTGGCAAGGTGTGTAAATTACTAATTTGTTGGGTAAGGAGTTGTGTTGGGGTTCCTGTACCTGGTTATTGTGTTTGAGCTTCCCAGATTACACCTGAGAGGCACGTCTATCATAACGCTTTCGCTCTAGCTAATTTTGTTCAAGTACTTTGCATGTAAGCATCTAATGCTGCCTTTGCACTTGTACGGAATTTTCTTTTGGTCGTTTTTGTAATTGTCCTTAGCGAAACAAAGAAATGATCTGTATACAGAACACAAATCGTTCGTTAACTATAGATGTGTCAGGTGTCCAGCAGCAGTAGCAAACTAGCAATAGTATCCAGTTGATGGATTTGAATTTTGGTTCCATTTATTTATTATTTTGGCTACTGCGAAATTCATCTCTCTGGGTTCAATGCTGAGTTTACTTCTACTAGCTGTTTTTTTATTTGCTTCTTCTAAATTCTGAACTCTCAGGCATCTACCCTGTTTGTTTACCAATAATTTTATTGGACCAATTCGACCAAAATATAAATTTCAATTATCAATTTGTTAAGGAAATATCTTGAGATTTTCAAATTCTTGGCGGCATATAGTAATTATTAAGATGTCAAGTTCACCATAGATTCCCAACGTGAAAACCAAAGGTTAATACTATGGTTAAAGAAAGTTTCTTGGTTCTACTACCATCACCTCGCAGTCCTTAGGATCTAGCGGTGAAAATCGGTAGTTTACAATAGTGTTCGATCTGTGTTTTGAAAAAATCCCTTACTTGGGTCTATATTCACATGAATAAAAACTTTAATACTAGTATCCTTACCCACTAGCACTTTAGCACTTATACTTAATATCTACACTTTAATGAAAAATTAATATATATCAATTAGTAATATAATTATAACTTTATTTCATGAAAAAATTTCCTATCTGGAAAATTCGATTGCATGGTCGAGTGAAATTTTCACCAAATTTTCCTCTTGCTTTCTGACGTCTCCTAGAGTGAACTCATTTTCTTTTGAAGTGGGTAATGAGTAGTGCTCTATTGTTACTATCAGTCTGGTGTTTGAATCTCATTCATTTGAGGCGTGGTTTCATTTTCGTTTATTAGTGTTTATGGTTTATCATGATCACAGTTCTTGTGGCACCACCTGATGCTAGTTTGTTGGATTTTTTTTCTTTTAATGAAGTGTAGACTCTCAAGGGGAAGTAATGGCAATTCCGAGAATACTCAACATTTATCAAGATACTTACGGAAAGATCATTTACCATGCTAAATGTGATATTTCCTTTACTCGAATTCTGCAAGAAGAGAGAAACATTTGCATCCAAAGGATCGATTTGTTTCAAGACATTGGATAGTTAATCAAAATATCTTTAGAAGTGATTTCTTTTGGGCTATTATGCACAAAATGTGGTTGGAGTTGTTGTGTTTTGTTAAAAAACAAATGATATTTCAAAAGTGGATCGCTTCCGCTCATAGAACCACGTGGATCGCTAGCGCTCATAGAACTACGTGGATCGCTAACGTGCCCACGCGGGTCTATAATGAGATATTAATTTTATACTTATTTTTGGTTTTATGTTAGCCTTTCCCTGAAATACCAATTTTAAGCTATTATGTCCAACCGTTTGGTAAAATTAATTTTGTAACAGCGAATTAATTTTGCTTTATTTCACAACGGCTAATTCATTAAATCCGTTTTATTTTGTAACAGCAAAATTAAATCCATTTTATTTTGTAACCTACAGTTTATGACAATTCATTTCATAACTGATATTTTTTCATTATCAATTTCGGTTTTTTCTTTGGCTTCAAATGCTGATGGAGCGTTTGCTTCATTACTTAGATGTGTAGCCTGTAAAAAGCTAGTCGAGTAGCTATTGATGATTATCGGAAAACATCACTTTCTCTCTTCGAAATAAACACTCCTGGGTTCATCTCCTATCGCATATCAAATTCATTCTTGCCAGTTCGGAATCCTCTTTCGCTACTGCGATTGAGACGAGACCGGTTGTACCTCGGGTTATTTGCGCTGTAGAGGTGGATAAATTCTTCAGGGTGCGTCGAAAGACTCCTCCGATTGTTTATTTGACATTTGTTTTGTTCGCAGGTTCTCTATCTTGTTGCTGTCTTGTTGCGTGTATTAGTTAGCTCGAGATTAGGAGTTTGAGAATTAAACACGGTGTCTGATGTTAGGAGACTCGGAACTATCTTGCTCGACGACAAGTACATAACTCTTACAAAACTACTTAGAACTTGGTTGTTTGGTCAATCCTATCATGGCTAATTTGATGGCCTGTGAAAATTTTAAGAAATAGTGGATTGTGGATAATCCAAATCGTAATCTTCTCTCTAATAATATTGGATTTGTGTTATATCTAATTCAACGGCATTGATTTATTTTTTTTTTAAAAGAGCTACTATTAACTTCTTTTTTTGACAAATACTATTCTAAAAAATTACTACCTCCATCCTATTTTATAAGTAGTTTTAGCAAAATGAATTTGCCTCAAATTAATTGTTGTTTCACAATTTTCAAAGAAGCATTTAATATTCTTTTCTATTCATGTCCTTTTTAATTACGACAACTTTTAACTTTTAACAAATGTTTCACATTTATCTATGTATCTATGTATAGAGATAAATGGTTAAATAATAAATTAGACAACACTTTTTATAAAATCTAAACTATTAATCATTTTTCTTAATAGGTGTGTGAAAACCTTAAAGTAGTTATAAAATCTAAACTATTAATTATTTTATAATAATTTTTATAATTTAAATTAAAATCAGGAATGATAAAAATTGTAATAATTATTATTTAATATGAATTAAAATCGTAATTGAGTTGGTAAATAAATTGGGTTGCTCCGGAAATGGAATATTTTCACCTACCTACCCCCACGCCACGGTATACGGCGTTAAACTTTACCCAACCTCCCTTGGGATTCGGGCAATTGTCTGTCGCCACTCGCTAGCCTACTAGAGCAAACCAGAGTGAGTAGATAGAGGATAATTGGATTTTACTATTCATCAAATCAAAATCAAATCAATCAGGCGAGAGACGAGGGAGCTATTTCCATTTCCAAAACCCTCCCTCCCTCCCTCCCAAATTTTTCTGGTTTACAATTTGATTGAAATTGAAATGCAATACTACCAATTGCCACAACGACAACGCTTCAGGTTTCAAGGCTGGGGATATTTGTATTTTGTTCTTTTTTATATTTTGTAATTACTCTCTCTGCCTCATCCTCCTTTCCTTTCTTCTTTCTGCCTCTGTCTGTCTCTGGGGATAAATGTTGAGTACCTCTTTCTGTTCCTCTTCTTCTTTTTCTTCTTCTTCTTCTTCTTCCCCTCCTCCTCTTTCTCACTTCGTCTTTTCCCGCCGTCCCACCTTTCTTCCAATTACGAGACCTCTCCTACACTCTCACTGCGTCATCTTCCTACGCCTTTTCGGATCTCCGAATCTCGTCCCAATTCTCCATACAATGTAAGCTTTTTCTATTCTCCAACTACTTCTAACATTTTTTATTTAATTGCTTTATATTTTTTTTATATTTTAAAATTGCGGAGTAAAATGATAAGGTTCGAAAAAGTTCTTACCTTTATTTATCCCAGCTGAACAGAACATGTGATTCATTGTTTTGTGGAGGGTTTAAGATCTTTTATTAGCTCAGCTATAGATGTCATGTAATTGTGTGACACAAGTAGTAGTAGTAATTGGTTGCACCTTTGGTGTTTTCATTGCAGAGCCACAAATTGAGTATTCTGTGCTTTAGGCATGAACATCACTCTCCAGAAACGCCCAATCCTGAAGTTATTCTCGAGGAAATAGTGCAATCTGAATCCAAGGACCCTAATGTCATCCAAAGGGACGACAACCCAATTCTTCCAAAGGTCACGCGTCTTTCATTTGCATTTATATTTATAATGAACGGTTTTCTGTTTTCTATGCTGATGTATTCTTTCTAGTGGTTTAAATATTCCTATTGATAATTTCATGTCAATGAATATATGTTCTGCTGCAAAATTGAATTATGCATTCTTTAATCCCCCCCATCAGCTTTTGTGGTGATGAAATTCCGAAGTGAAACATTAACATACACTAGTTTATAATGCTTTTGCATTGCATCTATTTTCTTCATTGTTGATGCGTGAATTTTAGGATGGGCTGACGTGCGTGTTCTATAATTTTGAGCTATGAAGTTATTTGGTAATGGCTTCTGTATAGTGAAATTACTCCATATTCTCTTTAGTGAGCCTTATAGTTTGCATTTGCTTGTCAAAATTCTGACTCTTTTTGCTGTAAACTACAGATAATATATAAATACGCCGTTTATCCTACTAGAGAGATGGTGATAAGTCAATAACTAATTCGATACATTTTTTAGTATTTTTCTTTCTGATCTGTTACATTTCAGTTAGTCCCCTTGCCGGTCATTTTTTCACTCTCCAGCCTTAGGATTCTTAAGGCTGAAATATGTTTTGACCAAAGTTTAGTTTCTCCTATCTATTAAAAGAAACACTTCTTCATATTCAGGTATATACAGTATAGGAAGTCCGTGAACCCTAGACTTTAGCTATCAAGTGTAATTGTAGTCAATCTGATCTGAAAAGGTCCAGGATATAGAATTCTGTGGTGGACAATCTATTAAGTGAGTGTCTACATGTTTGTGAACTGTTGTGTTGATGGAAAAAAACGAGAATATGGTTTCCTTTGCTATGCCTCATGTTTGATTGTACACAGTACAGACTTATAAGTAAATATCTGCTTTGATTCAGTCATTGAATTTGAAGAACTAATGGGAAAAAAAAAGAGCATGTGGGTTATTGGTCATTCCTAGTATTTGATTGAACAGACTATAGACTTAATTCGTTTATTTTCTTCTTTTTAAGACTTAATAGGTTAGGATTAGGTTTTCTCAGGTGGGTTAGTGGTAGACTAATTTATAGATGGATTATAGACAGATTGAAGGTTCAACGGATGTGTGAGGGTTAGAGTGAGTTGCAGTGAATAATAGGGAGTTTTAGGTTATTATTGGTGACTGTTTGTGTGCTGTGAATAGTACCTACATTATCAGGGTTGTGATTTTGATTTTGATTTTTGGATGAATCAAAGAATGAATTAGGATTTTGATGCGGTGAATTCATTATGTTGTTCAATAGGGCTGAAGATGAGCGAAAAAGAAGCGTAGGCATTACTCAGTGTCTGGTTGCATCACACGACCAAAAACAGTGCAATTTTCTGTCTGCATACGAGTGATTTTCTATTTAAAAAAGGCATTGCTGCTATTTAAATAGACTTCCTAATTCCTATGTTAAGTAAACCCAAATGCCATAGAGTCATGTATTTAAACCCAAGAGAAACATGGACATTTTGGCAATGCTTGGATATTTAATATTTAATATAAATAGAAAGGAATGGAATGAGATATAGTAGAATGGAGTGGAATAGAATGAATGGAGTTAGGTTTTGATTGTTTGGACTTTGGATATTTTTCTGATGGAAAAGAGTTCCACTCCATACCTCCAAATGAGGAAAAGAAAATTTGGGGTTTTGGATGGAATGCATTCTCTCAGGTTTCATTCCATCTCTTCCTATTTTCAAAATCCAAACAATCAATTTGAGTACGCTTGCATTCCATCTCCCATCGAGTCAAACATATCCCAAAACAAAACTAGGGGGAACTAATGACATAAAATATGAGACAAAATACCACCAACTAAAGACTTGGAAATATGAAAAATTCCTAGATTATGATAGAAACCATGAAGAGAAATGCCCAAATGGAGAAGGAAATGCTGAGTTAGCTAGTTAAAGACGGAAAATACACGTGACAGGGGTTATGTGGGGTGTGTGAAAGTAAAAAGGAACTTAGTTAGTCTTTTGGGTTTACAAGAGATACTCATTGTAATACATTTTTCCTTGTTTTCCAATCAATAACACAATTTCTTCTTTTTTATTTGGGTTCCTAACAGATTATCGTTAGGATTGAAACAGTGAAATAAGTTTTTTGGGGTGTAGTAAACAGGGTAATTACCTTACCCCTAAATGATACTAGTAGTGTTCATGCTAGGTTATGGAATTATTGAGTTGGCAATAAATTTGAAATTGAGCTAAAATATTGAGATGATTTGATCTTTTTGCATATGCTTTTTAACTGTAGTGTATATGCTTTTTGACTTTAGTCCATATGCATCATCTTGTTTCTCAGTTAACGTTATATGAAGTTTTAGATTTTCTTTGCATCCTTATAGGTGGAAACATTCATCACTTTGTCAATGGGAAACAAGTGGTATTATTATACCATATTGTTAATCTCAAATGAAATTATATTCTTAATGTATATCTTGTATGAATCTTTTACCCAAAGGCTTGCTTTCCTTTCAGGCTGCAAATGAAGTATTCAATGTGATTGGTACTCGATGGGTTGTACCATGGTCTGCTATGACCATATTACAGGTACGTGTCTCCCAAACTTGGAGCAAACTGTAATTAAGTAAAATTTATCTTTTTTTTATCAATTCCCCAGTTAGAACTTATGGTACCGGAGGTATGGCTGAAATTTAGAGGAGTGGTGACCAAATAATAATAATCCCAGTTAAGTATAGTTGAAATTCTGAACACTAAAATGTCAACATGAGGCTGTAAGTTGTGATACATTTGATGCAGGTCATGCTTCTATGGATAACGGCATTTTGGTTTATAGGAACTTGGATGATTCCTTTTGCAGCCCATATAACGGGCTATAGCAAGGATTCTTTGACGTTTCAAGGACAGGCACTATTTAGCCTTGTTACTGATGTAACTGAAGGACTAGCTGGAATTGTGATTCTTCTTCGCTGCCTTTCTCGATTCCGTCCCCTTCCACCCGACTGGTTCAAGTTTAGCCTTAAAGGGAATTGGCAAATAGATGTCATCATGGGATGTCTCATGTTTCCTCTTGTCAATCGGCTCTCTCAGTTCAACCTGGACCTACTACCTATCTTGCCATCTACACAAGTCACTCTTTCAAGTGTTGAACAATCAATAAAAGCAAGGGATCCCGTGGCAATGTTGTTGTATGCAATTGTGGTTTCAGTCTGTGCTCCAGTGTGGGAGGAAATAGTTTTCCGCGGTTTTCTACTCCCATCCCTTACCAAATACATGCCTGTGGGGTGTGCAATACTGGTAAGTTCAGTTGCCTTTGCACTTGCACATTTTAATATACAGAGGATGTTGCCACTTATATTTCTTGGGATGGTTATGGGTGTAATATTTACACGGTCAAGGAATTTATTGCCATCAATGTTGTTGCATAGTCTTTGGAATGGCTTCGTCTTCTTAGACTTGATGAAATGAAATAGCATCGTGAAAGTTATGGCTCTTGAGTAAGCAAGGAATTTATGGATTGGCATCTTCAGAAGCAAATGGATACTAGAATAGTATTATTGGGGTACTCTGACCAAGTGCATGTGTAAGGAGTAACAATGTAACATGAACTGATGGACTCTTAAAATTGTATATTATAAAATTCAGGGACACTTTGTCCATATCTCATGAATATTATTATTTGTGTAAGGTATAATTGGAACGATCCATTATGACCAATTTTTTCTGTCCTATGAAAATTCATTTTCCTGTCCTATTGTATTGAGTAAATTACCAATTTTGTCTATAAAATTACATCCTCTCTCCTTTGTCACTCAAGGTAATCAAAATAACTAACTCCTAACATTTTAGTGTTGCTAGCACTTCTCTTTTGCTAAACATGTCTCCTTTGACTAATGTTTTGTCAAGACATAAAAACTAGTTAAAGTATCAATTTTTGTCTTTCAAATTTTTGAGTTAAGTTACCTCTAGAACCTGATGTAGATAGTATAAAAGCCTTTATCATCAGAAAATGTAATACATGAGCTCTCTTAACACTGTTACCTAAAGGTGGAGTGAGGGGTCAAACTGAATAAAGTTTGAAAATTTTAGGGACTTTTTAGTAGTATGTTTAATGTTTGGGACAAAAGAAAACATTTTCTAATATTTAAGGGACTAAATTAAGTCCTAAAATTATTCCACAAAATACTCACAGTAGTTGTAAAACAATTGTCACATTGAAGCCACTTGATCGGTTTGCATATATGCATCCGATTTACCAAGTTCTTTTATTTATACCAGTAGGATACCCGTGCATATGCACGGGTGCTGTCGTGTTCTTTTTATGAATGAACTTAGACAGTATTTAAATAGTCTCAACATTACCCCGTGAAAATAAAGACAATTTTAAAGTAGATAAAAATGGAGCTTCAAATAAAAAATAGATAAATATTAAAATCTAAAAATGTAAAAGTATCATTTAAAAACAATTTGTGCATTTATCCCGTATTTTTTTATATATCAGTGCTATGTTTTTTTATATATCAGTGTTGTTATCCCGTGTTTTTTTATATATCAGTGCAGCTATCCCGTGTTTTTATTTATCTTTGTAGTTATCCCCGTATTTTTTTTATATATCAGTGCAGTTATCCCGTGTTTTTTTATGTATCAGTGCAGTTATCTCATAGACTCAATTGATTATTTGAGTTGATTAATAGATTGTACTAGATAGTAAAATATAGATAGTAGATTATCAATAAGAAATATTGATCCCGTGTTTTTTATATATCAGTGACAATTATTTGTCCTTTTTAGGTATTAGTGACAAATATTTTTCACGTGTGTTTTAAATATTAATCTGTTTAAATAGTGAATTGTACCTTGATCGTCTCAGGGTAGGTCGATTTGATGCTTGGTCGCTCTGCCTGATGATGAAGTCGGGAGCAGAGCTCAGGTCGAGTTGTATCTGCAAAGACACTCCGACGCCCAAGTCAAGGAGGGAGAAGTCAAAGCAGAGTATAGAAATGTGTCAGAATGTGTACCTAGCAGCGGGGGTTGACCCCTATTTATAGAGCGAGGCGACGCTTCTCAGACGTAGGATTAGCCGAGTCGATCTTGGCCGTTGATTGCAATTCCTACGCCTTTGGTACGTTCCTGGCGAGTTGAGCTGCAGCAAGGTGGGCCGGTTTGGGCCCATTGCAAGGATTGGGCCATCAGCCCAGTTGGAACAAATAGTCATTAAGCCTTCTTGTTTTTTGAGATAGTAGGTTTATAGTTGTTTTCAAAAATTATAATTATCAATGGCAAATATTAATCCCGTGTTTTTTATATATCACTGCGGTTATCCCATGTTTTTTTATATATCAGTGCAGTTATCTCATAGTTTCAATTGATTATTTTAGTTGATTAGTAGATTATAGTAGATAGTAAAAGTTAGATAGTAGATTATCAATAATAAATACTTGTTTTAAATATTAATTAGTAGTTTAGATAGTCATTAAGTCTTCTTGTTTTTTAGATAGTAGGTTTGTAGTAGTAGTCTTCAAAAATTTTAATTATCAATGACAAATATTAATCTCGTGTTTTTTATATATCAGTGTGCAGTTATCCCGTGTTTTTTTATATACCAGTGCAGTTATCTCGTAGTTTCAATTGATTATTTTAGTTGATTAGTAGATTATAGTACATAGTAAAAGAGAAATAGTAGATTATCAATAAGAAATATATGTTTTAAATATTAATCAGTAGTTTAAATAGTCATTAAATCTTCTTGTTTTTTTGATAATAGGTTTATAGTAGTCTTCAAAAATTTTAATTATCAAAGACAAATATTAATCCTGTATTTTTTTATATATCAGTGCAGTTATCCCGTGTTTTTTTATATATCATTGCAGTTATTTCGTAGTTTCAATTGATTATTTTAGTTTATTAGTATATTATAATATATAGTAAAAGATAGATAGTACATTATCAATAAGAGGAGGTAGTATATTATTAATAAGTGTGTAAATAGATTTCGGAGAGAAAAATTAAAATTTTAAGATGATAACTTTTTCCAAATAGGTGATAGTTTTTTTTTTCAGTGTGACACATTTACATTTTTATAGGTAACTTTAGTTGAGTAGTGTTTGTATAAATTTAGAAATTTAGTTAAAAAAAACTAAAGTGAAGTAATAAGAGAAAGAGAAGAATTGTTTATGGGAAAAGTAAAAGTAAAATAAAATGAAAAAAGGAATAAAGAGAGTGTAAGAAAAAAGTGAAAAGGAGGAAAGAGAGTGTAAGAATAAAGAGAAAAAAAGAAAGAAAGAAAGAAAGTGTAAGAAGAAAAAGAAAGAAAGCCTAATGACATTTTTACCCCTAAATTAGATATGTGTCTTGTTAATAGAGGTTTTTTTGTTTAAATAGATATTAGATTATGAAAAGCTTTAGAAAGGGAAAAGGAAAAAGATGTAAGCCAATAATACAGCTAATCTTTAAAGACAAAAAAAGAGATATTTGAGCAGAGATGCAAATGCAAGTGGTATATATGAGATCAAATTGCTGCTGCTGCTGCTGCTACATCTAACTGTTGTATAGTAATTGGCTGGCAACGAATGCATCCCGTGCAGTTGCAGATTGCAGCCATGCTGCGGCTTTCCATGTCACGTGCGATCATGCAATGCAAGCCAAGTTGTGTATCTGCAACGGAAAGAAAGAAAGAAAGAAAGCACGCACCAACCAAAGTAGTACGATTCTGACGTAAGTTGCATCTGTGTTTGTGCCCCTGGTATTTTCATATAGGAAACATAAAGTTAACATCTAGACCGTTAGATCAAGATTGAACGGTCCAAATTTGCTGAATGCATGACTTCTGCAAGTTGCGACTACATAGTATCTAGATCCCCATATAGCAAGTTACAATGCATTCATTTTCTTTCCTTCACAACTGAAAATTTATGTGCTCTGCAGTGCCAACTCCTCTCTCTGCCCATCCCTCCCAATTGACTATATTTTTCCAACTTATATATAAATCAAGTAGTACTAAAAAAAGATATTTTTTTCAGCTTATAAATCAAGTAGTGTCAAAATAATTACAACTGTTACAGTGGGATTTAATTGTACAATGCAGTTTATATGTATATGTATAGTTTCTAAAAGTCAGTGAATTAAGCCGTGTCAATTGACCATTTTGTCCTTTGGTTTGTAATTTAATCTTACTCTTTTATTTATTTTTAAAAATTATGTTCGTCACCCCATGCACCAACTTTTCATGTTATAGTTACTGATCACAAAGTTGGCTTTATCTTTATCCTTACCACTGCAAATATATATTACTGATCATAAAGATATTTGTAGGAAAGCATTTTTCACACTGTTCTGATCTGATGGGTTTTATACTTTTTTTGACCAAAAAAGGGTTTTATACTATACAATACTATATTGTATGATACTACTATTATTTAACGGTGGCTTTTTAGTGCAGAATCATTAGTCTGATTTGATACTACTAACTCTGTTTCATGTTATACGATTTTCTAGCCAAAAAAATTTGTTCTATAACACATGACGTTTTAGAATACCAATAAAGCTTTAATTATGTTTTCCCTATTATACCCTCAAATTTGAATGCAAATTTTTTTAATTCATTTTTAATTTAATGAATGAATGGTATATTAGGAAGAATGAAATTACATTTTATAAATTTTAGACTAATAATTGCATTCATTAGTTCCTGTGCCACAACCTTAAACGACATATAATATGGGACAGAGGGAGTACCGTATTGTATCACGATCATTAGTCTGATTTGATCATTCACCTTAAGGCATCCTAAGGGTGGACTTTCTTATTGCACGCCCTCAATTTTTAAAACTTTCATGGATACCCCTATTTTTTTATTTTAACCCCTATATTTTTTATTTGCACACTCTGACTCAACACCCTAACCCTACCTATTGTCCATGCATCTCTCTACATTGTGACCGTCTCTTCTCTCCGGTAGAGGTTTCAATGGTTTGAGAAAATCCAAATTAACCCACAATCCAATCGAAACTAATATGTTTGGTAGAGGTATTTTTTGTGTTTGGGCTAAATTTGAACCAATCCGAACCAATCTATAATTGTTTGGTTCAGGCAACGAATTTAAAAATAATACACGAACCCAAACCAATCCATGCTAACTGATAGTATTTTTTTGGTCAAAAAAAAAGCTGATAGTATTTTAGTAATTTTAGAAGCACAAGATATTATTTACTTAGGCTTTTTACCTTTATAATTCATATGGTGGCACATGTTTCTCCTTTTATTAAGTTTTACTTTTTCCAAAAATCAAATTGATTCATCCACGTGTATTTATTGAGAATTTGAATTCTATTCAACCTTTTTTTGTAAACATGTTTCTTTGATTGGTATTTTTTTGATGAATTTTTTATTCGTATTTTATACGTATGAAACAAAATTTATTTTATAGCATAAAGTAGCTTATAAATAATATATTTATAATTTATTTATTTGAATTTTAGTATTTTTTTTTTTTGATAAATTGAATTATAGTATTCTACATTAATTAATTAATTAATTAATTAATTAATTAATACTTTCTAATGTAGAATGATTGACTTGAGAGCGAAGAAAGGGGGAGAAGGATAAAGAAAGAGAAAGAAAACTGCAAAACCGTCAAAGAAAGCGTGAAAGGCAAAGACACGTAGCACAATGTTCCCATGAGTCACCAATCTTTCTTTCCTATTTAAAAAACTCCAACAGAGTTTAGCGGGAACTGTAGAACTGACGATAAACATCAAACAAATTAACAAACACTGCCATTTCCATCTCTATCTACGCGCTCCTCCGCCGCCATTAACCACAACTTCGCAGTTGCTCCTCCGCCGTTATTATTATTAATTAAAGAAATAACAACACTGCGCGCATCAAGTTTAGTTGTTGTAGGAAGAAGGAACAACACGGTTCTGCATCTCAGAGAAAGAAAAGAAAGAAAGAAAGAAAGAAAGAGAGTTGTTTTCTTTCTTGGCTGAATAATAACAATAAAAATGGAGCAGAAAAGCATCCTTATATCGGCGCTGAGCGTAGGGGTAGGAGTGGGAGTGGGAGTCGGAGTGGGAATAGGATTGGCTTCTGGACAAAGTATTGGTAATTGGGGAGCCAACAACAACGCTGTTACTGCTGAGAAGATTGAGCACGAAATGCTTCGACAGGTTATTGATGGCAGAGAAAGCAACGTTACTTTCGATAAATTCCCTTATTACCTCAGGTATCTTATTCCTATTCCTATTCCTATTCCTTTTCCTACTATAAAAATCATGATCCACTTCTCATTTTTTGGATTGATTTCTACAAACATGTTGCAAGGTTTGAGGCCTTTGGTTTTATTTTTCTTTCCCCACAACAAAAATCATATGCGACAAGTTTTTAAGTCTTGATGGCCATAGTCACAGTTGATCACTATTCTTGATATTGCAGAGAATCGGGAGAAAATACTACCGATGTTAGTGTACTCAATTGCTTTTTCATAGACATCAAAAACCATGATATCTTGACTCAGATCTCTTTTTAAAATCCTGTTTATATGTTATCACAGAAGACAGGCTGAGATGATTTTCTAGATTAATTTTTTATTTGACAAAAGTATTGAATATGTTTATAGCATATTTCAAATATAATTTGTATAAAGATTGGAATTAAGATTTAATAATGAATGTGCGTTCCTGGCAATGATTGACAGAAAATAGTTTATTTGAGATACTAATACATGTTTTTGATGAATCTCTTGTTGGGTAAGTATATAACCATTTCTTTTCTTGATATGATACTGAAAAACAGTGAGCACACAAGGGTTTTGCTGACAAGTGCTGCTTATGTTCATTTAAAGCATGCTGAGGTTTCAAAATATACACGTAATCTTGCTCCTGCAAGCAGGACTATTCTGCTCTCTGGGCCTGCTGGTTAGTAATACCTGGCTTCTTCTGTTTCCTGATAAGAAATTGATATGCTGTGATGTTTCTAGTTTCTACCATCACGGTGAAGTTAACTACGTTTTCCTTATCCTCCTGTAGAACTTTACCAACAGATGCTTGCCAAGGCTTTGGCTCATTACTTTGAGGCCAAATTGCTTCTCTTAGATTTAACTGACTTTTCGTTGAAGGTGAGTGTTACAAGTCTTTAGTCATTCTTTCTACTCTTCTCTACTTTCGCCAGTTACTTATTTACACACTGGTTGGTTTGTCATTGCTGCAGATTCAGAGTAAATATTGTTCTGGCAACAAAGAATCTGTAAGATAATTACTGGTTTATCTTTAATTGCTTTTATGATGTTCCCTCTTGACCTATTTTTTATTTTAGTCTTTCAAAAGGTCCACTTCAGAGACAACTTTGGAGCGGCTATCTGACCTATTTGGATCATTTTCAATCTTTTCACAAAGGGAAGAACCTAAAGGTACAACAAATTCATTAACATCTCCACACCAATGGTGAAGAGCTAGGTTCATAATCAACCAATAGCTTTGTCAATCTTTAGTACAGGGTTTTGTGGCCTTGTTTTCGTTTTAAGAAAGAAGTATTACGTATGCAGTGGAAAGTGATACTAATGATAATTTCTAATTGATGAAGAGATGCTGAATGTTTGCAAAGTAGGATAGCTACTTGTAAATTTTCTTGAACTTCTCTCTTCAACGGGACAAGCAGCTCAAATTCTTGGCTGTAATTGACAATTTATTAAAAGGGAATGACTATTATCAATGTAATTGACAATTTAGTTACAACAGGAAAAATGCACAAGCAAAGCAGTGGAGTGGACTTACAATCAATGTAAGTAGAGTAGATTAATTATGTAAGAAGAAATTACTTCCATGCTTTTTGTTTTATATTATTACTTAGTATGTGCCTTTTGATTTGCAGGGGGGCTGAAGCATCTTGTTATCCTCCAAAACTCCGTAGGAATGCTTCTTCCACTTCAAATATCAGCAGTCTTGCTTTGCAAAGCAATAGTACAAATTCAGGTTACTAATTATGTAAAAATATTGATGATGCGTATTGGCTTTATTCATTTACATGCTACCATAAGCATCGCAGTTTGAGGGGGGAAAAAAGATGGGTGCATTTTCATCATGTTTTCCCGTATACGCTACAGAACTAAACCCACATTGTTTTTAATGTATACATAAATAAAAGTGATGCTTTATAACATCATTTATAGGTTGGTTTCATGCATTTCATTCAATATCCTTTGGAGCGGAAACTGTAGGTGTCAAATTTTGCATTCAGCCATTGTTCTCTCTTACTCATGATATCTTATAATCTTCCTTCAGCCCCTCTGAGGCGCACAAGTAGCTGGTCTTTTGATGAAAAGCTTCTTATTCAGTCTCTTTACAAGGTACTGTTACTTTTACTCATTAGCATCTGAGCATTCCTGTGGTTTTCAGAACTAAACAAGGCGTTAGACATATTCCTCCAAAAAGGCAATGACCTGACAAGTGGTAGTTTTACTTGCAGGTTCTGGTTTTTGTGTCAAAAACATTTCCCATTGTGCTATATCTGCGGGATGTTGATAGGTTGTTATGTAGATCACAAAGGATATATAACTTATTCCAGAAAATGTTGAAGAAACTATCAGGACATGTTCTGATTCTTGGTTCGCGAGTTCTAGATTCTAGTAATGACTTTGAAGAGGAGGATGAGAGACTTAATTTATTATTTCCATACAACATAGACATCAGGCCCCCAGAAGATGAAACACGCCTTGTCAGCTGGAAGTCTCAATTGGAAGAGGATATGAGGATGATACAAGTTCAGGATAACAAGAATCATATAATGGAAGTGCTTGCGGCAAATGATCTGAATTGCGATGACCTGGATTCGATCTGTGTGGCAGACACAATGGTCCTCAGTAACTATATAGAAGAGATTATTGTGTCAGCAATTTCTCATCATTTGATGAAAAACAAAGACCTTGAATACAGAAATGGAAAACTCATTATTTCTTGGAACAGGTGAGACTTGCAAAGTCAATTGCATTAACTATCTATATTTGATGTGCTTACTAATGTTGTGAAACAGCTTGTCGCATGCCTTGGGTATATTCCAAAAGGGGAAATTCAGTGGAAGAAATACATCAAAATTGGAAGATCCAGCTCTAAAATCTGAGGTTTTAATTACTAGTCACGTCTGCACATTAAGTAGAGAACAAAAACTAGTAACTACCTTGTACTTATATGTGTTTATTGTTCACTTCGTGGACTTAAAGATTCCAAGTGGCGGAGAAACTGTTGTGAAACCAGCAGCAAAGACTGAAAATGCTGCTCCTGACAAAAAGGCTGAAGCAGAAATATCAAAAACTTCACCGGGAAAGGCAGACGGTAAAAAATCGGTTCCACCATCCAAAGCTGTTGTAAGCCTTTACTTTCAACCCGATTTTATTTTTAATAATAACACTAAGTATCCTTGTAGACATAGCTATTTTGTCTGTTCTAGAGTTCTGCAAAGTAAATTTCACTTACTGCCTATATTCTCACCTGCAGGAAGTTCCTCCTGATAATGAATTTGAGAAGCGAATAAGGCCTGAAGTTATACCAGCAAATGAGATTGATGTGACATTCTCTGATATTGGTGCCTTAGAAGAGACCAAAGAATCCCTTCAGGAACTAGTAATGCTTCCTCTTAGAAGGCCAGACCTTTTCACTGGAGGTCTTCTAAAGCCATGTAGAGGAATACTGCTATTTGGCCCTCCTGGCACTGGGAAAACAATGCTGGCAAAGGCAATTGCAAAGGAGGCTGGAGCAAGTTTCATTAATGTTTCCATGTCTACCATCACTTCTAAATGGTTTGGTGAAGATGAAAAGAATGTTCGCGCTTTATTCACACTTGCATCAAAGGTTTCCCCTACGATTATATTTGTGGATGAGGTTGACAGCATGCTTGGACAGCGTACTAGAGTTGGGGAGCATGAAGCCATGCGGAAAATAAAGAATGAATTCATGTCCCATTGGGATGGACTTATGACAAAACAAGGGGAGCGCATCCTAGTTCTTGCAGCTACCAATAGGCCCTTTGACCTGGATGAAGCTATTATAAGGCGATTCGAAAGGAGGTACCTCAATTCGCTCTTCACTTACTCCACTTTTTATTTTATTTTGCCACTAGATTTCATCTTTCTCCAGGTAAATTTACAGCATGCTTAAGAGTTTATGGCATACTTGATTATATATAATATATAAATGTGTGTGATAGTTGTGAATACCTTGAAGTTGAGTGATATTTTGATCATTTGAATCTTCTATTGCAGAATTATGGTAGGACTGCCATCTGTGGAGAACAGGGAAAAGATTTTAAGGACTCTTTTGGCAAAGGAAAAGGTGGACAAGGAAATTGATTTTAAGGAACTTGCAACAATGACAGAAGGATATACTGGAAGTGATCTGAAGGTTTTATTCATTGTTTTCTGATGTTGTTTTCAATGGTTGTTACTATAGTGCTACAAGTGCTTTTGATTACACCATTTCCTTACTGCCACAACGTTTTCAATGCAGAACTTTTGCACAACTGCTGCATACCGGCCTGTTAGAGAGTTGATTCAGCAAGAGAGAATAAAGGATCTGGTAACCGTTCAATTTAGTTTTTAACGTGTTGTATTTTTCTGATTATGTGTTCATTTTGGTGACCTGTAGTTCTGTTTTTGTTTTTTTAACAGGATAAAAAGCAGAAAGCTGCCAAGGGACAGAATAAAGATGTCCAAGACAAACAAGAAGAACAATCTATGGTAGGAAACACCAAAGAAGCAGAAGGGGAAGTTCAACAGGAAAGAGTCATCATTACCCTTAGGCCATTGAATATGCAGGATTTCAAGGAGGCCAAGAATCAGGTAAACTATATATATGTTTTTAGTTCCTATAAAATTAGGACCAGCTCCTATAATAAAGAATGTATAGAAACTAAAGATGAATGCATTTTTCATAAGAATTGAAGGTTAACGGACGTAATTCTATAGAAACCAACAACATATTTAACTCTTCTCTAAAAACATCTAGTACGACTCATGTTTTTCGTCGTCATTTATGGATTCACCATGATTTGCATTTTTGCTTGGTTTCTTTTCTTTACTGATATATAATGAAATGTAGCCCAAGTTAAGCATTCAATTTGGTGATATGGTAAAATTGGCATTATTTACTGTTGTAGAATATCTAGTTTTGTTGTGATCTTAATCTCTCTACCAAACTTGTTGGACCGCAGGTTGCTGCAAGCTTTGCAGCTGAGGGGACTGGAATGGGTGAGTTGAAACAGTGGAACGAATTATATGGAGAAGGCGGTTCTAGGAAGCAAAAGCAGCTGTCTTACTTCCTTTAAAAAATGCTGAGAAAGAAACTGGAAGCTGCCTGCACCTTTTGTCTGAATTCGCTAGTGGTGATTTCTGTCTATATATATTTTCCGATAATATGTTGCTGCTTCATTCCCTTAAGCTTAGGAACTAAGCTACCTTTGGTATTTTGTCTATATGTCACAAATATAATTAGTTACTAGTGTAATGTGTGTGTCAATCACCGGAAGCAGAAAATATTAGAATTATATATTTGCTGTTTGTGACGCCAGTAAAATAATAAATAAAAAAACCATGGGATAAGAGATATGTAATATATTTTATTAAAATGTTTTTCATTGGACGCTCTCAATTAGAATGCTAGACATCCTAAGGAGGTAGCTCGAGCTAAGGGATATCGAATGAGTGCACCAAAAGAATGCAAGAATGAGGTCTCGGGTTCAAATGCCGGAAACTAACATTCCCCCACCCCCACTAACATTGCTTATCAAAAAAAATTAGAATGCTAGACCTCCATCTAAAGGAGCGGACTTGGCTAGTATTCAGGTTCAATTTCCAACGATGGAACAAATTGGAGTCAGACTTTACTTACCTCCCGGTCGAACTCCAGACTCGGGGCCTATTTCCCAAAGACACCGGAGCGGCCTAAACCAAAAAGAATGCCAGACAATATTCTTTTGCCAACAATCTTTCATAGAAATGGCCTAGTGGGCATAAAGCATTAAGCTTTAACTTATGCTTAAGAAATCTTAATCGGAGCTCAGATCATACAATAATTAGATCTATTCTGACTCGCGTGCGTCACAACATAACCCTTTTCAACCTTGCATTAATAAAACCATGGTTCTACATGAAAGTAGATTAGATTAAACTTGAAAAGGAAATAAGTTGAGAGAACATGTGATACAGGGATAGAGAAGGGTCAACTATATATTTGCACTTCTGTTATATGTCAACAAAAAAACAGGAATCACAAACAATGCTAATGCTTAGATACGCATCACTCTTTAGAATTTTCATGAAACATAGTTTGGCTCTTACCATGAAGCATGGTAATCTAACTCTAAATCATTCCCTTTCCTTTTTTTCTTCAAGTGAAATCATTCCCTTTCCCTTCCAACTCCAAAACAAATCCTAAACTCCAAATACAAGATTAAAATTTTCAGTTAGACCATTGTTATTGACCGGTCACAAGTAACCGTTCTCAAAATTTGAGTCATTCAGTATACCCTATGATTGATAGTCATTGAATGAAAGAATAAAGATGCTGAAGACCAACATCCTCCCTGTGTAATCAAAAATAGCCTCTTAATCAAATGAAACGTATCTACTTTAAACAACTTGATTGAATGAAAGACCAAATGAATTGAAAAAAGCCTTTTCACACATAAGCAAAAAGGATTGTCCACAAGCCAATATCTGCGATACATTTTGCAAGGCCTATCTGATTACCACTGATCTCATTGGCTAACTAAAAATAATTCTCAAAATTGAACAATTCTACACCAAACTTGTAATATATATTAAGTAACTTCACTTCCTCACAAAGTAACCTCTAGGTATCTGATTTAGAAACACGAATTGCGGCCAAAACTTGTCTTGCCTTACTCACCAGGCTTCCCAATATTTGGTTTGAATACCTTGTCTAATATATCAGATAATTTAACCAAAATCTAAATCACAACTCTTCATTTGGAATTTCACGTTTTGACTTCTTATTTCTTTTCTTGGATGCTGACTTGCTTGCTTCGTCTCTCGATGCCGTCTTTTTATGCCCATTATTTTCTTTGGACTTTTTGCGTTCTTCACTCTGCTTAGATCTTTTCTTCCTATCACTACTATCTATAACATTTTCTTTATTTTTAGAAGACTTTTTTCTTTTCAAAGGTGATGCTTCAATTTCTTCACCAACCATGGCCTCATTCGGAGTTTGTTCCTGGCCTGGTAGCAAATGCGCTGCTGAGGACATTGAGTATAAAAATATTAGAGGTTTGGAATAAGTTGGTTTACATACTTCAATAACCAATGGCAGTAATACAATTCATAAATGTTGGAAACAAGGTCATGGATTCAAGTCAAAAAGAAAAATGAAAAAAGAAAAAAAAATTATAACCTAGAGGATTGGAAGTTTTTGAACTTTGTTACTGTTTAGAATTAAGAGAATTAAAACAAGGTCATGGATTCAATGTCATGCAAGCTTTTGAACTATCATTGTTTAGAATATTTTATTACAAAACTTTCTAGCCACTCTAAATTCGACAGTCTCTTATTTAGTTGACTATTTTAAATTTATTTAGTTGATGATTTTGGATAAAACAGAATGGATAGCTGTACCGAATAATCATTATTTGTTTCCAATCCAAACTTATGCTGTTCATCAAATTAATTATAACGTATTAGGTATACACCAGTGGACTACTCCTAGGATCAAGTACTAGTAGTAATGTGAAAATCAATATCTTTCTTTTCTTTTTTTTTTATAATCCAGTGAATTAAAAAGAAAAATACTATATTAAGGAACAACAGAAATACCAACCTTCAACAATGAAATTGGAGTCAAAAAGAACATGCAGAATAGGTTGCTTAAGGAACACCTGCAACCAATAAAAATTAAGATGATTATGATAACAATACCAGAACACAGAATAAAGTACACCGCAAAGGACAAATAAAAGGGATGTTAAACCTACAGCAGAAAGAAGCTGCCTTGTTTTCGTATTCCAAAGTCGTAAATAGCCATCCAGTCCTAGAAAAAAGATCCATGATATGAGCACCAGTAATGAAAATGACAAACCATGTTGATAACAGGAGCTTGATATATGATTATCAGACTAAGAAATCACATCACATTATCTAGGAAAAAAAAAGTGAACCAGTAACTGCATAAGGTTAAGGTAACAACCAGTAACTGCATAAGGTTTAGGTAACAGAAGGCAATAGTTAGGTTCCAGAGAAACAAAAATTATTTTGGAAAGAACTACAGAAAAATAGTGATCAAGACTTCATCTGAGAACCCCCATATGAGTTGAAGAATATGCAACACACAAAAGAAAAAGCCAGACTAGTGCTCACCAGAAGAAGCAACCACAGGTAGCTCGGGGTGCCTGACTATGGATCTGATGCTTCCAGAGCATTTTCCAGTAAAACACCCTATCATTTTTCCTGAAATAAAATTATTTGTTAAAATAATAGCAAAATCAAGTAATTCAAAAAGATCAAGTTGAACTGGCAATGCATCAAGTTTAGACTGTATGATAGGCAAGTTAAACAATGCTGTAAAGTACTGTTCCTAAATTTATGAAAGCTTTCCATAACCTGTACGTATATCAACAGAAGCCATGTCACCAGACCCATTCCCAATATAGATTGTATGGCCATCTATATCCTCAGCCACTGCTTTAATTGGCGTCTCACGAAAATCAACAGAGAGAACAGGCCTCCTCTGAGCAGATATGTCATAAAGGCGAACCTGTTCCAAGAGCAATTCCAAAAATATAATTTCTGTTTCTTTGTAATTGGATAAAGAGCAATTATTAATCCTTCTCAAGTACTTTTAAAACACCTTGCTCAAGGATATCAACATCAAAAAGGAGTATTCCATTGATTAAAATTACCTGATGGTTATTGGTGCCGGCAACAAATTTCCGATGGTCATCTTTGCTTAGAAACGTAGCAGATGTGAACCAAGTAGGTGTAAATATACCAAGACTGTTTTTAGGAGGCTGCATAGGTTATAAGAATCGGTGGAATGAAGCCTGGAAAAAACTTAAAAGTGCTCTAGCAAGAGATAAACTATTAATTAATAACAAAGATGAAAGGGGGGGTGATGTCAAGACTCACAGATTTAGCATTCCAGATCCTCGTATGGTTATCAAGATCCCAAATATTTACTTCGACCCCTTTCCTACAAATAAAATACTTGTTCATTATTTCTCAGGTGTCATGTATCATATTTATAAATAATAACTTTATAGCTTGTTTAGATTCTCAACCTTTTCTGGTAATGGGTGCCCATTTGTATGTTGTTTATATTAGTTGTAACTTGTAATACGCTCGTGACTACTGCATAATCTATATAATTCATGTTTAAGATGTAAGGAATGGCTGGTAATTTTGATACTTTTCTCTTTATGAGTCTTCTACTATAGAAGGCGCCTATAGATTTTCTTTTGCTTCCTCAAACATGTGTTGAAGTTATAGTGTTTAGTTTTTTAGGTACAGAGGGAGGAAATGAATACTCAATAGTCAATACTCAGAATAATAAACTTGTATTGATACTAATGTGAATATATGTTGGATGATATTAAATAAGACAGAGCACTAATCCTTATTTATACTAATACTAGACTCCCAAGTTCAATTAAATAAGGAAAGGAAACAAATCATGATGTATGAAGAAATACGGAAACCAATCCTAAAATATAATTGAAGATATTCTAAATTACTCTAAGATACGGTTTTTTCTGTATTCCAGCATCATGAAATGAAACAATCCAAATTACAGAAATTTGATTCAATGAACTCAGACTTTATTATTGGGATACTCTTTTATGTGCAAGCCATCCCTAATGCTGCTGAGTATTAAACCATCCATAAAATGATCAAACGTCAAACTATCAAACTCTGCTTTCACACAGCCTACTATGGAATCCGTATGGCTCTATGCCAGAATACTATACAAGCTCCAAATCTAAAGATTATGTGTTTTTTTCAGTTTAATTGAGTTAAGTGCTATATGTAAAGGAGGTTTACCCTGATCTTTTTTAACTACAAGCAGGTTTCCCACAAAGTCAGTAAGAGTTACTGCAACGTATTACAGCGATTATGGCAACACGAGTTATATGGCCAAAGCTAAAGCAACGATAAGTTATCAAGAAAAGTATACTGCTTCATCTATTGTAGAAAATAACAGCCCTTTAAGAATGATATATTTCTTCACTAATCATTATTTTAGGGGACTACATCTGGCTGATCTTCAGACCATAACAATCCAGTAGATGAACTTGAACGTTTTTTACTATTTTAGTTCCTTTCTTTTACCATGTTACGTGACTTGTCTTATATCCTGCTCGGTTCTTTTCTATGCATAAATTCTTCCATTATCAAAGCTAAATAAATAAATAAACATTCAAAAAGTTAGCCATATGCATTCAACGTAACTACCGAATTTCTACGAAACACACGCAAATTGTAAACACTCACCCTCCAAATAAAGCAAACTTCTCATTTCCGTCCACCTTGCAACACGAGATGTTACCACTACTACATACATTCCAGGTTTTTGAAGAAACGATACAGGAAGATTCTGTCAATGAATCGGCAACTTCAATAGACCTTATGCTTGCATTTCCTTTAGCTGTGCATGTAAGCAAAGTACCGGTCCTAAATAACAATCACCATATTTGAATTATTTTGAAAGTACACAAACACAAAGTCACAAACATACAAGAATACCTGCACAAATACATGCATAAGTATAAACACAAGAGTATAGTGCAAGCAATTAATGCATCTTGAGCATGAGAGCCCAAGCACAAGCACGATATCTGTGTACGACACCAGATATGTGCTTGTCCTATATTTCGGACATCACTAGTGCCACATATCTGGAATTTACGGAGTCCTACACAGATATCGTAGTGTCCTATATTTCGGACAATACCGGTGAGACATATCTGTGTCGTGTTAGGTGTTTGTGTCAATGTCTATGGTTTATAGCTAATAATCCTAGTATTCTAACAACTATCAAGAAGGATTAAATGTGGGACCTAAACCCACAGGGCAACCTAAACCAACCCAAAAGATTCATTTATACTCAGGTGCCTTTACACAGTTGCCTAAAGAAAGATCAAGATGATTCAATTATCATTCACGAAGAAAATTCACCAGAGTCATTTCACTTCAACTAAATTAAGCAAAGAATCAGCATACAATAACAACAAGAATGAAAGACTAACTTTTTTTACAGGAAAATGAAAGACGGACTTAATCTGTCAAACAGGTACAGTTTATATACCTGGAATCTAACTCAGAATTTTGTTCTTTAAATAAATGCAAACCAACGATATTATCATCTTCAAAGGGAACATCTAAATCATTGGCATTCGAAATTGTAGCCTGGGAATCTCCAGTGATAGGGCTCAAAACCTCAATCTGTATAATTAATACTTACTGAGTCAACTACTTACAAATATTTTGAAACCGAACCTGTTCCAGAACCATCAATAAAACAGTGAAATAACTTACCTGGCCATTTTTCCTTGCTACAGCTAATAACTGCAATACCAAAGAAAGGAATATACATAAGAACCCCAATTTTCTGATTCATTAAATTGTAAAGTATGATTAAACTATGTGGAGGCAATGATATCAAATAATGCTAAATATGCGGAGGCAGGAATCAAATCAAATACTATACATGCTTAAACTGAAACCACAAATCCATTGAACAAACTTGTATTGGAGAATCATAAAAATAAAAAACTCATTGTTTCCCACGTTTTTATCACACCTTTTTCATATTCATGTAAATTTAAGTTCCAAACTGAATTCAACAAATTCAAAACGTACCGGGCGAGACTTGCGGTCAATCATTGAAACAGCCATGATAGATTTTGATGATTCAGGCTCTCCCCATCTCTCTACCACACTGGGGGTAGCTTGTTTTTCACGTGATTCCACAACTAACAACACAAACCAAACAGAGCAACGAAGATAAGCAAACAAAAAACAGTGATAAAATAAGAAAAAGAGTATGCACAGAAATATAACCTTTGATAAGACCAAGAGTGTCAAAGGTTAAAGCGCGAAGCGGAGGGCAACCGGGGCACTCCAAAGTGGTTGTGCGAGGCATTTTTACAGTGTCAAAAATCGATTTTAGTTAAAGCTGGAATTCTGAGCTTCTACGGTAGCTTTGAAATTGAATATTCAACTAATTGGGTGTAGCAGATGCGTCTTTCTTCTATCACTTCACTACCCCTCAACACAAGGTCACTGTGTGCAAATGGTTGCCGCGTTTTTGCCGTTGCCTGCGTTTAGACGTTGCTGCGGCGTATCTTTAGGTTAGAGATGAGAATAGCAGCTAATGGGCTCCAAAAGGCCCAATTCAATAGACTATAATATTTATTTATGTGGCAAAAAAATATTATTATATTTATATTTATATTAATAATAATAATAATAATAATAATAATAATAATAATAATAATAGTTTGTCAAAAAATATATATAATAATAGTAATAAGCGTTATTTAGATCTTGTTTGGATTTTAAATAATATTCTTTATTTATAATTTAATTTTTTTTGACAACGGAAAACTTATATCATTTCATTCATAATCAAAGTGGTAATACAATTCGGACTACAATCATAAATTTGGGAGCTAGCAAAATCTCTTGATGCTCTAGCTAACGTATGGGCAACAAGGTTGACTTGCCTCCGGATGAAACTAACCGCATAGTTTTGTGTCATAGATAATAAAGTCTTACATGTTCTCAAAATTGAGCCAAACTCAATAGGGCTTAAATATGTTTTAGCCCCTGCAAATATAGGGTGTTTTGGTTTAAGTCCCTGCAAAAAAAAATTTTGTTAAAAGCCCTTGCAAAATGAAATATTTTGTTATAAGCCCTTCTCAACATATCCAGCAATCATAGCATTTCATGTTATAGGCTAACATTTTAGTCATACAAGGACTTATAACAAAATATGTCATTTTGCAAGGGCTTTTAACAAAAAAAATTTGCAGGGGCTTAAACCAAAACACCCTATATTTGCAGGGGCCTAAAACATATTTAAGCCAACTCAATAATAGAATTACACACTCCTCTGATGCCATCTATGACTGCTTTACAATTCAGCTCGATGGTAACTCTTCGGATGCCTAATTCTTGTAACCAATTGACTCCTAGCAGTAATCCCAGTGCTTCTGCTTCCTGTGATTGTGGTAATCCATAAAACCAGGCTGATTTCGCTTTTACAAAGGAGCCTTCGCTATCCCTGATGCACAGACCAATACCAAATCTATTATCATCAAACAACGCCGCATCGACATTACACTTCACAAGATCTCATGCTGGCCGAACCCACACAGCACCTGCAGCATCAGAATTAGCAGCAACAGGCCGGGACCTTTGTTGTTCCTGCACGCGGCCTGGGCGCCGAGCCTGCTGCCAACCGAACAAAAACTCCATTGCGCAAGAAATAGAAAACGTAGCTGGTCTAACTGTGTTCTCCCAAATCTCTTCATTCCTCCTCTTCCATAAGCACCAAAAAATCATTGCCAAGCTTTGCCTAGCGTTGACAGACATGACCTCCAGAATAGAAAAAAAAACACATATTTGAAATCAGCAACCCCCACGGTCAAAAATGGTTGAATTGTGTTCCAAAGACCCGCTTGTCTCCACACAGTTTCAGCTTGTGCGCACCCAAAAAATAAGTGACAGTCACTCTCTTCCACCTGGTCACACCACGGACACCCCCCCGGACAATTAACATGATGCTTGCGAAGATTAGAACGACTTGGAAGAACCCCTCTAGCACAATGCCACAAATGGATCTTTACCTTTTGAGGAACCTTAAGCTTCCAAATCAAATGCCACTCACCCGACGTACGAAACTCCAAACTATCAATCAAATCATTCATACATACGTAGTAAGCGGACTTAACTGAATAGAGGCCATCTCTGCTTTTGTTCCACACCAGCTTATCCTCAACGTCCCTACCATGGAGCACCATTCCCTTTATGCGATTTTTATCCTCCTCATTAAATAATTGGTCTAGTAAATCGACATTTCACAGCCCTTTGTTTGCACTAAAGTGATTAGCCACTGTCATATTCTCACAACCCGGCACCATACTAGAAGAAACAAAAGAAGTAGTACCTCCTTTCACCCAGGGATCATTCCAAACATTGATAGATGTGCCATCACCAATTTTCCACCGAGCTCCAAAATTGACCAATACCTGTGAAGTGTGGATGCTACGCCGAACATAGCTGGGATTATGGCCCAAGCGAGCCCCCATGAAGTCCCCATTAGGGAAGTATTTAGCTTTGAAGACGCGGGTAACTATAGCATCCTTGTTGGTACACAAACGACAACCTTGCTTCCCTTGCATAGCCAAGTTCAAACCATAAAAATGTCGAAAGCCCATACCACCAAATTCTTTGCGCATAGATAATCTATCCCAACTCAACCAATTAATCTCTCTCCTTGCTCCTCTATTCGAACCCCACCAGAATGAGTTGATCATCCTCTCCATCTCCTCTCCTAGAGATGTAGGAATCAGGAAAGTGCTCATGCAATAAGCCGGGATAGATTGGGCCACTGATTTCACAAGCACCTCCCTGCCTGCTTTAGAGAGATGACGACCTGACCACTGCCTGACCTTGTTCCACACTCGGTCTCGCAAATACCCAAATAGTTGTTTCTTGCTACGGCCTACCATAGAGGGTAAGCCAAGATATTTCCCTGTGCCAATGCATTCAGTCACCCCCAGAATATTAACCACTTGCTCTCTGATAGTCTCATTAGTATTCCTGTTGAAATATATCTCAGATTTCTGAAGATTGACAGACTGACCCGAAGCCTTCTCATAAGTTTCTAGAACTGCTTTTAGCTTTGTAGTTTCATTTACATCAGCCCTGCAAAACAAAAAACAATCATCTGCAAATAACAAGTGTGTTAGGATCGGAGCCCCTCTACACACTTTGACGCCATGGGTCTCTCCTCTCGCCTCACATTTTTTTAGTAAAGCCGTAAGGCCCTCTGCATAAAGAATAAAAAGGTAAGGTGACAGTGGGTCACCTTGCCTGATACCTCTCCCTGGTGAGACTGAGCCAACTCTCTCTCCATTCATGAGCACTGAATAATGTACTATTTCAACACACATCGTCATCCAATTCACCCACTTCTCATTAAAGCCCAATTTCACAAGAACACATCTCAAGTACCCCCAATCCACCCTATCATATGCTTTGCTAATATCAATTTTGAGGGCTACCTCCCCTACTTTCCCCCTCACCTTACACTTCAAATGATGGATGGTTTCAATTGCGAGCATCACATTATCTAAAATAGAACGATTAGAGAAAAAAGCAAACTGCTCCAATGACACACTTGGAAAGCACATCTTTCAATCTATTAGCCAAAACTTTGGATATGATTTTATATATGACATTACAAAGAGATGTTGGCCTTAAATCACGCATGATTGTTGGATTATCTACCTTTGAAATCAAAACGATGTTTGTGTCATTAAGCATAGGTGGGAACTCGCCGCTATCCAGCCAAGTGATACCGGAATGAAATAACTCAGGACCACATAGATTCCAGAATCGTTTAAAGAAAGCTGGGTTCAAACCATCCGGGCCCGGAGCCTTGTCCGAATGCATTTGAAACAAAACCTCCTTAAACTCACCAATGTCAAAAGGGGTCGTCAATTTGTCATTATCCTCCGCATTAACCACCCTTCGCATACAATCCACCCCTGGCCCGTAATCACCATTCGCACCCTCAAACAAATGCGTGAAGTACCTATGCGCCACCTCCCTTAGCGCCACTTGTGAATCAGCCACCGTCCCATCTTCACCAGTTAATTTGACAATAGCGTTACAGCGAAGTCGAGCACTAGCCATGGCATGAAAAAACTTAGAGTTATAATTTAATTTAGATACTTGTATTTAGTTCGATTAGACTAACCAACACCGTCTAGTCCCTTTGGGGTAAGGTACATTCGTAAGTGCTCAAAGGGCCCGAAAGTTTTCTTTACCTTGGATTGGGGGATCATTCTTTCAACTAGTAGTAGCCCAGCAGGAGCCAAGGTCTCCATTTTACTTTGTTGACATTGTTGGCACTTCATGATGTAGTCTTTAATGTCCTGCTTCATGCCTGTCCAATAGAAAACACTAGCCATCCTTTTGTATGTTTTGAAAAATCCAGAGTGGCCTCCTTGATAATTACATTGGAAATTTCAACAATATGACGATGTCCAATCTCGATTACGATCGTGCATTATAGGAGTTTTATTTATCATTTCATCTAAGCTAACGAAAAAATATCTCTTGTGAACAATTAACACCTCATAGATTAGGAGTTCGAAACCGCCTAATAGATTAGGAGTAGGGTGTAAGCCCACATGGGCTCAGTTTGGCAAAAAAGAGCATATAGCAGATAAGATAGTTTATAGCAGATGAGCCGATAGCGAATAGCTTATAGCGGGTTAAATTTAAAGTTTTGGTAAATTAATGATTGAATTAGCTTATAAATATAAAATGACATGAATAAATATTTGTAATTAATGCTTAAAAATGAGATAAAAGATTCATTCAATTGAGAAACTTAATTAGAATAATAAGATTAAAAAGGAGAAAAAATGAAACACTATGAGTCCGTTTGGTGGTCAAGATAAGGAAACAAGATATCATAAGTCTATCATATTCTTTGTTAGTCCAGTGTTTATTGTGCCAGTAGGATATAAATATAAATATAATAACTTAATCATGTAACTTATTCTTTCATGTCTGTCTAGTTAAAATTTTATCCAGAGTTTGAGCTGAGTTAGAAACCAACAAGATAGAATAAGAAAATAATTTATTCACTCATCCTTCTAAAATATATTTTAAAATATAAAAATCTACTAAAAAATAAATATATATTAAAAACATAAATAAAAATAAAAAATGATGTTAAATTAAAAAATAAAAAATATTAGTACTTTATTTAAAGAATAGTATATGATTTTATGATACGAGTAATTTTGTCTTTTTATATAATTTTGTCTTTTTGTATAATCTAAAATTTAAAAAGAATTGAAAGTTAAAAAATTAAATTAAGTGATAAAAAAGAAATTTATTATTTAAAAAGTATAAATATAAAAATTTAATTTAATTTTCAAAAAATAAAATATAGTAGTCACAAGGGTAGTTTTGTTATTAATATATATATATTATATCATTATTTGTTAGCTAATCTAAAATATATAATAGAATAACATATGTTATTTTTGCACCTAAAAGGAGAATAATATGTATAATCGTATATCTTATCAGGTGTTGTACACCAAACACATAATATAATAGTGTTATCATGTCACTGTCATATCATTTTTTCCTGCTTTATCTCATATCATGTTTCTATCCTATCCTGACCATCAAACAGACTCTATAAATTATAAGCTCAAACACTACTTCAAGTAGCGTTTCAAAAAATGTTATAAGCTAGTGAAAAAAACTATAAACATGTTATGTCAGACACCTACAATAAATTTATCCGCTATAAGTTATTCCTAGGAGTTTAATCTAAACATAGCAATGGTAGCTATGAGTGCGAAAATCCAAGTCAAACCAATATTTTTTCTTATGTTTGGATCGAAATTCACCAATTTTTTTTTTGGATAACTCTTTCCCCACTCCCCCCCCCCTTTGCACTCACTCTCTCACTCCCCGTATATGCTGACCAGATGCATCATCATGTTTTCTAATTTTTGGATCCAAACTCAACCATACCAAATAAACCCGAGCTTTATTGGTTTATATCATTCCATGATTTTTATTTTTTTTATTTTACTATCTATAAGTAATCCAGTATATTTTTATTTTATTTTTCTATTTATTAGTAATGTTATTATATTTTATGATTTTTATTTTTGATTTTTGTTGGAACAATTACGAGCACAATAACGAACCCGAATAAAAATAGGCTGAGTCACGGACTATGTCGTTCTTTTTAAGACGTTTCGCGGCTCTGCCCAATGTGTGCAAGCAGTCTCTCCTAGCCTCGTCGTCCCCAGGATAAAACAGTCTTCTTAGAAGATAAAATATGATCTTCCTACACCTAGGAAAACTACCAAACTCACACCTCTTCTCTTTATTTTACTGCTTGGAATTCTTATTCTTTTTTCAAAAAGAGAAGTATCTTCTTTTTCTTTTTTCTATCCCTTATTGTTTCTCTTTGTCAAAATATGTATTAAAAAGTACTCTCCCCATATTCCTTTGAAAGGCTTATATACACTACAAGAAAATCGACGATTTCCGACGGTGTTTTTCGTCGCAAATGCAGCGATTTTCGTCGCAAATTGACGTTTCCGACGAACTTTCCAACGGACAAAAAGCCGTCGCAAAATCGCTCGTCGCAAATCATTTCCGACGGCTTTTTTCGTCGCAAATGTCTCCGTCGCAAAGTCGTCGGAAATCCGTCGCAAATATCCGTGACAAATTCGTCGCAAACTCTGACACATTTTCGTCGCAAATCCGTCGCAAATTTTTAAAGAAAATTAAAAAAAAAATTAAATCCAACAGTCGTCCTTATACCCTCACTAAACCAAACTTCTATTATAGAATTACAAAGACAAATATAGAATCGCTACTGATGATCAATTTTACAAATGAGTTTAACAACTAATAAAACCAGACTAATTTCAAGGCCTGATGGTGTGATATTTTGCATCAACAGCTCAATTCAAACAACTATAACATCATTCAAATATAATAAACATGTGCTAATACTGTATTAAATTGAAAAGGGATTTTCATAATGCATGTTGCTATAGCAACTACCCAGTTTAGAACATATTACCAGATCCAAAAAACAAAAACCCCACGAACAATTGACTTTGAGCATAACGTAAGCAAGCAGCTCCCAACACTCATTTAAGTCTTTACTCAAGCAAGCTTCCATGGCAGCATTTGAAACAACTATTATGGTAAGGAGTTCCATTCACAGTTACCTATACAATTACAAAAAGAAAAAATATTGATTCCATAAGAAGAACGAGAAGTTATGTACTAACATGTTGTAGTTTTAAGGTTGTATTGTATTGTTATTATTACCTTCTCAGTGAGATACACTGTTTTATGACAACCAGAACATTGTCCCTTGTTCCATCAAACATACTTGATACTTGGGTTGCTGCTGGTTTCTAAATAAAAACAGCTCAAAAATCAAATAAATGTTGAAAGAAATTAATATCATGTTAAGCATATTGCAAGCACATAGGTTTAGGATTCATTACCTCATTATCACTATTTCTTTCTGGTTTGACAATGTGTGCTTCTCTTGCCTCTCTACGTGTGCTTCTCTTGCTTTCATGATATGCAACAAAGGAAGACAATGTCAATCGGAACCACAGAGAAAGTTTATAGCAGCAAGTCAGCAACATATACTATAGTGATGCACTGATGCTAACAAGAAATTGGAATGAAAAAAATCTAATAGTTACAAATGAAAAAAGTAGATGATAAAATCAAATTACAAATTACAAATAGAAACAAAACAACATAATCTAATAATTTGTTCAGCCCTTCCTAGATCATCTGGCCTTATGTTTCAAAACCACAAACCAGAGAAGTTTATCAGCCCTTCCTGTGTTTTAGATATTGAACTTTGAAGTTATTCATGATATTAATAAAAAAGTC
Organism: Astragalus membranaceus; assembly: GCA_039519185.1. Classification (NCBI taxonomy): domain Eukaryota; kingdom Viridiplantae; phylum Streptophyta; class Magnoliopsida; order Fabales; family Fabaceae; genus Astragalus; species Astragalus membranaceus. The sequence continues at coordinate 165,516,329 of CM076850.1, forward strand.
GAATTGACATGCCCAACATGAAATTTCAAGTTCCATCCTTGGTCCCCAGGAAATGAAACAATGCAACATATAACAGTCATAATAAATAAGCATTCTAAAAGAACAGGGTTTTACTCACAAAGGGGGTCTTCAAGTAGCTTTTGATTGTTGGTGCCAACATCAAGCATTAATGGGAGTATCTGCCAGATTTGGAAAAGCAACAAATGATGACTTAACAGTATTTAATATTTTTCAGTCAACGTGCAAAACCACATTTAGTTTAGAGAACTATAAATTCATATTTAAAATTCTTCAAAGTTACTATGAGAAACATGGAGTTAATCATATCAACATAAAAATTAAAAAGTCAAACAATTATTATAATTTATAACATAAAGTAGAGACATTGACACCTTGATTTAAATGTTTTTCAGCATTTGTTTCCAACTCTATTCTTTCAATTTCTGATGCCTGCAAATTTATGCCACATATATCAAATTGAAACCCATATTAGAACACAAGAAAGTCCACAAAGAGGCAGGAAATTAGAAGCATTTCAAAATTAAGCAACTAACAAAGCAGAACCAAACTTCTTCAAACCAAACACATCACCACACTATTTGGTTTTAGCCAAGCATTAACAAAGAGAAGGGAACAAGAGAGAAAAAACCTCAAGCAAAACCCAGCAATCAAAGAGCAAATCCCTGCAAGAAGCGAAACAGAGCACTACAGCAACAACGGTGAAAGCAGAACGACAGCAGTAGAGTACGAAACACTGCAACAGCAAACGGAAAATCAAAAGGGGGTTAGGGTTTCGATTCACAACAACAACTATTGATTCCAAAATCCACAACAACAACTAATCAAACTTAAATCAAACCCTGACAGCTACTGATTCTAACCAAAAATGGGGATTTAGGGTTTCATTCAAAACTGGAATGGGTCACAATTTTTGGTGATTTTGGAAACCCTAACAGCTACTGATTCTAACCAAAAATGGGGATTTAGGGTTTCATTCAAAAATGGAAGGGGTTAGGGTTTTGATTCAACCAAAGATAGAAGTAGAGAAGAAGAAAAAACACTTACCATTTAAGAAGAATAAGAGAGAAGAGCGAGTGAGAAACGAGAGGCGACTGAGAGAGGAGAGTCACTGGTCACTGATGGTGGTGGTGCTTCGAGCAAGGCGGGAAGTGATGTAGAGGCGGTCATGGAGGTATGGCCGGCGGAAGAGGTGAGGGCTGTGGTGGTTGAGAGAGAGAGAGAGAGAGAGAGAGAGAGAGAGGTGTCGCTGCTGATTGATAGAGGGAGAGACGAGAGTGTTTTGTGATGAGAAGAGAGAATGATGGTCGAGTGCGAGAGTGAGCAATGGCGGAGGAGAGGGAGGCGACTGAGAGTGAGCAATGGCGGAGGAGAGTGGGCAGTGGAGGGTGAAAGACGATAGGGAGGCGACTGAGAGAGAAGTGAGAGTGGAATGCGTGAAGTGAGAGGTCGTGGGAAGAGCCACCCTTTAATTTGGGATCTGTTACTTTGCGACGGACTTTTAGAGGTTTCCGATGAAAATATCCGTCGGAAATTTGCGAGGAAAAACAATTTCGTCGCAAACGTAAGCGGGAATTTCAGCGCCTCTTTTGCTGAACATTTGCGACGACTTTTTCTTCGGAAATCCATCAGAAATTGCGACGGATAAGAGTTCGTCGAAAAGTTTAGTAGGAAACAGAGCTTATTCTTGTAGTGATAAGAAAAGGAACTGTTCGGTACCGTATCTCCGGCTAGGTATCCGGTCTTGGATAAGTAGTCCGGTCCGAGATAGTTGGTACGTATGTCCTTGGTCATCCGAGTTGGTGCTCCGGTCCGAGGTGGGGTGGTACCTGCAATGACACTCCGACGCTCAAGTCAGTGAGTGAGTCAATTACAAGTGAAAGTATGTGAGAGATCAGTACCATTAATGTGAGCAATCAATGCTTATTTATAGGTATCTGGAGTGGAGGAGGACTGTTGGATCTAGGTCTGCAATTTCCACCGTTGGATGAATTAGGTCCTTTGTTATTGGGCCTTTTTGGTGGATTGGCCATTGAGGCCCAATCCATAACAGTAGCCCCCCAAGTCGGGTCGCCTTAAGGCGGGCTAGACTTGTCGTTTAGAGATCGCGTCGGGCCCAAATTCCGGGGTGAGAGACTCACGGTATACCGGGACGATCTGAGGGACTCAGGTCGCGTCGAGTGACTCGAGGCTGTCCGGTTTTGAGAGATTCCAGTCATGGCGGGGTCAAGAGATCGGGGCGAGCCGAGGGAAACGAAGCGATCCGGCATAGTTGTGCCTTGATTTCTGTGCCAGCTAGCAACGTCATTGATGGGACGCGTCGTTCGAGGATGATTAGGGTAATGATGGCGCTTGGAACGACGCGCCTGCCTAGGGGATAGCTTTGGAAAACGTAGCCTAGGCCCAGGCCCATTTGTGGCCTTCTTGCTCCCTATAAATAGAAGGGGGGATCCCCCTTATTTTGGATTGTTTTTCTGCGAGTTGCTCTGCTTCCGATCTTAAAGTCGTTCCGGAGCTTATTTCGTCTTTCAGAGTTGTGCTGAGTCTCGGTGAGACCTTTGCTGTTCGCGACCTGCTTCAAGTGTTCGACGAGTTTCCTTTTTCACAAGGTTAGTTTCCTCCTTTTCTTTATTGCTTCCGGCTTTAGATCACGGCCGGGTTCTCTCAGAACCCGTATTTATAGATACAGAGTGGGGGTCGTCAGGTCGGGTTCCGACTTGGTTGTGGACCCACTGTTTACGTATCAACCTGACTCGTCAAGCCCCCATTTCTGCAGGATCGATCTGGCGAGGACAAAACAAACTCGTCGGGTTGCTGACTCAGATCACCCTAATTTCGCAAAAACAATGGCTTCCGGTATTGGAGAGTCAACGGAAATTCGTGCTATTCCCCCTGGGTCGGTTGTTCCCGAGGTTCAAGACGGCTTGGGCTCTGCTCCCACTCACGCAGAAGACCGCTCTCCTGGGGTTCCCAGCAACGAGCCGGTGGATGAAGATAACACAGAGGTAGTGGTCATTGATTCGGAGGATTCTGACGCCGAGCTCGACTGTGAAGAACAGGGAAGTACTAGCTGGAGCTCGGATGAGAGTGAGGCGGAGGTCGCTGAGAGTCGCAACAATGAAGGCGGTCTTGGGCATCGCGGGGACCCTGCGTATGAGGAAGGTGATTCTGACCAATACCCACGAGCCGGAGTAGGGCCGGTCGATGTTCTCTTGTCCCAACCTCTCACTGTTCCCCGGGAGTATTCATGGGTGTCGGAGGCGTTGAGGGGGATTCCGTCCCTCTATAGGGCCGGGGATGACATGAGTTTCTTTGTCAATCGCCTTTCCTGGAAGGATCAGATCTGGAACGTGGAGGGAATGGCTGAAGACCAACACGTGGCCGTCTGGCCGAAAGCTCTGAAATTTGTTATGTACGGGGTGACGATCCTTGATATGCATGTTAGCCCCCCTTTCACCGCCTTTCAGCAAGAGGCTTTGGAGATCTTGAACCTCGCTCCTTCCCAACTACATCCCAACTCATGGGCGTTCCTCCGGGCTTTCGAGTTGATGTGCATTCATATGGGGAGGCCGATCTCCTGTGACCTCTTCTTCCACCTTTTTGAGGTCAACCGGAGGCATGAGGATGGCACCAAGGATCGGTGGGAGCACGTGAGCTTCCGGGCTAAGAGGGGAGTAAAGATTTTCATGCCCTATTCCGACTCTCTGAAGAACTGGAAGAACAAGTACTTTTTTGTGGAGCCCGTGAACGAGGTGGCAGTGAGGCACGTCGGCCAATATTCTGCGGACGGGAAATCACTAGAGTTCACCAAGTTTCAACTAGGGTGGTCTCTCTCCCATTTTAACCGGCGACCTCATTCCTACACTGTCAGCTTAGGGCGGCTATCCCCAGTTGATCAGGACTCGCTGGCGATCTTGACGAATTTTGCCGACTTGATTGTCTACCGGGATCCCAAAAAATTCGGGATTGACGTAGCCCGATTAGTTGGGGCCGGGTCGAAATCTCAAGTAGCCGCCGTTCTTGGTAGGTTTTTTGGTAGATAACCCCGCCCATAATTTTTTGACTGCCGTTTCTTTTAACATTGTTTATTTTTCTTATTTTGCAGATAGCATGGGGCCTGACAAGTTCTCCCGCTTGGCGGCTCTTGCGAAAAGGAAGGCCGGGGTTCAGAAGGAAAAACCCGTTGCTGCCGTTCCGATCAATACAATCCCGGAGGCCAGCTTGGCTGGTGCAGAGGATCGGGCTGCGGATTTCGTACATCGGAAAAGGGAGCGCCCCCTGCCGCAAGCAGACCCTGCTTCTACTTCACATGCTCCGGCCGCCCAGGCTTCTAAAAACGGTCGTCATGGGAAGCACCGAACTTCTAGGTCTTCCGGCTTTTCGATTGACGCCGACTTCCTGCAGAAGCACGTGGAGGATTCCCGGGTCGACCGGTCGAGGCGGCTCTCAGGTTATTCCGGTATCTGGCCGATGTGTCCAAGCTTCAGAGGGTCGAGGCTGAGAGTCAGGCAAAAGGTGACAGCAAGTTTCGAGGTGCACTCATTGATTTTTCTTTTTGGTTATTTATGTTCTTGACTTCCTTGTTTCTGCTATTACAGGAGCTCTGGTGGAGAGGGACAATGAAAGGAAAGCCCGGGAGGAGTTGCAGAAGAAATATGAGGTGCTGGAGAGGGACCAGACCACGCTCAAGGCGGATGCAGACAAACTTGAAAAGGAGAGGGACTCTGCCCTTAATTTGTGCATGGAACATGAGGTCCGAATCTCAGACCTTGAGAGTCAAGAGAGGCGGTCTGAAGAGGTGGTTTCTTCCCTGAGGGCCCGTATTTATGAACTCGAGGCCGATCTTGTGAAAGCGAGGCAGGCCCAGATCGGGTCTAGCGTCGATTCCTCGCCTCGGATTGCTGAACTGGAAAAAGAGCTCCAGGAGGCGCGTGCTAAAGCCGAGGCCGTGGAGAACGAGATGGTGGAGGTGGCCCAGATGGCTGTGGACGTGGCTGGGGAGAGTTTCGAAAAAGCGCTTGCTCAAGTCGCTGTTATCCATCCCTCTCTGCCCTTGGACCGGGGGATTCTTCGCTTGGAGCATACCGTAGAAAGCGGGCGTGTTGTCAAGCCCTACCCTAACTCTGAAGCGTTTGACGTCATTTACCCTCCTCCTTCCATGCCGTGACTGTTGTTGATGGGGAAGCTCTGGATTAGCTGCTTTTTTTGGGTTCCGGGTGGAACCGGTGGGGGAGAAAAGCCCCGGGTTCCGGGCGGAACCGGAATTTGTAATATATCACCACCCTTTTTGAACTAGAGGACCCGGCCGTTTCCGGTGTAACTTGTAATAGAGATGTATTTTAATGTGCCTCCAGTTTCATTAATCTTGGTTTAGTCTTTGTACTGTTGTTTTACATTCGTGCACTTGCGTTTGATTTGCTCAAGTGGTAAGCGTCGCCTTAGGGGCAGTTTACCGGGACTCGGCCCAGATCGAACTCGTCCCTTAGGGTTGTGGCAACCTCGGCCAACTAGTTGTTTTACGTAACGATGATTGCCTTCGGGGCAGTTTACCGGGACTCGGCCCAGATCGAACTCGCCCCTTAGGGTAGCGACAGCCTCGGTCAGCTAAAAGAAGATAACATACGTGATAAAATCGGTAGACACCGCAAACATAATTGATGACATCGGTATACACCGTTCTCCAGATAAAATAAGAATAACGTCGGTATACACCGCTCTTTAGATAAAATAAGTTACAACGTCGGTATACACCGCTCTTCAGATAAAATGAATTACAACGTCGGTATACACCGTTCTTTAGGTAAGATGAGAGTCAGCTGTAGTACTTTTTTAGTTTAGTGGCGTTCCAAGTTCTTGGGATCGCCTTCCCCGCCAAGGTCTCCAATTCGTAGGCACCTCTGCCGGTTTTAGATAAAACTCGGTAAGGTCCTTCCCAGTTGGGGGCGAGCTTGCCCTGTGCGGCGTTCTTCAAACCGACATCGGCTCTTCGTAAAACTAAATCACCGACCTCAAGGTCCCTAGGGATCACTTTCGAGTTATATCAGTCTGCTACCCTCTGTTTTATTATTGCTTCTTTAAGGGAAGCCTGGCCTCGGACCTCATCGACGAGGCCGAGGTTTTCTTTCAACGCCTGGCTATTGTCCTCCGGAGGTTTCGGGTGGAGTGTCCTCCAGCTCAGCTCCCCGATCTCTACCGGGATTACTGCCTCCGTCCCGTACGAAAGACGGAAAGGGGTCTCCCCCGTGGAGCTTTGCGGGGTGGTTCTGTAGGCCCACAGCTAATGTTTTAAAAACCGGACCGGACCGGCCGGTTCAACCGGTTGAACCGGGAACCGGACCCCCGGCCGGTTGGTTCAACCCCATTTGAACCGCAGTTCTATTGAACCGCCCAAAACCGGGGAAGAACCAGGGAAGAACCGGGTTGAACCGCGGTTCAACCGCTTTGAACCGGAAACCGAACCGGATTAAACCGCCCGAAATACATTTTTTTATTTTCAAATTTACTTTTTTCTCCAAAATTTAATATTTTTTATTTTTTATTTAATAAATTACTCATCCGGTTCAACCATGGTTGAACCGGTTGAACCGATTGAACCATGAACCGGAGGCCTCGCCGGTTCGATCTCCGGTCCGGTTTTAAAAACATTGCCCACAGCACGTAGGGTAGCTCTTCAACCCAGTTTCCTTTTGCTTCATCGAGCCGCTTTCTCAGTCCATTGAGGAGGACTTTGTTGGCGGCCTCGGCCTGTCCGTTCGTCTGAGGGTGTTCTACCGAGGTAAACCGGTGTTTGATCTTGAGGTCAGACATGAGTTTTCTGAAGCCTTTGTCGGCGAACTGCGTTCCGTTGTCAGTGACTACAACCTCGGGGATCCCGAATCTAGTCATTATATTCTTTTTGAAGAATTTGATGCAATTCTTAGCGCTGATTGTAACACCCTAAAATTATTTAATTAATTTATTTAATTAAGTAATTGGGGATTTAAATTAAATTATTCGATGTATTTTAATTAATTAGAATTTATACTAATGTGTGTAGGGAGTGGTAGAAAGTGGAGGTGCCAAACCAAATGGACTTGGGCCTAAGTGAGAAGCCCAAGCCCATTATCCTTGTCATATGCGAAGTGGAGTAGCGCATAGGGGGTTAGGGTTTTGCTAGTTGTTGCGAAATCAAAAGAGAAAAACAAGAAAGAAAGAAAAGAGCGTGAGATAGAGAGAGAGCAAGGAGGCGCCGTAGGAGAGAAGAGGAAGAGGAGAAGAAGTCGCAATCAAGGAAGAGCAAGGAGCTTGATTTTGTTGCTGTGGTCCTGTACGTGACTATCTCCGGAGCCTCCGTTCTCCAATTTCGAGGTTAGGGGAGCTCTATCATTCTATCTAATAATTCCTATGATGAGTTGTAGATCTAGGGCTTGTATTAGAATCGTACGTTTTCTTGATGTTCTTGCGTTTTGAAGTCCCTTGCGTTTTGATGTTCTTGCGTTCTTGATGCTCTTGATGCATTGTTGATGTTGGTTTTTATATATATATGTATGCGAATTGAGGGATACATGAGTTCTTGATGTTTCTTGATGCATTGTGGTATTGGTTATTATGTGTACATATATATGCGAAGTGAATGGTTGAGTTTTCCTATACATATGTGTGCGAATTGTAGTGTGGGATTGTGCTTGTGTTGTTCGCAAAATTTGAGGGATGGTGTGTAGGCGCCTAGGGCGCCAAGGGGATAGGGAAAACAATGCTCAATTGAATTTTTGGAGGAATTAATTAAAATGAGTGTATTTTTGGTGGCTGGAAAATGTTGAGTTTTTGTAAATTAAAATTGTTAAGAAAACAATTTTCAGTGTTAAAAAGCGCTTTGGCAAAATTCTGGGTTGGTTGCTGGTTTCTGGGCGCTGGGCGCCTATGCTGGGCGCTGGGCGCCTGTGCTGTGTTGTTGTTGCGCGTGGGGGCGCGCCTGGGCGCTAGGCGCCCGTGTCTGTGCGTGTTGCGCGCTGTGCGCGCCTGGGCGCTAGGCGCCCGTGTTGTGTCTGTGTTGTGCGTTGTGCGCGCCTGGGCGCTGAGCGCCTGTGGCGCTGGGTTGTGTTGCGTTGTTGCGCGCCTGGGCGCTGGGTGCCTGTGTTGCCTGGGCGCCTAAGGCGCCTGTTCCCAGGATGTTGCCTAATTTTTCCAAAATTGTTTTTATCATAACTTTTGACTCAGACGTCCGTTTTGAACGATTCGAAAAGTGCCGTGAAGCTTTTTACGTTGTCTATTTGTGGGTTCAATTTTTAAAATGAAAAGTTGTTATTTTCTGACTGTTTGTGGGCGCCCAAGTGGCTAGGGGTGTTCGTGGGTCGGTTTGGATCGGATTTGACCAAATCCGTTGCTCGAACCAATGATAATTATTCGGTTTGGGTTGGTTCGGATTTTACATTTTTCCCTCCAAAATCCGAACCAAACCGAACCGATATTGGACGGGTTGGTTTGGATTGGGCTCACGGGTCATTCATTAAAATATTAATTTTCTAAAATATAAAAAACAACACTTTTTTATAATATTCCAACACTTTAAATAGCTAAAAAAAATTGAAAATCACACGAAATCAAACTCAAATCCACTAATAGTCTTCCCATTCATAGTATTAAAATTTTACAGCTTAATCATAAATTATTAAGGTAAAAATTCTAAGCAAATAAAACCGCGTGCATCTAAAATTACAAAATTGTTATGACGTAATATGGGTTGGTTCGGGTTCGCGGATTTGATTTTTAAAATCCGTTGACCGATCCAAACAACTACGGGTTGGTTTGGATTTGTTCGATTTTGACCCGAACATGAAAAATATCCGAACCAAACATATCGGTTTGGATTGGATCGTGGGTTGGTTTGGATTTGCCCGAACCACTGAACACCCCTACAAGTGGCTGCCCCCGGTGATCGTCCCAGTGACATTGAAAAATGACGTGGAACTTTTTAAAAATCCCTTTTGGTGTATAAACAACAGTTTTAACACGGTAGTGTCAAAAATGACTGTTTTGCCCCTAGTGGCCAAAGTTAATGATAATGATGTGTGAATGACGAGGATGCCCTTGGTGGCTAGTCAAATGACTGTTTTGCCCCTAGTGGCCAAAGTTAATGATAATGATGTGTGAATGACGAGGATGCCCTTGGTGGCTAGTCAAATGACTGTTTTGCCCCTAGTGGCCAAAGTTAATGATAATGATGTGTAAATGACGAGGATGCCCTTGGTGGTTAGTCAAATGACGTTTTTGCCCTCAGTGGCTAATGTTTGAGTTGAATGATGTTTATGTGTAAGTGACATTTGGGGCCTGAGTGGCTAAGTGATGTTAAGGCCTAAAAGGCTAAGTGACGTTATTTGTGTGTGAATTGTGAAATGACAGGTGCTGTGCCTTTATTCGGCAAACCGGTAAGTGACGGGTCACATAGTTGACCATGAATTGAGTAATTGTGTATGTGTGTATTGTGAGTGGTGCATGTCATAGTGTCTCATGCCCATATGCATACAACCCAGTGATGTTTTGAGGCCTGAGTGGCTAAGTGATGATAAGGCCTGAGTGGCTAAGCGACGTTTTGTGAAAAGGTACCTTCATGCATATACCCGCGAGTGGGTTGCATTTCATAAATCTACATGATATGTAATGAGTTATTGTAAATGACGTAAGAGATGACTATGATGTGAGTATTTGGTGTTTGGATGCTGATTGTTCTAGTGCGTAGCCTATGATTAGTGCTTATCATATTTTCTATTATATAGACTGAAATGATGCTCACCCTTTCCTGTTTGAATGTTACCCCCGTGTTGGTAACGTGCAGGTGATTCCCAGTGAAGGTATTAGCTTCACTTTTGAGTCGAGTCGTCATGCTCTGATACGTAGCACTCAGGGGGGATAACGAACTCGGCATTTATTCATGATTTTTGATTATTATGTCCATGTGGACTATTTGGTTATGTTTTACTATTTTCCGCTGCGTATTGGGTTGTGTTATGTTGAGTTTTATAAGTGACGTTGAAATGAGATTGGAGATTCTTTATTTTGTGATGTGCTACGCGAATGCAAGAGTATTGAGTTGAACTGTTTTTCAAAACTGCTAAGCGACGTTTTATTGAAGTATGTGTAACATTTCCCTATGAACGAGATTTTCAAACTCTGATTTTTATAAACGAAGTAACGGGTAGAAAGGGGTGTTACATTAGTGGTATCAGAGCAGTTCGGTCTGTCCGGCCGGTAGTTGAGTCGTCGTGTTGAGTAACATTGAGTTTGTTACTCGTTTCTGAATTCTGTTTTCTGTTGCAGTGCTAGAATGGCCAGACGAGACGACGCTGCTCTTGCTGCTGCATTGCAAGCTATGGCTCAGGCGATGCAGGGTCAGCAGAATGCTGGGGATAATGCTGGTTTTCGAAGTCTGACAACCTTCCAGAGGGAGAATCCGCCCACCTTTAAGGGCAAATATGATCCAGATGGTGCTATGGCTTGGCTGAAGGAGATCGAGAGGATTTTCAGGGTGATGAACTGTACTGTTGAGCAGAAGGTCCGCTTTGGTACCCATATGTTAGCCGAGGAGGCCGACGACTGGTGGTTGGCTACTAGGCAGAGGTTAGAGGCTGTGCAGGAAGAGATTACTTGGGAGGTATTCAGCAGGGAATTTCTGAGGAAGTATTTTCCTGAAGACGTCCGAGGGAAGAAGGAGATAGAGTTTTTAGAGCTGAAGCAGGGTGGTATGTCTGTGACTGCCTATGCGGCAAAATTTGTGGAACTAGCAAAATTTTATCCACACTACAGTGAGGCTACGGCTGAATTTTCGAAATGCATAAAATTTGAGAATGGGTTAAGGCCTGATATTAAACAGGCCGTTGGTTATCAGAAGATTCGTGTGTTCGCAGATCTGGTTGACAGTTGCAGGATTTTCGAGGAGGACAGTACTGCTCGCTACAAAGCTACTTCTGAGAGAAAGGGCAAGTTTCAGAGTCGAAGCAAGCCGTATGAGGTTCCTGCGGGTAAGGGTTATCAGAGAGCTGCTGGAGGTAAGGGTTCTGGTGGGGGAGATGCCCCTGCTAGCATTGTCTGTTATAAGTGTGGCAAGCCTGGCCACAAGAGTACTACATGCAGGTCGGATGACAGGAATTGCTACCGTTGTGGTAAAAAGGGTCATATGGCAGCTGAGTGTAAGGTCAAGGATGTGGTGTGTTTCAACTGTGGTGAGTCTGGGCATATCAGTACAAAGTGTACAAAGCCGAAAAAAGAAAGGTCTACTGGGAAGGTATTTGCATTGGCAGGAGAGGAGCCTGATGATGATGATGGTCTGATTAGAGGTACGTGTTTTATTAATGGTACTTCTCTGAAATCTCTTATTGATACTGGTGCTACCCATTGTTTTATTTCTGTTGATTGCTGTAAAAGATTGGGTCTTGTTTTATCTGCTATGTGTGGGGATATGGTTGTCGATACTCCTGCGAAGGGGTCGGTGATTACGTCCCAGGTGTGTTCTCAGTGTCCCGTGTCGATCTTCGGCAGGGACTTTATTGTGAATTTTGTCTGTTTGCCATTGAGAGGTCTGGATGTAATCCTAGGCATGGACTGGTTAGAGAATAATCACGTTCATATCAACTGTCGTAGCAAGTCGGTTAGTTTCGGTGAGGAAAGTTCCGTTTTGATATCTGCTGGTCAGCTGAAGAAGTTGAAGAAAGAAGGAGTTCAATTTTTTGCGTTGATGGCTTCGTTGTCTGCTGAAAGTCAGGCTGTTATTGAAGAACTGAAGGTGGTACGCGAGTTTCCTGAAGTCTTTCCTGATGAGATTCCGGGTGTGCCACCGGAAAGAGAAGTTGAGTTTTCAATTGATCTTGTACCCGGTACGAGGCCTGTGTCTATGGCACCGTACAGAATGTCGGCGTCAGAACTGTCTGAGTTGAAGACGCAACTTGAAGAATTGCTTGAGAAGAAATTTGTAAGACCGAGTGTGTCACCGTGGGGAGCTCCGGTATTGTTGGTGAAAAAGAAGGACGGGAGCATGAGGTTATGTGTGGACTATCGCCAGTTGAATAAGGTAACTATCAAGAATAAGTATCCGCTTCCGAGGATCGACGATCTGATGGACCAGTTAGTGGGTGCCCGTGTTTTCAGCAAAATTGATTTGAGGTCCGGATATCATCAGATTAAAGTAAAAGATGAAGATGTTCAGAAGACGGCGTTCAGGACAAGGTATGGACATTATGAGTATTCAGTGATGCCGTTCGGTGTGACCAATGCTCCTGGTGTATTTATGGAATATATGAACCGTATTTTCCATGATTACCTAGATCGGTTTGTGGTGATCTTCATAGATGATATTCTAGTTTATTCTAAGTCAGATGAAGAGCATGCTGAGCACCTGAAGTCAGTGTTGGAAGTTTTAAAGGAGAAAAAGCTGTACGCTAAGTTATCGAAGTGCGAGTTCTGGCTGAAAGAGGTGAGTTTCCTTGGGCACGTGATTTCTGGTAATGGTATTGCGGTTGATCCGGCAAAAGTAGAAGCAGTGTTGGAGTGGGAGTCTCCGAAGTCCGTAACAGAGATTAGAAGCTTTTTGGGTTTGGCTGGGTACTACAGGAGGTTCATCGAGGGTTTTTCCAAGTTGGCCCTTCCATTGACTCAGTTGACCTGCAAGGGTAAAGTTTTTGTTTGGGATGCTCGGTGCGAGGAAAGTTTTATGGAACTGAAAAAGAGATTGACGACGTCGCCTGTTTTGACGTTGCCTAATCCAGAGGAACCGTTCGTGGTGTATTGTGACGCTTCGAAGATGGGTCTCGGTGGTGTGTTGATGCAGGATGGGAAAGTCGTTGCGTATGCGTCGAGGCAATTGCGGATTCATGAGAAAAATTACCCTACGCATGATTTGGAATTGGCTGCTGTGGTATTTGTGCTCAAGATTTGGAGGCACTACCTTTATGGTTCGAGGTTCGAAGTGTTCAGTGATCATAAGAGTCTAAAGTATCTGTTCGATCAGAAAGAGTTGAATATGAGACAGCGTCGGTGGTTGGAGCTCTTGAAGGATTATGACTTTGGTTTGAATTATCATCCCGGCAAGGCTAATGTCGTGGCTGATGCTTTAAGCAGAAAGTCCTTGCATATGTCGGCCATGATGGTGAAAGAATTAGAGTTAATTGAAGAATTCAGGGATTTGAGTTTGGTTTGTAAGATGACACCTCGCAGTGTCAAGCTGGGAATGTTAAAGATCGACAATGATTTCCTGGGCAGCATCAGAGAAGCTCAGAAGACAGATGTCAAGCTGGTGGATTTAATTAGTGGGGTCGGTAAATCTGAAGATGAAGATTTCAAATTAGATTCCAGTGGTGTGTTGAGGTTCCGGGGTAGGATCTGTGTTCCAGACGATGAAGAGATGAGAAAGGCAATTTTAGAGGAAGGTCATCGTAGCAAGTTGAGTATCCATCCTGGAGCGACGAAAATGTATCAAGATCTGAAGAAGATGTTCTGGTGGTATGGTATGAAGAGAGATGTGGCTCAGTTTGTGTATGCCTGCTTGACCTGTCAAAAGTCGAAGGTCGAGCACCAGAAGCCAGCAGGGTTAATGCAGCCGTTGGAAGTCCCAGAGTGGAAATGGGATAGCATAGCGATGGATTTTGTGACGGGGTTACCGAATACAGTTAAGGGTCATGACGCTATTTGGGTGATCATTGATAGGTTAACGAAGTCTGCGCATTTTATTCCTATTAATATCACTTATCCGGTGTCGAGATTGGCAGAGGTATATGTCAAAGAAATTGTGAGGCTGCACGGTGTTCCGAAGAGTATTGTGTCAGATAGGGATCCGAGGTTCACTTCCGAGTTTTGGAAGAGTTTGCAGAAAGAATTGGGTTCTAAGTTAAAAATGAGTTCGGCGTATCATCCCCAGACAGACGGTCAGTCAGAGAGGACAATTCAGTCGTTAGAGGATTTGTTGAGGGCTTGTGTATTGGAACAGCGGGGTTCATGGGATTCCTACCTTGCGTTGATTGAGTTTACCTATAACAACAGTCACCATTCCAGTATCGGGATGGCACCGTTCGAAGCATTGTATGGTCGAAAGTGTAGGACACCGTTATGTTGGTATGAGTCGGGAGAAAGTGTAGTGTTGGGTCCGGAGATTGTCCGGGAGACTACAGAGAAGATCAAGATGATCCGTGAAAAGATGAAGGCTTCGCAGAGTCGTCAGAAGAGTTACCATGACAAGCGGAGGAAGGATTTAGAGTTCCAGGAGGGTGAGCATGTGTTCTTGAGGGTTTCTCCTATTACCGGTGTTGGTCGAGCGTTGAAATCGAAGAAGCTCACTCCTCGATTTGTTGGTCCTTATCAGATTTCTGAAAGAATCGGAAATGTGGCTTATAGAGTGGCTTTACCGCCAAATCTTTCGAACTTGCATGACGTGTTTCACGTGTCACAACTTCGGAAGTATGTTTCGGATCCATCTCATGTGATCCATATGGACGAAGTAGAGGTGCGGGATAATCTCACTGTGGAGACGATGCCCGTACGGATTGAGGATCGTGAAGTGAAGGCGCTTAGAGGCAAAGAGATTGCATTAGTGAAAGTGGTCTGGCTAGGAGCTGCCGGCGAGAGTATGACTTGGGAGCTAGAGAGCAAGATGCGAGAATCCTACCCAGAGTTGTTTGATCAGGTAAATTTCGAGGACGAAATATTCTAAGTGGGGGAGAGTTGTAACACCCTAAAATTATTTAATTAATTTATTTAACTAAGTAATTGGGGATTTAAATTAAATTATTCGATGTATTTTAATTAATTAGAATTTATACTAATGTGTGTAGGGAGTGGTAGAAAGTGGAGGTGCCAAACCAAATGGACTTGGGCCTAAGTGAGAAGCCCAAGCCCATTATCCTTGTCATATGCGAAGTGGAGTAGCGCATAGGGGGTTAGGGTTTTGCTAGTTGTTGCGAAATCAAAAGAGAAAAACAAGAAAGAAAGAAAAGAGCGTGAGATAGAGAGAGAGCAAGGAGGCGCCGTAGGAGAGAAGAGGAAGAGGAGAAGAAGTCGCAATCAAGGAAGAGCAAGGAGCTTGATTTTGTTGCTGTGGTCCTGTACGTGACTATCTCCGGAGCCTCCGTTCTCCAATTTCGAGGTTAGGGGAGCTCTATCATTCTATCTAATAATTCCTATGATGAGTTGTAGATCTAGGGCTTGTATTAGAATCGTACGTTTTCTTGATGTTCTTGCGTTTTGAAGTCCCTTGCGTTTTGATGTTCTTGCGTTCTTGATGCTCTTGATGCATTGTTGATGTTGGTTTTTATATATATATGTATGCGAATTGAGGGATACATGAGTTCTTGATGTTTCTTGATGCATTGTGGTATTGGTTATTATGTGTACATATATATGCGAAGTGAATGGTTGAGTTTTCCTATACATATGTGTGCGAATTGTAGTGTGGGATTGTGCTTGTGTTGTTCGCAAAATTTGAGGGATGGTGTGTAGGCGCCTAGGGCGCCAAGGGGATAGGGAAAACAATGCTCAATTGAATTTTTGGAGGAATTAATTAAAATGAGTGTATTTTTGGTGGCTGGAAAATGTTGAGTTTTTGTAAATTAAAATTGTTAAGAAAACAATTTTCAGTGTTAAAAAGCGCTTTGGCAAAATTCTGGGTTGGTTGCTGGTTTCTGGGCGCTGGGCGCCTATGCTGGGCGCTGGGCGCCTGTGCTGTGTTGTTGTTGCGCGTGGGGGCGCGCCTGGGCGCTAGGCGCCCGTGTCTGTGCGTGTTGCGCGCTGTGCGCGCCTGGGCGCTAGGCGCCCGTGTTGTGTCTGTGTTGTGCGTTGTGCGCGCCTGGGCGCTGAGCGCCTGTGGCGCTGGGTTGTGTTGCGTTGTTGCGCGCCTGGGCGCTGGGTGCCTGTGTTGCCTGGGCGCCTAAGGCGCCTGTTCCCAGGATGTTGCCTAATTTTTCCAAAATTGTTTTTATCATAACTTTTGACTCAGACGTCCGTTTTGAACGATTCGAAAAGTGCCGTGAAGCTTTTTACGTTGTCTATTTGTGGGTTCAATTTTTAAAATGAAAAGTTGTTATTTTCTGACTGTTTGTGGGCGCCCAAGTGGCTGCCCCCGGTGATCGTCCCAGTGACATTGAAAAATGACGTGGAACTTTTTAAAAATCCCTTTTGGTGTATAAACAACAGTTTTAACACGGTAGTGTCAAAAATGACTGTTTTGCCCCTAGTGGCCAAAGTTAATGATAATGATGTGTGAATGACGAGGATGCCCTTGGTGGCTAGTCAAATGACTGTTTTGCCCCTAGTGGCCAAAGTTAATGATAATGATGTGTGAATGACGAGGATGCCCTTGGTGGCTAGTCAAATGACTGTTTTGCCCCTAGTGGCCAAAGTTAATGATAATGATGTGTAAATGACGAGGATGCCCTTGGTGGTTAGTCAAATGACGTTTTTGCCCTCAGTGGCTAATGTTTGAGTTGAATGATGTTTATGTGTAAGTGACATTTGGGGCCTGAGTGGCTAAGTGATGTTAAGGCCTAAAAGGCTAAGTGACGTTATTTGTGTGTGAATTGTGAAATGACAGGTGCTGTGCCTTTATTCGGCAAACCGGTAAGTGACGGGTCACATAGTTGACCATGAATTGAGTAATTGTGTATGTGTGTATTGTGAGTGGTGCATGTCATAGTGTCTCATGCCCATATGCATACAACCCAGTGATGTTTTGAGGCCTGAGTGGCTAAGTGATGATAAGGCCTGAGTGGCTAAGCGACGTTTTGTGAAAAGGTACCTTCATGCATATACCCGCGAGTGGGTTGCATTTCATAAATCTACATGATATGTAATGAGTTATTGTAAATGACGTAAGAGATGACTATGATGTGAGTATTTGGTGTTTGGATGCTGATTGTTCTAGTGCGTAGCCTATGATTAGTGCTTATCATATTTTCTATTATATAGACTGAAATGATGCTCACCCTTTCCTGTTTGAATGTTACCCCCGTGTTGGTAACGTGCAGGTGATTCCCAGTGAAGGTATTAGCTTCACTTTTGAGTCGAGTCGTCATGCTCTGATACGTAGCACTCAGGGGGGATAACGAACTCGGCATTTATTCATGATTTTTGATTATTATGTCCATGTGGACTATTTGGTTATGTTTTACTATTTTCCGCTGCGTATTGGGTTGTGTTATGTTGAGTTTTATAAGTGACGTTGAAATGAGATTGGAGATTCTTTATTTTGTGATGTGCTACGCGAATGCAAGAGTATTGAGTTGAACTGTTTTTCAAAACTGCTAAGCGACGTTTTATTGAAGTATGTGTAACATTTCCCTATGAACGAGATTTTCAAACTCTGATTTTTATAAACGAAGTAACGGGTAGAAAGGGGTGTTACACTGATGATGGCCAAAGGCTCGGCTTCGATCCATTTGGTGGAGTAATCCACCGCCACTATGAGGTATTTGATCTGGCCAGGGGCAGTTGGGAATGGTCCCAAGAGATCTATTCCCCACCACGCAAATGGCCATGGCGAGCTTAAGCTGGTGAGCTCCGTAGGGAGCGCTATGTGGACCTTGGCGTGGATCTGACACTTACTGCACTTCTTTACATAGTTTCTTGCATCGGTCTCCATGGTTGGCCAGAAATATCCCGCCCTTAATGCCTTTCGAGCCAGGGATCGACCTCCAAGGTGTTGCCCGCAGATTCCCTCGTGGATCTCGGCCAAGACGTAGTCCGCCTCTTCTCCTTCAATGCATTTCAACAGCGGTGCGGACAAGCTTCTTCTGTAGAGGTTTCCATTGATTATGGAAAAAGAGGAGGCCTTCCTCCGGAGGATCTTGGCTTCGCTCGGGTCCGGAGGCTCGTTCCCCGTTCTGATATAGTCTATTAACGGCGCGATCCAACCCTGGCTTTCTTCCACTACATTAACAGAAAAATTTGCTTCCGGGTTCAGGATTACGCTCGGCTTACTCAGTGTTTCCTGGATTATCGACCGGTGGTTCCCCGGAATTTTGGTGCTGGCAAGCTTGGAAAGTATGTCTGCACTGATATTTTCCGATCTTGGAACGTGTTTCACTTCCGTGAATGTAAAAAGGGAGAGCATCTCCTGCACTCGGGTTAGGTACATTTGCAAGATCGGATCTTTAGCTTCGTACTGTTTCCCGATTTGGGATACCACCAATAATGAGTCGGTATTTAGGGAGAGCCGGGAGACCCTGAGGTCGATCGCAAGCCGGAGTCCAGCTATGCACGCCTCGTATTCCGCCTGGTTGTTTGAGGTAGGGAAACCGAACGTGAGTGATACTTCGATTACGACCCCCGTCGGGCTTTCGAGCATTAGCCCTGCACTACTTCCTTTTGGATTTGAGGATCCGTCCACGTGGAGTGTCCACAGCCCGTCCTCCGGATCGGCGGGTGCCATCTCCGTAATAAAGTCGGCAAGTATCTGAGCTTTCATGGCCGGTCTCGTTTTGTATTTGATTCCGAACTCGGAGAGTTCTACTGCCCATTTGATCATTCGTCCTGCTAAGTCGGGTCGGTGCAGGATCTGCCGAATTGGATAATTAGTCCGTACCACGATTTGATGGGCGACGAAGTAAGGTCGGAGACAGCGTGTCGAGATGAGTAGAGCAAAAGCGATTTTCTCTATTTTCTGATATCTCACTTCTGATCCATGCAAAGCTTTACTTACGAAGTATACCGGGCTTTGACCAGTTTCGGTCTCCCTGATAAGCACGGCTCCGATGGCCTCATCCGAGATGGCCAGATACAAAAATAGGTTTTCCCCTGGGCTTTGCCGACTTAGTATGGGTGGTTCGGATAGGACCTTTTTGAGCCGGGAGAGTGCCTCGTCCCGCTCTGGGGTCCATTCGAAAGTTGCTTCTTTCTTAAGCAGTTTGAACAATGGGAGCGATTTGAAGGCAGCGTTGGAAATGAAACGAGATAGTGCAGCTATCATACCGTTGAGTTTTTGGAGCTCTTTCTTAGTGGACGGGGTCCGCATTTCTGTTACCGCTCGGCATTTATCCGGGTTGGCTTCAATGCCCCTTTCCGTGAGATAGAAGCCCAGGAATTTTCCAGCCCGGACCCCGAAAGTGCATTTTTCCGGGTTTAACCTCATGTTGTTTCTTCAGATTTCAGCAAAAATCTCTTCCAGGTCAGATATGTGGAGGTCTTCCCTTTCACTTTTTGCAATCATATCGTCGAGGTAGACTTCCACGTTACGGCTGATTTGATTTCGGAATACCTTGTTCATCATTCTTTGATAAGTGGCCCCCGCATTTTTTAAACCGAACGGCATGACCCGGTAGCCGAAATTACCGCGGCCAGTCATAAAGGCCGTCTTCTCTTGGTCGGGGGGAAACATCGGAATTTGATTATATCCGGAATAAGCATCCATGAACGATAGTAAACGAAAACCTGAAGCATTATCGACGAGCCGATCAATGCTAGGAACAGGGAAGGCGTCCTTAGGACAGGCCTTATTAAGATCGGTATAGTCAACGCACATTCGCCACTTTCCATTGCTTTTCTTAACAAGTACAGGGTTTGAGACCCAAGTTGTGTACTTGACCTCTTTTACAAAATCAGCTTTAATTAAATCTTCCACGACCTTGGCCGTAGCAGCTGTTTTTCCTGGCTCTGAGCTCTTTTGCGTTGGGCGACCCATTTTGCCCCGGGGTTAACCGCTAGGTGGTGACAGGCGACCTCAGGGGGAATCCCGGGCATGTCTTTTGCTGACCACGCGAAGAGATCGGCGTGAGATTTTAGGCAGAGGGTGAGCTTTGCTTTAACTTCGTCGGGGAGATCGGATCCGATCTGGACAGTTTGGGTCGGGTCCTCTCCCAGCTGGATTTGCATGAACTGTCCATCAGGTTGAGGTCGCCTAATCTTCTTTTTTAGCTCCCGTGCTAACTCGTCGTCGCTTTCTTCCTCGGAGCTGTCCGGGTCGTACCTTGCATCGAGGTCTGTGACGTTGACCTCGGCCGCTGGACCGGTTCTTTTCTTCTTTGGGCTTTTCTGAGTCCTTGCTTCTATGGGCGGAACCCCCTCCTCTGAGGCCTGTCTATCTGCCTTGACGTGAAGATAAAAACATCTCTGGGCGGACTCTAAGTCGGCATCAAGGGTGATGATTTGGTCACTCAATGAATAGAACTTCATCTTGAGGTGAACCGTTGAAGTCACGGAGGCGAGCCTTCCAAGGGTGGGCCTCCCGATGATACAGTTGTAGACTGAGGGGCATGGCAGTACCAAGAATTTGGTCTTGACCGTCCTCTCTAGTGGCTCCTCTCCATAGGTGACCATCATTTCCAGATAACCGAGAGGTTTTGTCCGGGACCCGTTGAAGCCTGAAAGATCCGATCCTCGGTAAGGGGTGAAGTCTTCCTCTGAGATCTGTAGTTTTCTCACCAGGTCGATGAAGATGATATCAGCGGAGCTCCCTTGGTCGACCAGAATCCTTCTTATCTCATGGTTTGCCATGACCGCCCTGATTATGAGGGGTATGTGCTTGTTTGGCTTGCCATCCAATAAGTCTCGGTCGCTGAATGCCAGGGGTTGGCGCTCCGGGCCCGAGCTAATCGCAGAGGTGGAGGCAGCACACATGACTTCCTTCCATTTCCTTTTCACCGTTTTGCCCGACGCCTCGTCGGGGTAGCCCCCAGATATCATCATCATTACAGGTCGGCCCTTTGATTTTCGAAAATCGCGCTCGTCCTCTGAGCTCTCTTCCCGTTTTTGTGGGGCTTTACCCTTCCGTTTTGGATCGGCTTCCTCTTCCTTAACCTCGGCCTCGTGCCTGGGTGTTTTAGCCATGTACTGGCTCAATTTTCCTTTCTTAATCAGATCCTCAATGTCATCCTTCAAAGCATTGCATCGATTGGTGTCGTGCCCTTTGCTCCGGTGATACCGGCAGTACTTGTTGGATCTCTGCCCCGGCCTATGCGGGAGTGGATCGGGGAACTTGACTTCTTTGAACTCAGCGTTCATACATTCTGCCAGAATCCTGGCCCTTGTTTCATTTAGGTCGGAATATTGTTGGTGTCGGTTCCGAGGTCGGAGCCTACTGTCGTTCCGGGTCTCCTTTTCATACCGGGCCTCTCCTATTTGACGCACCGGAGCCTCTTTTTCATACCGAGGCTTGCTCGTTCCGGGGTCGGCGTCTGACTTTCTTGCAACAGCACCTTCTTCATGATCAATGTATTTCTGAGATCGCTGGAGGAACTCGGCAAGCGATTCAGTTTGGTTGATACCGACATCAATCTGAAATAGACTTCCTTCCCGAAGACCGGCTTCCATGAAGAACAGTCGAAACGAATCGTCCAAGTTCCGGACCTGAGCCGCTTCTTTGTTGAATCTTTCGATGTAGTCTCGGAGAGACTCGTTCTCTCCTTACCGGATGGCTTGCAAGACTTTTCGAGACTTTGGTTTCATTTTGGAGTGGGCGAACTGGGCCGAGAACAGCTTTGCAAGCTGGTCCCAAGATGATATAGAGTTCGGCTTGAGAGCTCTGAACCAGTCCAAAGCCAATTTCTTAAGAGTAAGAGGGAAGATTCGGCATTTGATCTCCTCCGGGACATTCCGGTATTGCATCATCGTGTCGAAGTAATCTAGGTGTCGGTCGGGATCGGCTGTCCCGTCATGCATCCCTAAACCCTCCGGGGGCTTTTCTAGGTGCTTGGGTACCGGGAAATAGTCGATTTCCGCTGTAAAGGGTCCCTTCCGCGTCATGGCCCTTTCCCTCGGAGGAGGCCTCCTGATAGGGCGTCGGACCGAAGATCCGGGAGACCGAGGACGCCGACGTTCATGCCTCGGGGGACTTCCCCGGCTTATAGAACGCCGCCTTGGGGACGAAGACGCTAGTGATGAGCTTTGGTGAGTCGAGTCCTCAGGGTAATAAGTCTCATCCTGGGTCTCGGTTGGGGGAGTTCCAGATCCTCGCCTCCCTCTTCGGCGTGGCGGCGAGCGATGGTGGTGCCTCCTCCAGGCAGGGGATCGGTGACGTCTTTTACTGGAGGTTCTTCTGCTAGGAGAGTAGGTTTGAGGGGAAGTACGGTCCGGGATATCTCGGGCCCGGACTTCGGCCATCTCGGCCTCCAGCTAGGAGTAACGCTGACTCCTTTGATCAGCCTCGGCCTGCCTTGTCAGCAGTTGGATGAGCTGTTGGACAGCATCGATCGGTACCGGGACAGTCGGGGCTGGAGGTGGAAACTGGTTTCTAGCGGAGCTTATAGGGATCATCGCCCTGGATGAATTCCGGCCGTGGGCCGAGCTGCGAGGGAGAGTAACCGCTACCCCCTCGGGGGTTTCCTGTTGCTGGTCGGGTCTGACCACGACGCTGGATACGTTTCTCCGTCGTAATTCCGGAGCCATTGCTGATCAAGGAGGTTGGGGGAAAGACTAGATAATAAGGCTCTCCCACTGTGGTCGCCAATGTTCGGTACCGTATCTCCGGCTAGGTATCCGGTCTTGGATAAGTAGTCCGGTCCGAGATAGTTGGTACGTATGTCCTTGGTCGTCTGAGTTGGTGCTCCGGTCCGAGGTGGGGTGGTACCTGCAATGACACTCCGACGCTCAAGTCAGTGAGTGAGTCAATTACAAGTGAAAGTATGTGAGAGATCAGTACCATTAATGTGAGCAATCAATGCTTATTTATAGGTGTCTGGAGTGGAGGAGGACTGTTGGATCTAAGTCTGCAATTTCCACCGTTGGATGAATTAGGTCCTTTGTTATTGGGCCTTTTTGGTGGATCGGCCATTAAAGCCCAATCCATAACGGGAACCATTAAACTCTAGCAAACCGTTCATCCTTTAAATTAACCGAAATGAATAAATAGCCATAAACCTTATTAAAATGAGACAAAACGAATCATATTTATAAATATGAATTATGTAAAACCGTTTATACATTAATGATGCAACGGCTATGCTATGCTTAAAGACCATGCAACGGGCTTGTAAAAATATATAACAATATAATGAATGTTAGAATAGGTTTCAAAAGTATATATTATGAGGAATAATTACATAGAATCAAAACCAATTGAATTGAAACTTAAAGTTTGAAAACCCGTATGATCCTTAAAAAAATATTTAGTAAAATTATTTTATTATTTTTAAATAAAATATCACAACAATTTTACTATTTATAAGTAATCCAGTATACTTTGTCAAAAAAAAAAAGTAATCCAGTATATTTTTTTTTTTTTGACAAAAAGAAACTTATGGCATTTCATTGATAATCAAGTTCTGAATACAAGTTGGAATACAATCAAATATGTGGGTGCTAGCATATTGCCTTGATGCTCTAGCTAAAGTATGAGCCACAAGGTTTGCTTGCCTCCGAGTAAAACTAACTTTAAAGTTTTGTAAATTGGATAACAACGTTTGACAAGAGCGCATAATAGAGCCATACTCCGTTATAGAATGACACGTTCCGCCAATACCATCAACAACCGCCTTACAATCTAGCTCAATGTTAACTCTTTGGACGTTCAATTCTTTTAACCAAGTAATTGCTGCTAATAAACTCAATGCCTCTGCCTCCTGTGGTTGTAGAACCCCGAGAAACCAGCCTGTCTTAGCCTTAACGAAAGATCCCGATGCATCACGGATGCAGAGGCCATAACCAAAGCTGCCATCCGAAAACAATGCAGCGTCTGCGTTGCATTTTAGTGAGCCACTTTCTGGACAGATCCAAGACGCTACTGCATGCTGTGTTTGTACCTGCGGTTGCTGCACATACTGTTGTCTGTTGTGTTTAGCCTGCTGCCACTGATATAGAAGATCAACGCCACTGCTGATAGCAATCTGAATCGGCTTCACAACATTGTTCCAGACCTTGTCGTTCCGTCGTTTCCATAAAATCCAGATCACCATAGCGAACAAGTTCCTGTAATTTTCACCCAGTGCAGCCAGAATTTTAAACACACAGTCTGCGTAACTTTCAGCTTCTTCAATGACCTGTTGTATATGATTCCACAATCCAGATTCACGCCAAACCTGTTCCGCCTGGTTGCACCTAAAAAACAGATGCCATTCGCTCTCGTCCTCTGCTTCACACATGGGGCAGACTCCAGGACATTGTACTCGCCGTCTGCATAAATTAATTCTACTAGGTAGTACACCTCTCGCCGTACGCCATAGATGAATTTTTACCTTGTGTGGAATTTTTAATTTCCAGATCAGATTCCACTCGCCAGCAATCCTCCATTCCGAGGTATCAATTAATTCATTCATTGCCATATAGTACGCAGATTTCACCGAGTAATGCCCATCACGACTCCGGTCCCAAATCAGTCGGTCTTCCTCGTTCCTACAACACAGAACCATACTCAAAATCCTCCTGCTATCCTCATGATTGAACATAGTATTCACAAGATCAGAATTCCACCCTCCAGTTGAAGGATGTAGTAAATCTGCTACCATCAAATTTTCTGCTGCTGGTGGCATAGCAGATGTTACGATATAGCTAGGGCCACCTTTGAGCCAAGGATCATGCCAGACATTTATTTTTGTACCAGCTCCAACTTTCCATCTTGCTCCGGCTTTAACCACCACCCGTGAAGTGTAGATGCTACGCCAAACATAGCTGGGATTATGGCCCAAGCGAGCCCCCATAAAGTCCCCCTTCGGGAAGTATTTAGCTTTGAAGACGCGGGTAACAATAGCATCTTGGTTGGTGCATAACCGCCAACCTTGCTTCCCTAGCATGGCTAAATTGAAACCGTGGAAATGTCGAAAGCCCATACCACCAAACTCCTTGCGCATTGTTAACTTATCCCAACTGAGCCAATTAATACCTCTTCTAGTAGCACGATTCGTACCCCACCAAAACGAATTAATCATCCTTTCCATCTCCTCCCCGAGTGACGTGGGAATTAGGAAAGTACTCATGCAGTAGGCTGGGATAGCTTGTGCTACGGACTTAACCAGAACCTCCCTTCCAGCCTTAGATAAATGTCTACCTGACCATTGGTGAATCCTACTCCAGACCCTGTCTCTCAGGTAGCCAAACAACTGCTTCTTACTGCGCCCCACCATAGATGGAAGACCTAAGTATTTGCCGGTACCCAAGCACTCAGTTACCCCCAGATTAGCTACCACCAGCTCTTTTGTATCAGGATTTGTATTCCTACTAAAAAAGATCTCTGACTTCTGAAGGTTGATTGCTTGACCTGAGGCCTTTGCATACACATCTAGTACTTCCTTGAGTTTCAAACTTTCTCTTTCATCAGCCCTGCAAAATAAGAAACAGTCATCTGCAAATAAAAGATGTGTGAGGATAGGAGCTCCTCGGCACACCTTGACACCATGAAGGTCCCCTCTGGCCTCATAGTGATTGAGTAGAGCGGTAAGACCTTCAGCACACAAAATAAAGAGATAAGGTGACAGTGGGTCACCCTGTCTGAGCCCTCTCCCTGGTGAGACTGAACCCGCTCTCTCTCCATTCATCAGCACTGAGTAATGAACCGTCTCAACACACATAGACATCCATTTCACCCACTTCTCATGAAATCCCAACCTATGCAACACACGCCTTAGATACCCCCAGTCCACCCTGTCATACGCCTTACTAATATCAATTTTCAACGCCAACTCCCCCACCCTCCCTTGTACCTTACACTTCAAGTGATGAACTACTTCAATGACCACCATAACATTATCAAGAATAGATCTATTAGCCACAAAAGCGGATTGAGTTTCAGACACACACTTATACAACACTTCTTGAAGTCTATTTGCAAGTACCTTAGAAATGATTTTATAGATAACATTACAAAGAGATATCGGACGAAGATCCCTCATAGTAGTGGGATTATCAACCTTCGGAATTAAAACAACATTTGCGTCATTCAACATAGGAGGGAACTCACCACTATTAAGCCATGCTACCGCCGAGTGAAAAAGTTCGGGACCACATAGATTCCAAAACCGTTTAAAGAAAGCTGGGTTCAACCCGTCTGGACCAGGAGCCTTGTCCGAGTGCATTTGGAAGAGAGCTTCCTTAAACTCACTAATAACAAATGGGGCCAGCAACTTCTCATTATCTACCTCATCAAGCTTTGTGTGCATACAGTTGACAACCGGATCATAATCCCCACTAGATTCCGCAAAGAGCTCTGCGAAATAAGAGTGAGCCACCTCTCCAAGCTCGTGTTGTTGTTCAGCTACGGTACCATCATCACGAGTCAACCTCGTAATAGCATTCCTACGCCTCCTCGCACTAGCCATGGCATGAAAGAATTTTGAGTTTGTATCACCATCCCGCAACCAATGCACCTTTGCTCGTTGTTTCCAAAAAAGCTCCTCTTGAGTCAATAATGAGCTCAATCGGTCATTAACTTGCTTGTAGCGAGCCATATCATCATGCAACAAGGATCCTCTCAGTACCTCCAGCTCCTCCCTACACCGTTGAATATCCAACCTATACCTCCCCCTCAATTTTTGCCCCCATGCATTCATAGCTGACGTACAATCTTCCACCTTACTTAAGAAGTCACGCTCCCCATAACTAGTCCAGTTCTCATTCACAACAATTGGCAAATCAGATTCTTCGAGCCATGCATTTTCAAAACGGAACGGACGAGGGCCACCTCTACGGCGCCTCTCCCACAGCTTTAACCAAAGAGGCGTATGGTCCGATCTATCCGCCACCCCATTAGTGAGATTAACATTTGGGAAAAGGTCCAACCACTCCTGAGTTGCTAGAGCTCTATCCAATCGCTCCTCCTTAAACGATACCGAACCTCTACCACGACTCCAAGTAAAAGGATGACCTTCTAACGGAATGTCAACCAGTGAACTATCCTGAATAGCTTCTCTAAAACCCCTCAACAACCACGGTGCTCTATCCGCACTACCCCTCTTCTCCTCATTTGAAAGAAGGTCATTAAAGTCACCGGCGATGCACCACGGTAATGAATTATCTCTAGCTAAGGTTCTCAACAAGTCCCACGACTCTCGCCTCCGGCCACTATCCGGATAACCATAGAACCCCGTGAATCTCCAAGAGGGACCACTTATGTTCACCACATCTACGTCAATAAAATTTGAAGAGTAGCCAGTAACCGTACAATCAAAAGGATGTCTCCACATCAACGCTAAACCCCCGCTTCGCCCTCTACAATCCACAGCGAAAGCAGCATCAAAACCAAGTCGAACCCGAATCTCTTCAATCTTGTTTGCGTGTACCAATGTTTCACAAAGAAATAATACATCCGGTTGGTACGTCCGGACGAGGTCTCTGAGGGACGGAACTGCTCGTGGGTTGCCCAGGCCCAAGCAGTTCCAACTAATAATACTCATCACTCCTGGCAGGCCCCTCTGCCAGGACCTGCCCTTAAAAAATGATCGTTGTTAACTTGGTTAATTTCGTTCACTGTAGTAATTTTTGCTACACTTGTTTTTAATTCCGAGCCACTCCTTGCATCAGCCACACTACTAGTCGAGGCCCCTTGCTCACTTTCACGCATTCTCTTTCTATCATTATCCAATGCCACGTCAGCTTCCATGAAATCATTAATCACCTGAGCTGTCACCATTCCCTCATTCACTTTCGGTTTAGGGAATAAAATAGATGGATCCTTAAATGCCTCAATCAAGTTTGAAACAGCATTGATTTCAGTAGTGGACCGTTCCACTCGTTGCATAACCGCTCCTCCGGTGGGTCCACTCATAATTGAATCATTATTCTGGTGCGTAGAATTAGCACCTTGACTCCCATGATTCATGCACGTCTTGAATGCGCTGTTGGGAGCAACCCAGGGTTGGTTCTCCTCCCTCAGCCACCGGGCGCCGCCGCTCCCACCTCCTCTTCGGACCTCCGCCCTTAGCTCCGGACCCCAGCCACGAAAACCGTCATCGAAACCCATGTCGAAAAGCTTATCACATCCACTCTCCATATGGCCAAGCATACCACAAATGTAACAAAAAATATCCAACCTTTCATATTTCAAAACTACTTCCTTCGCCTCCCCTCCTGGCTTTCGTAACTTCAGTTTCTTCATCAATGGTTTTCGAACATCCAGTAGAACTCGAATTCGCATGAACAGCCTCCAGAACTCGGACGAATTCTTTGTATCGTACTCCAAAAAACAGCCAACCGTATTGCCAACATGCTTCCCCACCGATTCAGACATAAAACCCGTAGGAATGTTATGAACTTGCACCCAGAACGGGATCTGATACAGCGGAACCTCTGCCGGAGCTGAGCCTTCAGGGATCACACTCAGGATCAGCAGGTTCTTATCAAACGACCAAGGCCCTTGTTTTAGAACTTTTTGTACGTCCAGCTGGTGAAAGAACTGAAACAAGAAGATACCCGGACTTGCTTCACGAATATTTACTCCTCTTCCCGGACGCCACACCCCCGCCATACGCTCTTTCATGATGTGCGATCTGATTGGCCTATCTGTGAGGAAACGGCCAACCAAAGTGAACGATCTATTAGCCCTAGCCTGCACCTCCTCCTCCCCTGCCACTTCAACCTCCACGGTGTTCACCACCTCCTCCGACGCCATGACTACCCGTGCTAAGAAGAAACAAAACTCAGTGCTTGATAACGGAAAAACAAAACTGCAACCTACTCACTAGGAGGGAACTCTTCTCACAAGGGAGGAAGCCCTAGGAGAGAAAAACACTTATTTTCATTGGAAAAATGAAATTTGATTTTCCAGTATATTTTTATTTTGCTATTTATTAGTAATGTTATTATGAATAATGCATTGAATAGCAACCAAATAAAGTAATGTATTGTATGTACCTACCATAAAAATAATGTACCAAAAAAATAATGTATGTATTTTGTAACAGAAATGATATTCAGCCAAAGAATTAAGCCAAAATACAGCCAAAAACAGCAATACATACGATGGGCCCACCATAGTAATTTAAATGAAATAAAAAAACAAATTATTAGGTTTTACAAAAATAGTCACTCCCACGTTCTCTCACACACAACTCTCTGTTCACGCTAACCCCTATTCTGAAACTCAACATCTCACGAAGGAGTCTCACCTCACGCACTCTCTCCTTCAATCTCGCATTGTCTCCTTCAATCTTGCTCAGCCACCGGAAATACGCACTCTCCCCTTCAATCTCTCATTATCGCACCACCGTCAATCACGCACTCTCGCCGTTAATTTCGTATTCTCGCGGTCACGAAAGGTATTCTCACCGGAAACTGTTGATGATTCGCCAAGTCTGATCTGAAGAACTGCGAATTCGAAGTGGAAGAATAACTGTGAATCCTAAGTTTGAGTCAAGTAAGTGTCTTTAGTATTTTTGGCTTGTGTAATCTGGATAATTTCTAAACTTTAATGATGTTATTCAAATGGGTTAACATTAAAATCCGTTATCATGGGTTATGACCTAGCAAAGAAAAACATTTGACAAGCAGCTTGGTCTAAGACCTACAAAAGTTGGTTAGTTGGTGTTGGCATTTGGCTATCTGATTCAAAGTGACGAAGTAGATGTCAAAGTAGAAAACATTGACTTGCCCTTACTTCAACTGTCCTATTTAGCACTGAAATAGTTCCCTGTTGTCCTTTTAGAGTTAGATTTAAAGAAATAAATGTGATATACCAGATTGGTTTATGGCTTTGAAAAGTTGGTTAATTGGGGTAGTAATATGGCTATCTGGTTCAAATGGATTACGTACATGTCACACCAGAAACATTTGACTTATACTTACATTCATTGTCCTATTTAGCACTTAAATAGATCCCCCATGGCTCATGTTGTTTGACAGTGAGTAGGAAATAATAGCATGTGAAAAACCAACTTGGAAAACTTGGTTAGCTGATATGTTAAGATGGCTTTTTGATTCAAAGTGACCAAAAAATGTGGCACATATCAGTTAAATAGTGTCGTCATGCTATTTCATTGTAATGTATTGCTGACCATTGTAACCTTTTGGGTTTATCTATATTATTACATTTTGTATGAACACAATATTTGGTGTTCTAAGGCACTCATATAGTTCCTCTCTTTTGTGTTGTAAGGTGGTTTTTCATTGAAAGTTGTTAATTATATGCCGCTTATAAAAACCTTACATTAAAAGAGTCATATAGCACTCATATAGGACCCTCAAGCTGTGAAAAAACAGGTTGGTCTATTTAGCATTAAATTACTATCCTCATATGCTGTTTCACAGTAAGTACCACGAGAAAAGCATCTGAAAAACCAACTTGGTTTATCGGCTAAAAAATATGGTTAATTGGTATTGTAACTTGGTAATTAGATTCAAATCAAGCAAAATATGTGCCGCTTGACAAATCTTTGACTTATCTTTGGCAAATCCCCTGGTCTCTTATTTAGGTGTCTTTAACTATGGAAGTTGTTAACTTCAGCTTGGAAACCCGTTGACATAACGAAGTCTTCATGTTTTTTGGAATTTCTTGTTGCTGCTTGAATCTGTTGCAATTCACAAATGGTTCTTTTGGTTTCTTTTCTAAGTTTGTCAAATTGTGGTTGCCTAAGAGATTCTTAACAATTATTCATTCTTGCTTTTTAACTTACAGGTAAGTGCAATGAAAATTGCTAAATTGAAGAAGTTGCCTAAGTGAAGGGTTTGAGAATGATGTTGTATTTAAGTGCAATGAAAATTGCTAAATTGAAGAAATGATGATTGAGGCAAAAAGGAAAACAGTGTCCATCGTCTCTCGCAAAACAACTCTGCTCTCGATCCTCCCTCAACGAAAACATGGAAGCTCCCACCCTCTCTCGTTCCTCCCTCAACCTCTGCTCTCACCCCTGACCTCCTCCCCCGGTAGTCGTCCGCCGTCGTAAAGACCACCACTCTAAGAAACACGCTTCTTCTTTTGTTCCATGACTCTTTGATCACTCTACTTCACCATCCAGCACCATTATGAGATCGTTCTCTTCTTCAAGATGATGGTAGATTAATTGATGGTACAATGTTTGTTTACTTCTTTCAATTAACACAATTATAGGGTTTCTCCAAGTATATTTTGTAAATTAGCATTTCTTTTTGTTTTGTTAGGGTGCTTCAACATGATATAACAAAAAAAAACAAGAAAACCATGAATGTTTGTGCTATTAAGGACATTTGACTTTGTGTTTGTATTCTGGTTACTCGTTAGAAAGAAAAGACTGTAAAAAATTAGCTTGGTTTATGACATCCAAAAGTTGGTTAATTGTAGTTGTAATGTGGCTATCTGGTTCAAATGGAGCATGTACATGTCAGACTAGAAATCTTTTAGTTATAGTTACATTAATTGTCCTATTTAGCACTTAAATAGAGTCCTCGTGTTGTTCATAGTGAGTAGGGAAGAATAGCATGTGAAAAACCAAGTTTGGGTTAGATTGAGCCCTCTTGTCCTTTACAGTTAGATTGAAAGAAATAATTGTGAAATACCAGATTGGTTTATGGCTTTGAAAAGTTGGTTAATTGGGGCAGTAATGTGGCTATCTGGTTGAAATGGATTTTGTACATGTCACACCAAGAACATTTGAGTTATACTTAAGAAATTGGGGTTGAAAAGTTGGTTAATTGGGGTTGTTTAGCTGATATGTTAAGAAATTTTGGTTTACATCTATACACTATATTAAATTTAATATAAGCTATACATAATTGGATTTTATTGTGCAGTACTACTGTGACGCCGACATCTAAAATTTCATGGAATTGGAGGGTAGTGATACATTCGTGGAGGGTGATAGTGCTGAGGCTGAAGGTATAACAGTTGACAACCCCAACAATGACAATACATGTTGGGAGCCAACAATCGGGATGTGTTTTGCTTCATTAGATGAGGGGATATCATATTATGGTGAGTATGCTTTAAAAAAAGGATTTGGATGGAAAATTAGAACATCAGTAAAGGGAA
Source organism: Astragalus membranaceus (assembly GCA_039519185.1). Taxonomy (NCBI): domain Eukaryota; kingdom Viridiplantae; phylum Streptophyta; class Magnoliopsida; order Fabales; family Fabaceae; genus Astragalus; species Astragalus membranaceus. The sequence continues at coordinate 165,548,157 of CM076850.1, forward strand.
AAGATGGGGCAATCAACTACAGAATTCTGTCATGCTCGAGAGAGGGGTCTAGCACGCAAATGTCAAAAATTCCATATTCATTGAAGACACTTCCGACTAGGGTGAGCAATTGTCCTGCCAAGATATGTTTCAAGTTAGAAACAGATGGAGTATGGTATATCAAAAAATTTGTAGATGAGCATTGTCACCAGTTGAGCCCCACAAAGTCAAGGTTGTTTAGGGCAAACAAGAAAATAAATCTGCATGTGAAGAGAACAATCCAAATCAACAATGAAGCGGACGTGAGGATTAACAAAACTTTCCAATCTCTTTCCAAGCGTAAAGGTCGTCCTCCTGCAAACAGAAAAATATCTATAGTTGAGAAAGTTGTTAAAAAGAGAGTGAATAAGCGAACCAAGCGAGCTAATGACAAAAACAATACGGAGGTTTGTGTTGTTTTTTAACAAATTATGTATTAAGCATTAAACTCCATATCACATGCATCTTACTGTTTTTTGTATAATGTGTAGGCGGGCAATATTGGAACCGTGGGTATGGAAGTCAACACCGACATTTGTGTGGAATCAACTGTTGAGGTTACTACTGGTGGAGATGTTACGGAAGCAACTACTTTGGTTCGTGTCCATTATAAGATTTTACTAAAAGTGTAGACAATGCAACTAACAACTTTAGTTCCTCTTGTCAGGCATGTTGTTTGATTGTCTGTTATTAGAGTTTTTATTTATATGTTCATGTTGTTAAACAAAATAAGTGATTATTAACAGGTAGGAGGTGATCATGGAACTTTTGGCAAACATGGAAACAGACTTCACGGGATTGTCACAATTGACTACACGGGATTGTCCCTGACTTTAGCTTGAAGGATACTCCCTGCATATTAATGGTCATGAGTATTTTTTATTGTAATTAAAGATATATGTATATTAATGCTCATGAGAAATTTTTGTTGTAATTAGACATATATGTATCTTTTGATTAGTATTGATGTAAATGTTGTAAATGACATCAGGTTCATGTTTTGATACTCTTTGTATAGACAGTGTGTAATGTTGAAGTTAACATGTTGATTAATGTTGTTTCACAGTCATACATCAAAGATATAGTGCCCTCGTGCTGTTTCAAAGTGCGTACCAAAGAAAACCATCTCAAAACCAGCTTGGTGTATTGCCTATAAAAGTTGGTGAATTGACGTTGTAATGTGGCTATCTGTTTAGAAATTAGGAAGTACATGTTACCACCCAAACCTTTGAATTTTACTTACTTCAATTATGATATGTAGCAGTTAAATAGTTCTCTCATGCTCTTCACAAGTGAGTACCACAAGAGAAGTATCTGAAAAACCAACTTCGTTTATGGGCTAAAACATACGGTTATTTGCTATTGTAAGTTGGTCATTAGATTCAACTCGAGAAAAATATGTGCCGCTTGACAAACCTTTCAGTTGGCATTACATTAATAGAGTCATACATCACTGATATAGTCAGATATTCGCATAGGGATTAGGTCATCTCCTTTCATTTGAGTAGCCAAGACCAATGACCAAGGTATCCAAGCAATTCACCAACTTTTTTAACACAATAGCCAACCCACCTTAGTCTAAAACCATTATGACATATGTCTGTGTGGATACATGGGACACTAAATAAGGGTACTCTGAATCTTGATATGTCAGATATTCGCATAGGGGTTAGGTCACGTCCTTTCATTTGAGTAGCCAAGACCAATGACCAAGATAGCCAAGCAATTCACCAACTTTTTTAATACAATAGCCAACCCACCTTAGTCCAAAACCATTATGACATATGGCTATTGTGTTAAAAAAGTTGGTGAATTGCTTGGATACCTTGGTCATTGGTCATGGCTACTCAAATGAAAGGAGATGACCTAACCCCTATGCGAATATATGACATATGAAGGTTCATAGTACCCTACATTGGTGTCCCATGTATCCACACTGTCATATGTCATAATGGTTTTGAAATAAAGATGGTTGGCTATTGTGGTAAAAAAGTTGGTGAATTGCTTGTCTACCTTGGTCATTGGTCTTGGCAACTCAAATGAAAGGACATGACCTAACCCCTATGCGAATATATGACATATGAAGGTTCATAGTACCCTACATTGGTGTCCCATGTATCCACACAGTCATATGTCATAATGGTTTTGAAGTAAGGAGGGTTGGCTATTGTGGTAAAAAAGTTGGTGAATTGCTTGTCTACCTTGGTCATTGGTCTTGGCAACTCAAATGAAAGGACATGACCTAACCCCTATGCGAATATATGACATATGAAGGTTCATAGTACCCTACATTGGTGTCCCATGTATCCACACTGTCATATGTCATAATGGTTTTGAAGTAAGGAGGGCTGGCTATTGTGTTAAAAAAGCTGGTGAATTGCTTGTCTACCTTGGTCATTGGTCTTGGCAACTCAATTGAAAGGACATGACCTAACCCCTATGCGAATATATGACATATGAAGGTTCATACTACCCTACATTGGTGTCCCATGTATCCACACTGTCATGTGTCATAATGGTTTTGAAGTAAGGAGGGCTGGCTATTGTGTTAAAAAAGCTGGTGAATTGCTTGTCTACCTTGGTCATTGGTCTTGGCAACTCAAATGAAAGGACATGACCTAACCCCTATGCGAATATATGACATATGAAGGTTCATAGTACCCTACATTGGTGTCCCATGTATCCACACTGTCATATGACCTAACCCCTATGCGAATATATGACATATGATGGTTAATAAACCAACCTTGGAGTCCTCATACAAAATAAGAGGGAAGTTAACAGAAATATAAAGAAATAATTAAGACAACCGAAACAAAACAACTTATACTGAAAATTTGACATAAAATAAATTTTCCATTGCAGAATATTACATAGAACCAAAATCTTAAATTATTACACAGATTTAGAGTTGAAAAACTACAGAAACCTTCCAAATCACACTTGTGTTAGCAGCAAGAGGCCTTCCAAATCATCAATTAGACCATGTTGCACATATCCTATCATCATAGCAATCCAAGTAGTGACATTCTTATATGGCACTGCATCAAATATCTTCACTGCCCTATTTAAGTCCCCATTCTGAATGAAACCTGTGGTCATTGAATTCCACAATGGCATATTCCTCTCAGACATTCTCCACATAACCTATGATCATTACATATGTCTTGAACTTTTTGATAGGTTCGTAATGTCATTTCTTAGAATGTAATGATCATAGTAACCACCCCAAAAAATGTAATGATCATATGTCTCCACATAACCTATGATCATTACATATTTTGCTTCATTCAATTGAATCATAGTAACCACCCCAAAAAATGTAACAGCTGAAGGACTTTAACAGGTGATGGTACACTAGAAGTGATGAATGGTGCTTCAATAGTGCTCCAATTTGAAACTTTTACATTATAGTACTAATCTCATAACCCCTCCATTGACACAAATTCACACTTGTGTTAGCAGCAACAGTGCTGCCTTCCAGTGTTGGAGTTGCTTTTGGACAGCCTGTATTCAAGGCAACAACAGCAAATATATCAATAGTAATTCATGTACATTTCCTCAATAGATGATTATATTTGTCTTTCAACAGTTCAGAAGCCTCATTAGAAAGGAATCTGATGAGAAATCAACCAAATGTGATGGAGACATATATGCTGGATATCAAAATAAATTCAAAGATTGAAACTATAAACTTTTCTACCAATACAAAATTGGAAGATATATCATTGCTTTAAAATGGACACTGAATTGAGTGAAAATACCTTTGCATTAATTTGGCATACATCCCAGTGGCAGCATCTGCCAAAAAATAAGATGAATGTAAAAGCATAAACTCCTTAAACTCATGGTGGCACTCTCAAAGCTTTATGATTCATTGAAATTAGTGCATTTCCTTAAACCATCCCTTATCTCCTTTAACAACTCTTTAATTTTGATACCCTTTCTGCAAGAAGGCAGCGTGAAATTTTGACTTAAGCCAATGAGGGTAATATGAAAAGATAAAAATTAAGGTGAAACAAAATGTCAAGAACTTACAAAACACTAACTCCAACAACAGAGAGAGGTCTTGGATAGTCCTCAAGTTCTTTTTCCTTTCTGTCACTTTCATCGGAAGATAATTGAGCAGAAACTTCAGAGCTTGGTTTTGGTTCAGAAGATGCACCATTGTTGCCAATGCTCAAAATTTCTTGAGTTAAAGATGGAAGCTTGTCCTTTACCTGAAATTAAAATTAGAAAGCGTAAACTTATTTACGGTACAATGGTTCAGAAGATGCACCATTGTTGCCAATATAAAATGCTACAAAGCTTAAAATCATGGGAATACTGGGTAGATAGACACTAGATTTGAAACAATATAAAGAAATAAGTCATATTAATCTTAAACCAAGCATAGGCATAGGGGGGAATTCTCTTTTCATGTTCCAAAAGAGGTTATTCTGATTTGTTTAGTGTGCTCAGTCATGAGCATAACAGAACCCATGGATTTGAACTTATAAAACTAGCCAAGCAACACAAATCACTATTTTCACAATTCCTTGGAATGCCCCAGAAGATAGAATCTAGCTTGATCACAACAACTACCTTCAAGACAATGAACCATCAACCTAGAATATGAATAAGTCTTTTCCAATCCCTCTTGCAACTCTATAAGTGAAAACCCATAAACCAATGGATTTTTACAACTACTCAGGATTCTACAACAGGGTAGAAATTCCAGTATAGCTACTAGTAGTCATTTTGTATGATCAGATAACCACAACTCAGAAATTAAAACTGTTTTAAACTACTAAAAATCAAGACTTTATTACTACTCGTCTACCCATACGCCAATGAAATAATATATAGTATATGGGGGTAAATAAATAGTAATAGTAATAGATCTGAAATGGGTTTTTCTAATATGGTAACTAAAGGGATTGGCAATAGAAGTTTACAATGATTTAGTTTTACTTACAGTTTGAGGAGATGAAGTTGTTGATTAGTAGATCGAATTGAATGAGTTGAATAAGAGAACGAGAGATGTGGTTGATGTTTGCGAAAATGAAAAGTGAAGCTCAAATCACCATTTTATCTGAGATGAGAATGAGAAGGGAACGAAGGTTAGCTTTATGGTTGGGGCTTCTGGTTTTAGCGTTATCGCTGTGTGGTTGGGGTTTTATTTCAATGTAGGGAACGAAAGTAAGAAGTTGAGTGCTTGAGATATTTGAGTGAGCACAGAGAGAAAACGTGGGGAAAAAAACCCTATCGCTGGAGCTTGGAGGGGAGATCTCGTGCAGAGGAGCGGTGCGGTTCGTTGGAAGAAGAGCGGTGAAGAGGATGGGGAAAAAGGTTGCTGAGGAAGGAGAAGAAGGGTTTCACGGAGAGAAAAGAGAAGATGGGTTACACGGTTTATCTTAATTTGACAAGCAGTTTCTATTAAAATAAATATTAAATCTTATTTAAAATCCAACCGGGTCCCACCACCGTATATTTGGCTGATTTTGGCTGGATTTTTTGGCTGAATAGCATTATTGATTTTGTAATTATCATTTATTATTTTCCATTCGCATTTGTTTGTGTAGTATTAGATTTAAAAGTTGGGTAAACAGTCATTTTGGTCCCTCAATGTGTAACTCGCCGTCAATTTGGTCCCTCACTTGAGCAAAAATGCAAAAACGTCCCCCACAGTTGATTCCGTCTTTCACTTTAGTCCTGTCGTTAGTTGTCACCCTAACTCCATTAAACTTGCACATGTGGCACATTTAGTGCCAGATTGGATTGCTTATGTGGTTATGTGCTTCAAACCCTTTGCATCCCTTAGCCTATTCTCCCTTCGCCTATTCTGTTCAGGATTTAGGTCTTTGTAAAAGTTTTGCTTCAAGAGTTCAGCATAAATGGTTGTGGCTTTCAGCAACCTCTCATGGTGGTTATCGAGTGGAAAACACCAGGAAGGCAGGAACCAAAAATACCAAATGGCTCTTCTATTAATTCTTCATCCAATTTGAACTTGGTGGTTTGTCTTTCACCAACCCTCTCATGGTGGTCCTCTGATGTGGTCTTTAGCCAACAAATAAATTATATTGTACATACTCAATTTACAAACAGTGGAAGAACATACTCAATTTAGAAATCTTTAATGATGCAAGGAGCACAATAAGCCGTGGTTCAAGCCGAGACAAGAACATGAGAAGATTTGAAACTTGTATAATTTGAATTTTATTGAATGTATTTTAATTCTTTTATGTCTCAAATTGGGTACAACTTGTAGTACTACTAATAAAAAGATTAACTTTTTTTATCTGTGAATGTATAAGCAAAGTTCTACTCTTATATTGCCCCTAATTTATGTAACCTTGTGTTCTTGTGTTCTTTTGCACCCAATTTCTTTGCTTGACTTGAGCCTAATGTTTTCACCTCCTCAATCCAAAGGAGCAATTCAATTTACAAACCTCAATCCAAAGGAGCACTCTGTCAAAGAAGGACCACCTTCCAACATTATTTTAAATCCATTCCTACAATCCCCAAGAATCTTTTGATCACAAAATCCCATTTTGTAGGTTATTCTGCTAACCACATAATGTCACAAAATCCAGTCTGCAACATGTTCAAGTTATTCATATGTGCAGTATGGCAGATATTTGAAGCACTGCAAGTATTACATCAGACATAAGCTATGCCAAGCCAAACGAATACAAGAGCTAATCTTTTTAGCAATAGTACTACAAATTGTACCCAATTTAGGACATAAAAGAATCAAAATGCATCCAAATACATTCAAATTATTCAAGTTTCTAATCCTGTCATGCTCTTGTCTCAACCTTTACCATTGATTATTGTGCTCCTTGCAATCATTAAAGCTTTGCAAGCCATACTTGTGTCATTGCTATTGTTTTGAATATAAAAGCTAGGTTTCTGATATTCTTTTGGTGCATTTTCTCAAACAGCTTGAAGGTGGCAACCATTTGGCATTAAACATGCCACATCAGCAACTTTGACGGAGTTAAGACTGAGTTAATATGACTAGGGACTAAAGTGACGGACGGAATGAACAATGGAGGACCTTTTTGCATTTTTGGTCGAGTGAAAGACCAAATTGACAGCGCCTCACACTTTGAGAGACAAAAGTGACTATTTACCCTTGGTAAAAGACCTCTAAACCTTTTCAGATTGAGAAATTGTGGAACACAATCTATCTGATTGAATTGAACCGAACCAAGATGTCCTTCATTTTGTTTGTTTGTTTTAGTTTTTTTGATTTAGGATCATTGTTGGCTACCCACATAGTGTCCCAACGCTTTCAACGAAGGACTAATATCCGCTCGCTACTTGCGACAAGGATTTCGCTGGCCAACACGCCTTTTTAACGTGGGCGGGAATCGAACCCGGGAGCAAACCGGATCGACCCCCACTACGTAGCTCAGGGTAGCCCGACCACTGGGCTAGACGTGTCGGTTATTTTGTTTGTTTTAGCTGGTTGTTCGATTTGTTTTCTATTTTTTTTTGCCAAAATTTAAATGAACCAAACCAACCATTTTTTATTGGGTGACCTTTTTTCTCCTTAAAAACCAAACCACCGTCTAGGACAAACCTATGAAATAAATCTGCCCAAACCTTCAAAAGATGAACTCGCCGTTTTCAGATCCATGACCACTTGACGCTCAACTCTTGGGAGCTTTCATTACCAGCCTTTATCACCAACCCTGGTCCTCTATCCACAAGCTAACACAATCTCTGATCATCAACGATTTATAACAACGTAGACCAAAACAGATATCGCAAACCGGTTATAAATAACCAACAAAAAAATTGTCCTACGATACTTTTAATCTTGGTGAATGGTAGGTACTAGGAAGGAAGTGGGAATGTCAACAGTTCCAGACAGGATGAGCCGGAATACACAATCTGATTAAGGTATGCAAAGTGTCTGTGTTCAATATATAGGGTACACACTGAACTTGGAAACTTGTAACGGCTTTAAGATTTCACGAGTTGGAAGGCATTTATCAACGACTCCTGTGAAAGTATTAAACTGCGGAGGGTATATTCATGATGTAAATACAACTCAACTCATCCATAAGACCATAAGCATATAGGATATAGGATATATTCCAAAGAGTACATGTAAGCAGCAGCAGCAAAACATTAAAAAAAAAACGTTTCTTCAACGATGTCCACTAAGAAACCCTAAAATAAAAATATAACATGACAGGATTTTTTTAACTGGTGATGATGAATCCAAATTTAACAAACCAGGGATGAAATCCAACTACAACACGTGCTAGCACTTCAATCTTTCTTCTTATCTTTCAAAGGCCCTCTGGGAATCTTGCTCAAAACCTTCGCATCAAACACAGCATACTGCTTCTTGAATTCGATAAGTGCCTTCTCACCAAAAGAGTCCACGCGATCTTCATATTTCTCATACAGCACAGGTACAGTGTGAAGCAAAACAAAAGCTGTTTCCACAAATTTACGGGAACAAAACACATTACAACACTATATATTTGAACTTTCAAGGAAGTATATGTCACTGAATAAAGAAGCATCACATTACCTATGTAGAACAATGTCAAGAAGTTGGTCCAACTCCCAACAATAGACAAAACCCATAATCCAGCGATCACCTAATCAATACAAAACAAAAACCACATTTAACACCCCGATAAAAAATTAGAAATTAGTAGCTACTATGCACCATTGCAGGACACATATGTCCTCCTACACCTATTAACCAGTAGAAAATACCCAGTAATTGTATATAATTATATGAATTGCCAGGTTAAACAATCTGAAACGGGCTAGTAAATCCCACATGCCCCCATTAATCACCACCACCAAATGGAGCAGAAGCATCAAATGATTAAATGACATCAACATACCGAGAGAAACTTTTTAAGATCCCTTCCAGATGCAATATCCCTTAACACAGCAAAAGCACGATTGATCTCAATTCTAAGAGCAGAGGCAATCTGCAAAACAGGGTCCTCGGGAATGTGCACTTGTGGAATCTTTGGTGGAGACCTGATTAAATTAAAATCAAAAACAATAAACTTAATCAATTAACAGAAAGGGAAATAATATATCACAAGACAAAATTGAATCACGGTAATAGAAGTTTACTTGTTTATAAAAGCGGATGCATTTGACCATAAGAACAAAACCGCCAGTGCAAGTATGAGCAAGTGGCAAACCAAAGTCAGGAAGTGGTACTCAAGCAATTCAAACAGTACCCATATAGCTGTCGCAACTAAAAGCACCGTTCCTGATATCTTCTTATTTCTCCATAGAAAAACATCAGCAGCTGTTTCATAAAAATCATACAAAAGTAAATTACAAACACATCAGTTAAACAGAAAAGGAACGCAAACCAAAGAATCTCAAAAGCCTGTGTCGTAATTTAAAGTCAAGATTTTGATTCAGGTCAACATTAATGTCAAGTGAGTCCTCACTCCTCAATGTTAATCTAATCCAATTTTAATGCCGGAAAAATTCAAAATTTATCTCAACACACGAAATCCAGCTGTGAACAATGATCTTTAATCATCCCTAGAGAGAATTGGGGGAAATCAACACAAAAGGGGGAACATCGGATTGCAGATCTAAACCCCGAATGACATCTATATTTTTTGATTCGTTTCTTTTGAAACTGAACAAGAAACGTCGAATCAAGAAACAAGAACCAATAGCAGAACAAACAAGATCTTACTTAAACCTCATAAACCCTGGCCCCACTAAAATCACCCAAGAACAAGAAGCAAATTTCTCAATCCGGAAAAAAGTAAACAAAATTATTTATAGCATAAATTAGGAACCGATTACTTGAATATGAGAAAGAGTAAGAAATGAAAAAAGAAAAAGACAAAGCGGAGCAAAGAATCTGAAAAAAAAAAACAGAAAAAAGGGAATCGCATACGTTTTCCACCACCAAGAACATTGTGAAGTGGTTTTTCCCTGCCAAAGAGCCTAAAAACCTTCGATTTGAGAGAATCAGAGGAGCTAGTTTTTTTCTCGTTATCCGAATCCGAAGAAGAAGAAGACGAATCGTGGTCATGGATCTTCGAAGAAATCTTCTCCGACAGTGATTCGCCCTTCACTTCCTCATGTTCGTGATGATCTGCCATGTCTCCTCGCCGCAATCAAAATCTCGATTATTCAATCGCCGATGAACAAAAAACCCTAAATCCCAATAAAAGAAGTGTCTGGAAGGAATGAGAAACTCCTTTCTCAAAGAGTGGTGAGCAAAAGCAGAAGTAGAGTCCACTTAACCAAAATTCCCATATCTAAATAGCGAGTGTGATCGTGATGGATGTCATCTTGGCCGTTCATTTATGTCTGACCCGAAATATCAACGGTATCGATTCGGACCCCGAAAACTTTACCCACCCGAAACGATAAATTAATAAATGTATTTCATTTTGCATGCGCCAAGGGCCCAAGCCGTTAATTAAAAATTAAAAACTTAACACGTGGCGGAAAGGCCGTAATCTGTGCTTCAGAGTTATATATACACGCAGTTCATCAAAAAAAAATCAGCATTTACGGCACTGTCGGCACACAGATCTCCAACACGTAGTAGCAATAGATTGTCATGTATGGGGACCTGCCTGGGTTACTAAATTCCGTGTAATAAATTAGATTAGATTAGATTTATATTATTAAAATTAGATATAAAATGTTGAAGTATTGAATCTTTAAATTAAAATACTAGGAACTTTGTACCAAACAAAAAAACTAGAAACTTAGCACTTAAGGAAATAGACTTATATAATTTTTTTTGGCTCAACAAAATAGATTTATTTATATAAGTATTGAATCCTTTTTTTTTATGATAAAATACTTAAGTTAAAATACTATTAACGTAGCACTTAAGAAACAATATCATGTCCTCAAAAAAAAACTGAATAATCTAACAGCAATGATACGTGTACGAAGAGCATCAGTATAGATGATAAAAAAAAACCACACTATACAATTGGTTTTAATAAAAATACATGACGGTGGTGTGTGATGTGGAAGTTTATTACACTTTTCGCACGTTAATTTCTTTTCGTATGAAACTGTATTTTCCATAATCTAATTGAATCAAATTGGTTCAAACATTTTTAAGAAAATCAACGAATCCAAACTCTGGACTTTCTGTGGCAAGCCTCTCTATCGATTGTGAGTTCCTGCGCTTACTACTTTGAAAAGAGAGCATGGGAAAGAGCTCTCCAATAAGTGCACCGAAATGGAGCCGGAGAGACGGTCAACGTGAGCTAGCCCGCTACAGATGATTGCTGCCTTGCACTTCCAACCGGAAGATAAGATGCCAGGGACAAATAACTTAAAAAAACCTATTATTTTCACAGATCTGCTAAAAAAGCCGATTTGTCACTGATACTGATTTGCCTTCCTTCCCTTCTTCCGCTTCTTCCGCTTCTTCCACTAGTTCTTCGACTTTGTCCGACGTGCAAAGTGCTGCACCTGACTTGGACCTGTTATTGACTCAAATTTGTAATGAATCTCCTGGTTGTCATCGCTCGATCACTTCCTTTTCCATCATTCACAAATCCTGTAGTGAAATTGAGACTGCTCGACCTCGTAAGCTAATTCGCGCTATCAGCTACTGTGCCTAATTTGAAGCTTTTTGGTCATAGGTTGCCAGTTTTCCACTAGTTGACTCCACGCATTGCACACTCAAATCATCCAACTCGAAATAGCTTATATAACGATAAATGCGAATTCGATTGAAAACTCTCTCAACTCAATTGGAAGATCACATAGTAGCTTTCGCCCAAATAAGCTTAGCCTAGAGTGGATCAGGTTCTTATACATAAGGCGATCCCGAAGCAGGTCACCGGAGGTGAAGTCAACTTTCTAAACTGGATAGGATAGATGGATGGATCTATCTTTCTATTAATATATGACTAAAAAAAACTTTAAAATCGAACAAATCGCACCTTGACCACCCCCTAATCTCCACATTCTAAACTTTTCATTATAAAAAAAGTTTTACTTTCCACCGTAATTTATGAAATTAAACATTTAGTTTTTATAACCTTATTGTTATTCCCCTTTGAACATCGTTTTGCTGTTAAAAATAACAAAAATGTTAACAAAGTTATGAATTATCAAATATAAGAAAATTATGTTTCACAATATTATACTCTAATCGGGCTTTTTCTACCTGTTTGCTTCCAGGTTTTAGTCATGGTCTTTTTTGGTTGAGCCAAAATTCCTACCAATATTCTGGATAGTCAATAGTCAAGTTCACCTCCACGTTCTCCACTCCAACAAAATGTAAGAGGACAATGATGATATAAAAATGAAAAACTCATAATTGAGAACTAATCCAATTTATAGAGGAAATGGTCTCAGAATTTTTTTGAAAATTTATTAGTAGGAATTAATATGAATATGATATCAAAATAAATTCCACTTTAATGTAGAAACCCACTCAAAAGCATGTCAGCTTTAAATAGATACGATTTTTTTTGGTGAGATTTAATAGATACCATATCTTTTTTTTGGGTACATAGATACGATATATTATATAAGATCAAATTAATTAAATTTTATTCATTTTTTTAAGGTGAACACTCTCATACCCTTTTAGTTTTGATGGTATAATACCCAACATCTAATCACTCAACGACAAATCATATTTTTCCTATTTAAATATTTTAAAATAAATTTAAATATTGAACTAATTTTGCCTAGAAAGTATCATACCCACCAAACTCTCAATGGGTATGATAGAATTTTCCTTTCTCTAATAATCAGAACCACCCGGTTAGCAGAAATCGATTGCTAAAGGAAAGTTACAATAAGGGAATAAAATGCTTAATTTTATAATGGAAAGTACAATTATACCTATAAATTAGAAAATAAAATATTTGATTCAAATTTTAAATATAATTTATTTATATTGGGTAAGGATTTAATTTATATACATAATATGTGTATAAATGTTTTACACTATCTACCAATTACAAGTTGACACATCATTAAAAAAAGGTTAGTAAATTAGTAATCACAACATATCTCAACCATACGGTGTTATTGATTGTGGTTGTAAAAAACTTTACGCCAATAGTACGCAGCAATTAAACTCGACGTGTAACTTGTTAAACCTTTTTATTTTCCACGGCAAAATTTTATATAAACATAATTTAGAAAATAAGAAAATAAAACTATTTGATTCAAAATTTAAATATAAACTTAGCAAAATGACGGTGGAGAATGATACCCATAATTATTCACCCTAAAAAATACCCATATTTGAAAATAAGCTTCTAGGCTTCCAAGATTTACTTTTGTTTTGTTGAAGTAGCATTTACTTTTTTCTATGTGTTGTGTGAAATATAGCAGAATATTCGCGGGGCATGCTAAGCGAAAGTGGGTCCCTTATAGTTGGTTGACTTGGCAATTTCAGCGACATCAGCTTTTGGGTTCGAATTCAAGTGTAACCGATAGCAATATGTGTAGTATTTATTTGCTAATTTATTTTGGTAAACCAAAAAAATGCTAAGGGAAAGTGGGACCCGTAGTAAGCTTGATACGTGTAACGTGCCCCAAATTGACGTGAATATATTGTGTAGTTATATCATTTAAATATGGGACTATTGGGTGGGCCGACAAATCTCAATAAAATTAGTCGACATGTATTTCATATTTGATTTGGTATAAAAATGAAATGAATAGAAATCCAGAAATTAGTCCACATGCATCAAGACAATTATCGGATGAACAATGAGTCAATGACCTCTCTAGTCATATGTTTTAATGTTACAGTTGAAGGAAAGGTGTACATATAACATAACGGCAGTTTTTTTTTTACCCCTTTCATTAGACCTCTATACCCCATTTTACCATAAATCCCCAAAATACTCTTAATTTTTCGTTAAAAAAAATTATGTGAAATAATTAAATTTAACGACACTCGCTAAACTAATAAACAATAATAATACAGTATCAATACAGTATCAACACAAAATGATGATGGCTATGGCCAACGAAGAGTCTTCTCTCACTATCATTTTTACTAATCAGGGCCTCATTGATCATCAGGGCATCATCATCAACGAAGATGATGATGTCTGTTTCGAGGGGCGAGACACGTTCCAGTGTAGGTTAAAACATAACATAACATTCGCTGCCCTGAAAGAGAGACTATTGCGTAAGGTGCAACCGGAGGGCGACGAGCATGAAATAATTAGTATAATTTATCGGAAACCAGCTTGGGTTAATGGATGTGTGCACTGGTCTGCAATGGATGTCAACAACGACGATGACGTCCAAGCCATGATGGTCATTCATGTTATCTTTAAATGGAAGGGTTATCTGCATTTATACGTCGAAACCAAAAGGACCGTCGCTGAGATCCTTCGTCGTTTCACTCCACCATCTCAGTAGTTTCTATTATGTTTTCGTTTTGTTTGTTGTTACAATCTGTTATTTTAAATCAATGTAGAAGGCGTTTTTAATTAATCAAATAAATGTTTCATTTTTTATTTTTGCGCTCCGGAAACACCATATTATATGATAAATTCAAAAGGCAATTTTAAGGAATTTTCGGAAATACATCAAATTTAGATAAATCCGGAAGTATGTTTTTTTGATTTTCCCGAAATATCGCATATTACGGTATTTCCGGAATGTAAAATGTGTTCCGGAAATACCGTAAATTAAATGCGATATTTCCGGTATTTGGATTAGTTCGGTTGATTTGGTTTTGATTACTAATTAGCATCAAAACACTTTCATACAAAATAAATATCATTCCAAACAAGAAAAATAAATGGAAAAAAGAAGAAAAACATTCTTTATGAGGTTCCCTCATATTTACATGTGTTCCAAAGCATTTTTGTAATAGGAAAAAATTATTTGGACCTGCGCGAGAGGTGCTAAAACATTAGAGTATAGTTGGAGCTAGGGGTGTTCAAAACCGAACCAAACAAATAGAAAACCGCAATTCGAACCAAACCAAACCGAAAACCGCAAAAAACCGCTTTCTATTGGTTTAGTTCGGTTTTTTTTTCTGCCGAACCACGTGGTTTTGATTTCAGTAAACGAACCGAACCAAACCGCAAAGCTGTATAAGCACTAGTGGAAAAAACGGAATCTACATCAGGAATTCGCATCAGTTCAGAAACTAACTGATGTTAATAAAAAGGCGGTGGCATTTTTGAAATTATGTAAACATTTTTCGCATCGGTTCAGAAAATAACTGATGTTAATAAAAAGGCGGTGGCATTTTTGAAATTATTTAAACATTTTTCACATCGGTTCATAAACTAACTGATGTTGATAAAAAAGGCGGTGGCATTTTTGAAATTATGTAAACATTTTTCGCATAAGCTCTTATTGCACCTGATGTTGAAAAGCCCAAATTTTTTAGGGCGACATCAGAAACCAGCTCTTACGCTGCTCTCAAGAACCAACGCATGTCATCTCAAACTTCCAAACCCTAACCAAACGCATTTCCTCTCAAACGAAAAACCTCACCCTCAATTTCCATTCTCTCAGCCAAACCTTCCAATGAAACGAAAACCTTCCAATCTTCCCTTGCTCTCTCAACAAAACCTTATTTCCAATATTCTAATCTGAAACGCGTTGTGTCTGAAACGAAAACCAGCTTCCAATCTTCGATTTCATCTCACTGTCGACTTCATCTCACTCTCAATCTGAAACGCATTGTGGTTTTGTTGGCTTTCCCTAGGAAGCTTGAAAGAAGAAGGAGGAGGCACGAAGAGGGTCTTGATTTGAGGGTTAGTGTATCCATTTATTTTTTTTTGCGCATTGTTGTATCGAGTTTATTTTTTCTGCGCATTGTTGTTTGTACACAATCATGCTCTACTATAGTTTCTATTTCATTCTCTATCGAATTTTTCTTGTTTTTGTTATTGCATGCACATGAACTGTTTGTTGTTAATTAGCTAGTTATAACATGGACAATCTTGTTATTAACATTGGAAATCAACATTAAAATGATCATTAACTGAGTTGATGTGTTAATGCAGCGCAGTGTTCTGTTTCCTTAATAAGTGTGGTGGGTCAATAAATATTACCATGTGCTTGAAGGATAAAACAAAGATTGTATTTGGGAGATGAGGAAGTTTTGATTTATTTGGGAGAAAGAATAATGAATTTATTTGCCAGATCGACAATTAACTATAAAAATTGAAACACAAGAGACGGGTTCTTTTGAACCACTATTTAATTGTATGATGGAGTACTGAAAATGAGAGACAAAGTTAAAGTAAACAAGAATGAAACAAGACTTTCAAGCTTGAATTTTCATGCTTAATCTCTGTGTTTACTTGCTGCTACACAATGTTCCTGCTTTGCAATCCAATTTATTGTGACAATTTCTCTTAAGCAATGTGCCTAATTTTGTTACTTCATGGTCCATTATCTCTTAAGCAAAGTCCAATTTCCTACAAAACTGTGTCAAGTTAGTTCTCTATAGTCTATACTGATCTAGCATACTAATTGAATGTTTAGTCACTGATAAACTTTCTTTTTTATAATGACAATGGGAAGGGATTTAAAACACGTCTCACTAGCGAATATGTGTTTGGTGAACGAAAGGGCGAATCTCCTTGTGAGAAGTATGCATACATTGATGATGAGACGTGGAAGAAGTTTGTTCAGTCCGACTGACGCCCGCCTTTCAAGTAAGTTGAAATTATAGGTTTTTACTTAACTAAATGTATGTCTTGAATGAATTGAAATTGAAATGATACATATTCATATAAAAGTAAAAGGACCATTTAACATAATGGATCTCTGCATGTTGGTGTGTCCCATGGAAATATTTCAACATAGCTTAGATCCATTGGACATGAGGAAGATGTTGCTGATTTGAAAATTGTGATAAGTAAGATGAGAAGAGGAAGGAATATTGGTTGCTTTTGCTTATTCGTTTTTTTCCGGAGAAAGAAGTTAAGGTTTACTAGTCAACAACTGTGGCTTGCTGTGGTCAAAAGGGGACCTTTGTATAATTGTATAAATATAAATAAATACGTATGTTTTGGACAGAAAAGTCACATGTGCTGATTTACTAACAAACGTTATCTTGTTTCTTTTTGGTAGTAGTTGTCAAATTGGGCAAGGACATTGCATCTTGTTTCTTTTATTTTGTTTTACATGTATTTGTATAATGTTTACCTTGAGCTGCTTCCTTTAAACTGGTGCAGGACTAGCATCATCCTACTAAATTTATTTGTATGTTATTGTTACAAGGAGAAAAAAACAAGCACAAGAGGTTCAGTCAAATAATCTCTACCCGTCGTGGGGGTTATGGTTTTCTTCGTGGAAAGATATTGGAAGAAGAGGAGAAACAAATTCAAGAAGCATCTCAATCCGATCCTTTGTTGGCTTTCCCTAGGAAGCTTGAAAGAAGAAGGAGGAGGCACGAAGAGGGTCTTGATTTGAGGGTTAGTGTACCGAAACTTCTCTCAGATCTTAGTTCTTTCCATTTTTACTTTTGAGGTGGTTTTCAAGACTTCAAGGTGATCAACTTACTACAACTTGTTAATATGCATTTTATTTGTCTTGCAAGATTTTTACCTTACTCTTTGTCTGTCAACTTGTTAATGGGCATCTTATTTGTTTGGCAACTTACTACATTAATACATTAATACATATTAGTTATTCATTGTTATGAGACTAGTGTGCTGTGCTTTCTTTTCTACTTTTTATAAAGTTTGAGATTTCTTTTTTTTCTAGATTATTGACTTCAGAATCCTTTTTTTCTCACCCACTTCAAATCGGTGTTTGTTTTTCTTTTTCCTCATTTTGTTTTCTGAATTAGTGACTTTAATTTCTCTGACTTTAATTTTGTTTCTCCCTGATTTGCCGTCAAATATCATTTTTTGCTAGATCTTGGGTATTTCTGAAAATTACTAGTTTTGTTCTGTTTTCTGTTTCTTCATGAATTTCTCTGGGATGTTTAATTTAATTCAATGTGTTTCTGTTTTGTTCATTATTATTATTATTATTGATTATTGATCTCCTTTGGAGTGCTTCTGTGCATATTACTGTTCATTTGGAGTTATGGTCTTCCATTAGAGGTTTCCTAGTGGCTTATTGCTATTCTCTTTTCTTTAATTCCCCGGCATTTGCATGTTCTGTCAACTGTGTTCAATAAATTTATGTTAGGAGCAACTTCTTATGTAAGCATGAGAATATTATGAAGTAGAAGAAAAGTGAACAGTTTAGATGCTTGAAAGCTATTACCTAAGAGACTTCAATTATTGAGACTTTATGTGTTAATATTTTTGGCTGCATGGTGCACTATTTTATTTGAAAAACTTATGTTTAGTCTAATGTTATTTCATATTGTAGAGATTCAACACTACAAAGCCATTCGCTGAATGTATATATTTCAATCAAAAACCGACTTCGCACTCTAACCAATATGTTGTCAATTGTGATTTAGGTTCAAAGTGATCATCACATGGTTTGATCCAGATTTGGTGGAGATACGCTTAGAACATGGATTTAATGCAAAGTTTGGTGTTTGCTTAGGTTATGTTTAAGTAATTTTTTTGTTATGTTTTGTATTATGTTATATGCCTACATTCTATTGTCTAAAATTTGGCAGAAAAGCTGTTTCTGGGTCTTCTTGTCTACTTTAAAATTGCTACACATCTTGTGCAGACAATTGATTCATTTATAAATTTGAGTTGTAAAGTTCTTTCTATTTTCTCATCTTTTTTGTTGTTGTTGAGTTTAATGGATTGATATAACCAATCTTGCTTTTGCAAATGAATTCAATGATTATTGGTTTATTGAAACCAGGAGGATATTGTGACTGATATTTGCATTGTGATTCTCTCATTTTTTTTATGTTATCCTCTGTTTGTAGACATAATTGTAGCATGAGTTAGCAAAAATATATATATTATGTTTATGGTATTTAACAAAGCAAAACTGGTGAGTAATTTATAAATAAATGAATATACGTACAAATTGTGAATTTTTTTTTTAAAAAAAAAAGTTAGTTTTAACATCGGTTCCCATCAGGACCTAATGCGAAAAGTACTTTCCGCATCAGGTGGTTGTGAAAATCCGATGCCAAAAAGGTGCTGAAATCTAATTAAAAAGGACTTTTGGCATCGGGTGGTAATACAACTGATGCGAAAAATACTTTTCGCATCAGGTCCGTACCTGATGCAAAAGGTGCGTACTTTTAACATCACCTGAATCTATAACGGACACGGAACTGATGCGAAAAGTCATTTTTAACCGATGCGAAAAGCCTAAATTGTAGTAGTGAAGTAACACAGTTTTTTTATTGTTCAGCCAAGTTATGCCTTATTACGGGCTGGCAGCAGCAGCACAAAAGTTACGTCCCATCCTCAAACTTCCACGCCCCACACCACTTCACTTCACTTAGGTTTCAAAATTAGAAACTCCAACATATCTCTCTTCTCTGCTGCGAACACTGTGAACACTGAACGGCTGCTGCAAAACTGGACTACGAAGTGCGATTTCACTCTCAACTCACAGGTTCGTTGGCTTTAGATTTTTCGTTTTCGTTCCTTTGTGAAAGTGAAACAGAAGGTGAAAGTGAAACAGAGAGAAGAGAGGGTTCCAACCATTACAAGAAAAGGAGTACATGTTGTTGTGTCTTATATGGTCTCTTCTGGTTAGTTTTTACTTCCTTAACAATTAACAACATTTCATTTCATTTTCAAACCTTTGGTTTTTACAATCTACTTTGTTATTATGTTATATTATTGGTTTAGAGAATCAAAAGTGATAAAAATCATCTATATGCATGTTTTGTTTAGAGTTTAAGAAAAAACGTGGGCTAAACCTTCAAAAATAATTCAAATTCAGAATATATATGAGTTAACATACTATTCAATGATTCCAGTTTATTATTATTAATACAGTAACACATGTAGCTCCCTGGGAGTCAGACATTTGTTTGAAGTTGAGCCAGAAAATTCACATTGTTTTTTAGTGCATGAGTCTGAATTGCAAAGACTTGTGTTTATAGGGGCCATTTGATGTGAAATATTTAGGATTAAGCAATCCTGTTGTCACCCATTGTTACTATATATATATATATATATATATATATATAAAAAGAATAAACAGGACAAAATTTGTATGCTTCTAAGATTTGATCCCATATAAACTGTTACTACATGAATTGAAGTCAGTGTCATCAAAACCAGTGCTCCATCCATTACAATTTTGAAGTGTCAATTGTTTAAACATTAAGTGTTGAATAGTGCAGAGTTTATGTTTAAGCTTTATGTTAATTGCTTAAGCTTTGGCAGACTTTATGTTAATTGTCGGCGGACTTTGGCTCGTCAAAAACCGAACCAACCGAACCAATCCAAACCGCTTTAGTTTGGTTTGGTTTGGTTTTTTTTTAAGCCAACCAAACCAAACTGCACCTATTTTCACCTTGCGGTTCGGTGCACTTTTTTGCTCAAAACCGAACCAAACCGCACCTATTTTCACCTTGCGGTTCGGTGCACTTTTTTGCTCAAAACCGAACCAAATCGCACCGCGAACACCCCTAGTTGAAGCTACGTACCAGATTCATATAAAAAATAGATTGATATCAGATTCATATAAAATATTAGATTTTATATACATTGCATATTCATATAATAAAAAACTGTATTGTATATAGGATTTTGCGTTTTGGTTTTTGTAATCAAAACTGCGAACCGAACCGAATCGTGCGGTTCACTAATAATAAAAACTGAACAGAACCAATAAGAAGTGTTTTTTTTGCGGTTTTCGATTTGGTTTGGTTTGGTTTGCGGTCTTCTATTGGTTTGGTTCGGTTTTGAACACCCCTACATGTATCTGCAAATATGACTGGCAATAGGTCAGGTCGCCTGACGGACACAGGTTTATCGCCTAACCTACATCTGCCCAAATCAACTTAGGTTTTTTTAAAAGAAAAATACACTACGCCAAGGCTTTTTTTCAGAAGATATATTTTCAATATTTTATTGATATTATTATGTTAAATTTGCACAGTGGATTAAATCATTAGTAAATATTGTTGGAGGCCTAGGTGGAACAGTTCCAAAGTGTTGTGTACCGTGCTTCCGATCTTGATAGATCACCTTAAGCAGTTGGTAGGAGTTTTATCCTTGATTCTGTTTATGTCTTTCAGTCTTAAGATGGTCGATCTTGAGGAGGTCGACCTTGTTCAGCCTTGACTTGGTCGATCTTGAGGAGGTCGATCTTGAGGAGGTCGATCTTGAGGAGGTCGATCTTGAGGAGGTCGATCTTGATCGGTCTCGAGGTGGTCGATCTTGAGGTGGCGGGGTTGTACCTGCAATAACACTCCGACGCTCAAGTCAGTATTTGAGTGAATGAGTCTAAGTTGTGAAAAGATCCCCCTTTCTTATGAGCATTGAGTGTGGTATTTATAGAGATTGAAGGTGCTTGGCTTGATGCATTTGGGCCGTTCGATCTTGCATAATGATCATGGCCGTTGATGAATGGATTTCACTTCCACGAATGGGCCTCTAAGTAATTGGGCTTTGGGGGGTGTAAATAACAGAAATTCTAATTACCATAACAGTGGCCCCCCAAATCTGGTCGCTTGAGGAGCGATCTTGACTTGATAAGATGATGCGGTTTTGCGTTTTTGGCTTTTTGAGTAGGAGTTCCTTTAGTCCTGAGCTGATGCCGATCTTGAAATTTAGGACCTTGTTACGAGCTTTATGAATGCTTTTTTAATTCTGCATGTCATGTATGTCGTTTCGCACCCGAGGGACTCGAGGTGGATATGTACGATGAAAGAACGTCGTTAAATGAGGAACTCGATTTACCGGGTTCGAACCTATAGGGCAGTTTACCAGGACTCGGCCCAGATTTAACTCGCCCTGTAGGGGTATCGGCAGCTGTGGCCGATGGTCGTTCTTAGGACGTTTCGATCCTTGAAGACCTGGTCTCTTTGAGATAGTTTACTGAGACTCGGCTCGGATTTAACTGTTTTCTCAAAGAGTTTGCGACCTTGGGTGGTCGCTCAGGGAGATCATTTAAGATCGGTCCCCGGTGGAGGAGAACGGGAAACATTCCCTCGTTGTCGGCGTGGAGGACAACGATGATCGTCGAGATCGTTATGTTGTCGAGCTGGAGGAGAACGGGAACCATTCCCTCGTTGACGGCGTGGAGGACAACGATGATCGTCGAGATCGTTATGTTGTCGAGCTGGAGGAGAACGGGAACCATTCCCTCGTTGACGGCGTGGAGGACAACGATGATCGTCAAGATCGTTATGTTGTCGAGCCGGAGGAGAACGGGAACCATTCCCTCGTTGACGGCGTGGAGGACAACGATGATCGTCAAGATCGTTATGTTGTCGATCTTGCAGGGAGAATGATTAAATGGGCTGTAGAACTATCAGATTTCGGAATTACGTATGAAGCTCGAACAGCTTTAAAAGCACGAGTTTTGGCGAAATGATCCCAGCTAACATCGAATCTAATGTACGGATCCTACCTGTCGATGGATTCTCTAACCCAAAAGATTGACAAAACTTGGAACGCAACGAAGCTGAAGAGTTATTATCTTTCAAAAAAGGGATCGTGTACATTTCGCATAAGGGACACCATAGCGTGCTCCGATCTTATGTAAATACAAATGACTTATTTATAATGAAGAAAGGTAACCTTTCCGAGGTTCCACGAATTCTTTCAGTGATCGATGTCGATGCGGGGTTTTGATGGTTCGGCATGTGACGATACTTTGTCGATCTTGGCATTCTCTTCTTCGTTGATGAAACACTGGGATAGCTCGAGGAACTCCTGCAAGGTGTTAGGTTCCCAAGTGTTAATATGCTTTCGGAACGAGCTTCCAGGAAGAAGACCTTGGGCCATGAAGAAGATTCGAAAAGCGTCGTCTAATTGTCGAACCTGAAGAGCTTCGTTGTTGAACCGCTCTATGTATTCTCTCAGGGGCTCGTTTCCCCTTTGTACAATGGATGCTAAAACATTTTTGTTTTTGGGTTTGCTCTTGGAATGGGCAAAGTGCACCGAGAAATGTTTCGCTAATTGGTCCCACGAGGAAATGGTGTTCGATCTTAACGTCCGAAACCATTCGGAAGCCATTTTGTCCAGGGTTAATGGGAATATTCGGCATTTCATTTCCATCGGTACGTTCCGGTAATGCATGGTCGTGTCAAACTGATCGAGATGCCTGTCGGGGTCGCCCATTCCGTCGTAAGTCTTCAGTCCTCCAGGTGGTTTTTCGAGATAACGTGGGACTCGGAAATTATCGATTGCTTTTGTGAACGGACCTTTCCGCCCAGGTTGATTCGTCCGAGATTGTGGTTGGTGTCTGTAATGAGGATCGGGATGTCCGTACCGTCGCGGTTGATTGTTTTGAATGTTGTCACGGCTCCTTGAACGTCGTCTTGGCGAGGTCGAGTCCCTGTGTGGATGATGTTGAGGGGGGTTATATGAGCCTTCAAGATTTTCGAAACGTCGAACCGGAGGAGGACGGGAACCATTCCCTCGTTGACGACGTGGGGGAGAACGATGATTGAGCTTTCTCCTAGGGGGTGATCAACGAAAGAGTCTTCTTTGAGTTGGGTTTCTTTCCTCAAGGGAGTCCTGCCCGAACGATTGTTGGTCCGGAACGTTCCGACCTTGAAGCCTTGCTACCTCGGCTTCGAGGTTAGTGAAACGGCCGTTTCTTTCTTCGTTTACGGCTTCTTGTCGGGCCAGTAGCTGAATGAGCTGTTGAACTGCATCGGTCAAAGCTGGAAGTAACTGAGGAGGCGGTGGTAAGCTCGCTTCATCTGTGCTTGAATGTACTCGGGGCGGTCCTGTGTTGGGATATTGGTTTCGAGCTTGTGATGAATTTGTGAGTTCCTAGACGTGGCCTTCAGGGGTTCGTTGAGGAACGACCTCGGGTTCGGCCATTAGACTAGCCGGTCTTGATTGGCGTGTTGGCGCCATTTTTAAGATCAAGGAGATGGTGGGAAAAATAGGGTACTGATTCTCCTACTGTGGTCGCCAATGTTCTGTACCGTGCTTCCGATCTTGATAGATCACCTTAAGCAGTTGGTAGGAGTTTTATCCTTGATTCTGTTTATGTCTTTCAGTCTTAAGATGGTCGATCTTGAGGAGGTCGACCTTGTTCAGCCTTGACTTGGTCGATCTTGAGGAGGTCGATCTTGAGGAGGTCGATCTTGATCGGTCTCGAGGTGGTCGATCTTGAGGTGGCGGGGTTGTACCTGCAATAACACTCCGACGCTCAAGTCAGTATTTGAGTGAATGAGTCTAAGTTGTAAAAAGATCCCCCTTTCTTATGAGCATTGAGTGTGGTATTTATAGAGATTGAAGGTGCTTGGCTTGATGCATTTGGGCCGTTCGATCTTGCATAATGATCATGGCCGTTGATGAATGGATTTCACTTCCACAAATGGGCCTCTAAGTAATTGGGCTTTGAGGGGTGTAAATAACAGAAATTCTAATTACCATAACACAAAGTAATTAGAGTTATCACGTTAAAAAAAAACTAGAGTTATCCTAACTCAGTGATCAATTCATGACGAGATAGTCTATATTTTAGTAAACTCCCCTGACTATGTTTGAGCCTTTGAGGAGTCATATTTTTGAGTAATTATATCATATTAAATCCATGATTAACTAAATTATACATTCTGAAATGTGATTTTCTTGATCTATTTGATTATAGGTATTAAATATGATTAGAGTAAATAATTTATATAATTATGATTAGTGTAATGAGGCATTACATTACCCAACAACTAGGTTTTCATATCCGCAACAATATTTGAATTTATGTCATTTTAAGATACTAGACAACTCCTTACCAATGGCTCATTGTGGTTTAATGAATTAGAGAAGAATGAATATATTTTAATTAAATTATATTTTGAAAAAAAATTAAATTAGCTCTTTTAATTTTTTCTCACGTACCGTAAAGATAAATTATTTCTCTCAATCTCAAACTACTCTAATATCTTCGAGACACCTACAATGAACGAGAAATTAGTCATTGCTGTCCGTACGGTGGATATCTGGGTTTCCCCAAAAAAAAACCACTCTAATATGCCAATTAATATTCCTAATAATCATTGGACACAAAATAAAAGGGTGTGCACAAACATCATAGTTGGAGAGAGTTAAAACCCGGTTAGTTCTTCTATCCCCATTGTTATGGATTGGCCCAATCCACAATAATGAGGCCCAACACCAAATGCAGATCCATCAACCGATGGTTGAGATCGCAACGCCAGATCAGACGGTCCTGATCCATCAGGCCAGACACCATCAAACTCTATAAATAAGCATTGAATGCTTCATTAAAGGTACACACTCTTTCCTACTCTTCACCTCTAATTAGCTCTCTGGCTGACTTGAGCGTCGGAGTGTCCTCGCAGGTACCACCTGCCCCGGATCGGAAGCAGAGCTCGGTTGATCAAGACCAACCCCTACCAACTATCTCGGATCGGACCTTGTGTCTAAGATCGGATACAGGTCCAAAGATACGGTACAGAACATTGGCGACCACAGTGGGAGGATCTGTACTCTAGTTCCTCTCCCATCTCCTTGATTGACGATGGCTCCGACCTTACGGCATAGGACTATCCTGAATGCCGCTGAAGGACCGGTCCTGCAACAGGTGACTCCGGAAGGAGTGGCGGTCACCTTACCCCTTAGCCCAGTGCATGCTCGAAGCTCGGCTACGGCTATGGTTCCTGGGAGCTCAGCCCGGAACCGACTTCCACCTCCCCCTCCGACCGTCCAGGTACCGGTCGACGCTGTTCAACAGCTCATCCTGTTCCTAACTCGGCAAGCCGAGGCCGACCGGCAGGAAAGCCAACGCTGCACCCAGTTAGAAGCTCAGATTGCTGAGATCCGGGCTCGTAACATCCCGGATCGGAGTTCCCCTCTGCGCCACTCTTCAAGTGGAACGACTCATGGCCGCGGCCGCCGCCGATCTCCGGCTTGGGGGAGATACCATCACCTCACTCCACCTTGTTATAGAGGAGCGCGGGGATCGGAGTTTCCCTCAAGTCGGACCCCGGATGATTCCTATGGTCCTGAGGGTTCCCCTCGGCCTAGCTCGTTTCTGTTTTCCTCTTCTCCGAGGCGACGTTCCAGAAGTCGGAAAAGGTCTCCGAGACAGGAACGTCGACGCCCTAGCTCACGGGGATCCCCCGGTAAGTATGGCTACCGACGGCCTCCACCTCTTGAGAGGTCGGCAAAGCGTAAAGGACCTTTCACAGCGAAAATCGACTACTTTCCGGTGCCAAAGCACCTCGAGAAGCCCCCTGAAGGTCTGAAAATGCACGACGGGACTGGCGATCCGGATCGCCATCTCGATTACTTTGACACGGTTATGCAATACCGTAACGTTCCAGAGGAGATAAAGTGCCGAACCTTTCCCCTCACTCTAGAGAAGGCGGCTCTAGACTGGTTCAGGGCTCTTAAGCCAAATACAATCTCCTCTTGGGATCAGTTGGCCAAACTCTTTTCTGCACACTTCGCCCACTCGAAGATGAAGCCTAAATCTCGGAAGGTATTGCAGGCAATTCGGCAAGGAGAAAATGAGTCCCTCCGGGACTACATAGAAAGATTCAATGGAGAAGCTGCTCAAGTCCGGAACCTCGACGACTCCTTCCGTCTTTACTTCATGGAGGCTGGCCTTCGTGAAGGAAGTCTATTTCAGATAGACGTCGGGGTCAACCAAGTCGAGTCGCTTGCCGAGTTCCTCCAGCGATCTCAGAAGTATATCGATCATGAATAAGGGATTAACTCAGGAAGGTCGCGTTTCACCTAGGTCTCGGAATGAGCCTACGAGCATGATATAATCCGACTTTGTAAATGTTCAACCATCTAATATATATGAATCGGCTACGATTTTCCTCACGCTGATTTTCCTCCGCTTAGGATCAGGACTCCTAATGATTCCTACGGATCCGAGGGTTCCCCTCGGCCCTGCTCGTCTCTAGCTTCCTCTTCCTCGAAGCGACTTTCCAGAAGCCGGGAAAAATTCCCGAGGCAGGAACGTCGGCGCTTTTGCTCACAGAGATCCTCCGACTTTAAACTGACACCTCGACTCACTCAGGTGGTCACGTCTTAAATGGCCGAGTTTGCCATTACCCTGAAGGGCGAGTTCGATCTGGGCCGAGTCCCGGTAAACTGCCCTGAAGGCGACTTTAAACTGACACCTCGAGTCACTCAGGTGGTCACGTCTTAAATGGCCGAGTTTGCCATTACCCTGAAGGGCGAATTCGATCTGGGCCGAGTCCCGGTAAACTGCCCTGAAGGCGACTTTAAACTGACACCTCGAGTCACTCAGGTGGTCACGTCTTAAATGGCCGAGTTTGCCATTACCCTGAAGGGCGAGTTCGATCTGGGCCGAGTCCCGGTAAACTGCCCTGAAGGCGACTTTAAACTGACACCTCGAGTCACTCAGGTGGTCACGTCTTAAATGGCCGAGTTTGCCATTACCCTGAAGGGCGAGTTCGATCTGGGCCGAGTCCCGGTAAACTGCCCTGAAGGCGACTTTAAACTGACACCTCGAGTCACTCAGGTGGTCACGTCTTAAATGGCCGAGTTTGCCATTACCCTGAAGGGCGAGTTCGATCTGGGCCGAGTCCCGGTAAACTGTCCTGAAGGCGACTTTAAACTGACACCTCGAGTCACTCAGGTGGTCACGTCTTAAATGGCCGAGTTTGCCATTACCCTGAAGGGCGAGTTCGATCTGGGCCGAGTCCCGGTAAGCTGCCCTGAAGGCGACTTTAAATTGACACCTCGAGTCCCTCAGGTGGTCACGTTTTAACATTGCCGAGGCTGGTGGCAGACACCCTCGCTGGTATAAGCCCGGCCTCGAAGATCTTTGACAAGACCCGTATCTCGGGCACTCCGAGGCTGGGGGCAGCCCTATTTGTAGCTATAAGCCCGGCCTTGAAGAAAGTCGCCACGAAGGTCCGACCTCAATTTCAAAAACTCTCACAAAGCCCATATAAGGCATCAAGTCTAGCTCGCCCCAAGACGACCCGACTTGGGGGGCAACTGTTATGGATTGGCCCAATCCACAATAATGAGGCCCAACACCAAATGCAGATCCATCAACCGATGGTTGAGATCGCAACGCCAGATCAGACGGTCCTGATCCATCAGGCCAGACACCATCAAACTCTATAAATAAGCATTGAATGCTTCATTAAAGGTACACACTCTTTCCTACTCTTCACCTCTAATTAGCTCTCTGGCTGACTTGAGCGTCGGAGTGTCCTCGCAGGTACCACCTGCCCCGGATCGGAAGCAGAGCTCGGTTGATCAAGACCAACCCCTACCAACTATCTCGGATCGGACCTTGTGTCTAAGATCGGATACAGGTCCAGAGATACGGTACAGAACACCCATGATCTGGACCCGAACTTTACAGACTCTAACCCAAACATAAAGGAACTTATGGCCCCCCATCTCCAACTTGTTAATTTGTGAGAGGCCAACCCATGCACCCCCACGAAAAGGATCAAACTTGCATAAGTTACTTAAAAGAAGAGAAACAAGCATCGTGAAGAAAAAGTAAGACAGAGTAAAAGCACCAAAAGCATAAGACAATCATTTATCGAGTAAAGTGAAGTGATCGTGAGGAAAAGGAATCCAAATCAGAGAAATAAAATTGTATTAGGTGGTAAAACACTAAAACTAGTGAAAGGTAAGGTAAATTGCAGAGATTTTAACTAAGGTGAACAATAAAATTTGAGAGATATTTGGTGAGATGTTACCTTATTTAAGCTGTCTCAAACTGATAGACGCAAAAGGAAGAGAATGCAGCACAAGCACATCCATCATCCATGTCGAGTTGCTGAACCATGGTTAATTTATTTGTATATGCATATGCTGTGTGGTCTTTAGCTATAGAGAATGAGCAAATTGGAAATGATTGTTTGACTGGCAATTGAAATAATTAGATGTGATTTGTGAATACCGCGCGTCCAACAATTTGAGAGCGAACATTTAACGAATATGCGTTTGCTGTAATATATTTACCCTTGGATATTCCTCACTAGAGTTGGGCAACATTTCCAGAATATTCTAAAATATTAAAGGTAGATTGTATATCCTTTTGTTTGCAACTTTTTTTTGGGTCCAAAATATTCTAAGCAACACCAGCACAATTTAGGACCCAAGTTGAGGATTATGAGGCCCATTTCACACTGCCAGTATCACAGCCCACAGACATTATCCACATAATTCACAGAATTTTTTCCCACACCCCCTCCTACGCACGAAAAACCCACCATAAAAAGACAAAAATATCCTTAAAAATTCAAAAGTTTCCGGCGCCTACCTTTTTCATTCTAGTTTTCAATGGGTACGGTACTATAGTACCATGGTATCTAGTTTGCAACGCACTCCAAGTATGGTATCAAACTATCGAACTGGTTCGACAACAAGGTACCGTACCTGCTAATTCTGAAACATTAAAGAGCCAGTACGTTGGTATCGAATTGGTTTGGTAACTTGATATTATACTAGTATTTTATGAAAAAGGTGGTGGTGAGTAAGAGAGGTGGTGGTGAGAGGGAGAAGGTAGTGGTGGTGGTGGTGGTGAGAGGGAGTGGAAAGGTGAAAGAGAGAGGGGGAGGGTGGGAGTGATAGGGGTTGGGTAGTTTTGAGATTTTTTAAAATTACGGGGTGTTTGTGAGTAGGAGGGGGAGTGGGAAACAATGTTTAATTATTCAGTAGGTCTCTGAACTATTTATGAATTTTTAAATGGGTCTCCAAACTAAAAAAAACTTGTAATCAAGACCCTAAATTAATATAGTTTTTTCAATTAGATCCTTTTGTTACATTGAAGTTAGTCAACAGTTAGTTAACACTCATGTCACATTCACAGTTTATGAATATGTCCCTAAACTAATTAAAAATTTAAAAGAAATATAGAAAATTTGGTCCTAATAAAAATAATCAAAAATGATGTCATATATCCAAGTCACAACTAATTCAAAATATCACTATTCAATATAGGCTTATATGCACTTTTGGTCCTTCTATTTTATCAAATCCACAACTTTAGTCCCCTCATTTTATTTTTCGCAATTTTGATCCTCCAATTTTACTAAAACCGCAATTTATTCCCCCTATTTTTTCTCACACATTTGATCCCCCAATCTTATCAAATCCGCAAATTTAGTCCCCTGGTTAAATTGTAATCCAATTTTTGACAACAATGCTGACGTTGACGTGCTAATAAGGTGAAGACGTGGCTGATGGATGTTGTGCTACAACATCAATGATTACGCTAGCATAACACGCATTTGCCACTTAAGCATTTCTGTCAAAAATTGGTCTGCAATTTAATATTGGGACTAAAATTGCAAATTTGATAAAATTGGGAGACCAAAATTGCGGATTTGATAAAATTTGGGGATCAAAATTGCAAAAATTAAAATAGAAAGGCCAACATTACGAATTTGATAAAGTATGAGGACCAAAAGTGCAGCTCCTTTAGTCTCTTAGCTCGCCAACTGAGCTACCTTCCTGGGACTATTGTGGGTTTATTTTTTATTTTTTTAAATTAAAAAAAAAAAACAAATTCCCATTCTCTTGCCAACTCTGTTAATTTGTTATTTTTTGACAAAAACTCTGTTAATTTGTTCAGTTGTTGGTTTTGTGCTTTTGCATTTTTTTTGGGTATAATTGATGAAAAGGACAAAAAACAGCAGCATCGGCCAGCAGCAGCAGATCAAGACCAGGAGGAATGGAATCAAATAGCGTCCAACCACTAGAACCATTAGCACCAAGCTTCGCAAAGAAATCCGCACACGCATTCCCTTCCCGCAAGGTGTGAGCAAGAACAACGTTCCAATTCCTTGATAGTAACTCAGCAATGTTGCGAATAAGAGCAGCATAATAATGCCACTGGTTCACCTCCGACGTAACCAGCTGGATAGAAAGAGGCGAATCTGAGTAACACTTGATAGAACGGTACCCTCGATCGCAAGCAAGACTAAGATCACGATACAAACCAGTCAGCTCAGTGTGAAGACTGTTAGAGATGCCAAGGTTGCCCGAAAAACCACAAAACCACTTGCCAACATTCGAACGAAGGATGCCACCAAAACCTGCTTGCCCCGAATCACTAAGACAGCTACCATCTAAATTTAGAATCACTTCCCCATCTCTATCCGGATGCCAGGACACTAACCTTTCTTTTGGCCAAGAGCAGGAAGGGTGTTGGTGCAAAGTCAGAATAAGAGAGGCCAAGTTATTAATATTAAGCTGCAGATGATAGCATTGCATAATCTCACCACCAAGACAGGAGCTATTTCTCGCCCTCCACAGCCACCAAACAGCAGCAACAAAGAGATAAGGAGAATTACTCTTCACACCAGCATACAACCACTCATTAGAGTTCATCTCCTAATAAAAGATAGGGTCTCTATAGCCAAGTCTAGACCAAACTTGCCTAGACAGATCACAGTCTCTGAAGCAGTGAAGGAAATCGTCTGGAGCACTACCACATCGTTGGCAAATGGGAGCAGCAAGCATACTTCTATGATGCAACATATCATGGATATCCACAAAAGGAACCAAGTCAGTAAGCCTACCAAAGGGGGTCCAAATATCATACCAAAATGAGGAATTACCATTACCCATTCTAAAATTATATCCCTCTTTCAGCACATCTCTCGCCTTCATAATAGAGTTCCAATTTGATGAACCATTCTTTTTAGGAACTGATAGAATTGAAGAGGATCCCATATATTAAAATCTGTATCCAAAGCTTGTTGCCACCCTTATGCATATCCCACACCAATTTCCCCAACATTGTCGTATTGGTCTCACGAGCAAACCGTATGCCAAGGCCGCCATGAGCTTTAGCCTTAGTAATAGAATTCCAACCAACCAGGTTCACACCCTTCTCTTGACTCCCCTTCCAAATAAAATCTCGAGTCAACTTATCAACCCGAGAGCAAATAGCTTGAGGAATCCAAGCCACCTGCATACAGTAATTAGGTACTGAATTTAAGACCGATTTTGCAAGTGTAAGGCGACCAGCTTTATTTAAAAGCTTATGCTTCCAGGAGGCAAGCCTAGTTTGAAATTTATCCACCACAAACTAAAAATCATTCTTGGTCAAACGCCCATGGATCACAGGGAACCCCAAATACTTGTCCAAAGAATTAGTGCTACGAATACTCGTTGTTGCCACTATGCTTTCGACTTTGGCTCTTGAAGTGGAATTCAAAAAAAGGGCTCTAGATTTAGCCACATTAACCTGCAAACCAGAGACCTTAGTAAAAATATCATCCAAGCCACCTTAGCAAAACCAGAGACCTTAGCCTGAGACCTAGTAGCCTTGGAGAACAAAAGAACATCATCTGCGAAGAAGAGGTGGGAAAGAGCAGGACCATTCCTAGACAAAGTCACTGGTTTCCATTTCTCATCCGCAACAGCATCAAGAATACAGTGAGAAAGCTTCTCCATACAAAGAACAAAAAGATACGGTGATAGGGGATCCCCTTGACGAAGCCCTCTATTAGGAAGGAAGGAAGGGAGCCGCTTCCCATTCCAAATAATAGACAGCGAGGAAGAGGAAACACAGTGCATAATTAACTTTATAGTACTCTCTGGGAATCCAAAGTCAACAAGGCAAGTGTGGAGGAAGCCCCAATTAACATGATCATAGGCCTTTTCCAAGTCCATTTTATAAGTAACATCGCCCTTCTTCTTATTTGACTTATGCATAGAGTGGATAGCTTCTTAAAGGACAATGGCATTATCACAGGTCCTTCTCCCAGGAAGGAAACTACTCTAATAAAGCCCAACTATTTGATCCAAAACCGGCCTAATTCTATTAACGAGAATCTTTGTGATGAGCTTGTAGATAGTATTGCAAAGACTAATAGGCCCGAAATCCTTGAAAATACGGGGGCTATCAACTTTGGGGATAAGGGAAATCAGAGTCTCAGCAAGGGTGGGATCAAAATACCCCGTATCAAAAGCTTGAATCACGAAAGTACATACATCAGTACCAATAATATGCCAATATTGCTTGAAGAAAATACCTTGAAAAGCATCAGGGTCAGGTGATTTATACGCATGCATACAGTTGATGGCCTTCCTAACTTCATCATGAGTAACAGGTTGTGTTAGGGCCAAGACAACATGTTCATTCAACTTTGGAGTTGTGATGTGGGTAAAGTTGCTGAAGGATCGTCCCATTAGCATGCTCATGCCGGAAAAGGCCTTGGAAATATCTTTGTCCCTCATGTTGAAAGATGCTATCATTAGTACACCAATTCCCATCAGGTAAATGGAGGCCATGGATTTTATTACGTTTCCTTCGTATGACTGTCTGGGCATGGAAAAACTTTGTGTTGCGATCGCCCAACTTGATCCAATTTTCCCTAGATTTTTGGTACCAATGGATTTCCTCTTGAGCAAGAGCGGTATCATAATCCTTTTGAAGCTGGTGCTCAAGATAGACTAACCTGGCTGAGTCAATTCTTTCCAAAGCCTTTTGAACCCCTTTAATTATTCTCTCCAAAGAGTTCTTCCTCTTCCAAATACTGCCAAAAATTTCTTTATTGAAAATAAGAGAATCCTCTTTGACTTTAGCTAGGACTAAAATAGGGTTAGAACCATCAGAACTCCAAGCTTTCTTAACCACATCCCGGTATGCTGGGTGAGTGATCCAAGCTGCCTCAAAACGAAACGTCCTATCCCCTCTAGTTTGTGATAACCCACCACAGCGAATAAAGATAGGATTATGATTCGAATGATGTCTGCACAACAATTCAACAAAGCCTCTAGGAAACTATGGCGCCAGTTTAGACTAGCCAAGGCTCTATCAAGCTTCTTCGCTACTCTCCTAAGACCCCGGAAGTTTCTGACCCAAGTAAAGTCTCCACCAATAGTTGGCATATCTGTTAAAGAACAACACTCAAGGACACGAAGAAACGCATCCGCTCTATTCTGATAATAGTTACCCCCTCTAATTTCACTTGGAAGAAGAACCTCATTAAAATCACCCATCAACATCCAAGGCTCGGAAATGTGATCATGCAGAGCAATTAAATGATTCCAAATATCAAGTCTAGTAGTATAAACCGGACTAGCGTAAATGCCTGTAAACAACCCGAAAGCATTACCAATCTCTAACTTAACAGTTACAGTATCAGCAAAAACATCAACAATAGTAGTATGAACATTACTACCCGTCTATTGGAGAATCCACAAGCCACCCGATTGCCCTTGAGCTTCGACGATAGCAACAGAAGAGTAGCCAGCTCTAGCCCAAAACGCAGTTGTCCTAGCCAAAGCAACATGAGTTTCCATAATAATGAGAATTGTAGGCGAGAATTTCCTGATCAATTCCATTAAATGACGTTGTGCTTTCAAATTATGAGCTCCCCAAATATTCCAGGAGAGCAAAGAAACATCCTGGAACTCTATCATTAAAAGGATAGCAAGAGGGAGCACCAAGAAGGCGTTAGTGGACCATGGCATTCTGATTGGGATCCCAATCAGTGTGAACGATCTGCATATCTCCACCAGTCCCATCAGAAGTCGGTATAGAGCTCTCCACAACTGTACCAACCAGTTGCATTTCTGCAACATACTCTTGAGAATCTTCAGGCAAATACTTGGTGAGGACATTCGCATCCACTGCAGTGAAAGTGGAAGGGGGTTTGGGTAAAATTTCCTTCAATTTGTTGGTGCTTGTTGGAATCGGGTTAGACTTTGAAACTGGGTTGGAGGAAGCCTGTTTCTTACCCGCGCCAGACCCATCAATCAAGTGGTGTTCTAGGCCCAATGTGATATTTGCACCTTGGCCCACCTCGGCAATTGGGCTACCATTAAATCGTCGTTTCTTCAGGAAACCCGTGGCTTGTATTGGACTTGCCTTGGTATTATTTGGTAGCGGATAAGTCATCTGATGGGTAGATTGGTCTTTACCCTTTCCACTTCCCAAGGTCCGATGTTGACTATTAGTCAAATGATTACCATGATTCTTTCCAACTGTTGCCTTATTTGCCCTAGCCTTCCCATTATGTTGGTTGCGCTTTTTACGCGTAACCACAAACCACTCACCATGCAAATCTTCCACTTCCTTATTAATAGCAATATCTGCAGGTTTTGATGCCGCAGATTTATCCTTTAATTGCACCACTGATTCTGCCCTTTGCTTCGTCATTTCCGTAGCCTTCGCCGCCTCCGTCTCAGCTTGACCCACCGTAGTCTCTGCTTTCACCGTGCAATTCCGAGTAAGGTGACCGTAGCAGCGACAGTGAGCACAAATTAAATAATATGAAGGCCTTCATACTGGACCTTATACCAATGCCCATTCACCCAAACTTTTCCAACCACCAGCTTTGCGAGATCAATCTCAACGCATATCCTTGCGAACTTCCCACGTTCCACATTCAAGGTATTGGAATCGATCCTTATTGGTTTCCCTATGGCTGGTGCTAAATCTAGAAGGAAGCTCTCATCGTAATAGAGTAAGTTCAAGCCAGGAAACCTAATCCACACCATTGTCTTCTCCACCATAGCATGAGGAGACGCAAATTCTGGTGTCCACTCCGCCACCCGCCACCGCCACCACCAAATAGTGGTCAAATAACATCCATGGTCCTTTAGCAGTTATCTTTTCCCTGTCGCTAGAAAAATCACACTTGATCATGTAAAAACCATTATCAATATCCATAATTTCAAATCCCCCAGATAATTTCCAGAGCTTTTTAAGTCTCTCTTTCAGAACATTGTAGCCCACTGTTTTTCCAAGTAGCTTGATCACCAGAGCGTCTTTATATGGATTGCAAAGGTCTTGGAAGTAACCTTCATCCAGCATGACCTTTGAGAGGAGACGGCTGCCTCCTTCATGAACAATCTTAACGAGACCTTTGGATATGAGGTCCACTTTCTATCGCACATGTTGTCGTTCCTTTCCATCCGTCAGCATGTCACGAAAGGAAGGTCGTTTCTGTGATGTTCCCCCACCGCCCCCCTCAGGAGGTTTAAGTGGCGGCGCCATTGCGTTGAAGACAAAAGCGTCCGAGGGTTTCATGGCGCTATTCATTTCTCCTTACGATAAATATTCTCATGTGTTTGATTTGCATTTTGCTTCTTAAACATTATGTTATTTGTTGTCGTCTTATATTTTTTATTTTATTTATTATCCATCTAACTTTATGTTAAAAAAGTGAGTGTTTGCTGCAGAAAAAGTTTTTTCGCGAATGGATTTTGTATTTTTGTTATGAGTCCTAGCTATTAGTGTTAAGAGTCCTACGTCGGATATGATATGGCCTGAAAAAGAGTATATAAGTGGGAGCATCTCTCACCTTACAAGCTAGTTTTGTAGGTTGGGTTAGGCACAACCCAAATTCTAAGATGGTATCAGTGCCGGCCCAAGATCCGCTGGGCCACCCGCTATCGGGCCACTCGGGTCATGCTCCAGTTGTCTAGTCCTGGGCGTGAGGGGGGTGTGTTAAGAGTTCCACATCGAATATGATATGG
Source organism: Astragalus membranaceus (assembly GCA_039519185.1). Taxonomy (NCBI): domain Eukaryota; kingdom Viridiplantae; phylum Streptophyta; class Magnoliopsida; order Fabales; family Fabaceae; genus Astragalus; species Astragalus membranaceus. The sequence continues at coordinate 165,584,648 of CM076850.1, forward strand.
CCTGAAAAAGAGTATATAAGTGGGAGCATCATTCACCTTACAAGTCGGATTTGTAGGGTTGAGTTAAGCACAACCCAAATTTTAATAAATAGTTATTCTCAATTATGTTATGGGGTAGTGATAAATGTGCAGAAAAAAGAGTATAAAGATAAAGAATTTTTTTCCCAAAATCAAAAAAGCGATTAGTCCAAAAAATGATTTCTAACTAGATGATCCTGGACATGCCAAGTATCCGCTTGGGATCATGTCTTCTTAAGACTATTTTAGATGTACAATTCACATCCGGTAGTAATATTCCATTTTGATTTGGAAAATGCAGTGAGATGATGTTTGGGGGTACTATAAACGATCAAGGGTAGTAACACATATCACAACAGGAAACTTTTCCCACAGTTCCATTACCATAAATGGTTGGCTCAACGATTTGTTATGGGTGCAGGCATCCCAGGTAATTCAATCTTATGGTTCCTCATTATTTGCAAATTGTCTTTTTTCTTGGATGCCCATTTTGTTTGGGCTTTGAATAAAATATTTATATTTAGTGGATGTGGTTATTGGCAAGAACTTGTTGAATATATCGTTTGGACTCATAATAAATTAAAAGTTGCTCATGTTACTCATCCTTAAGCATCGTACAAGGACGTGTTGTAGGAGTAACACATTACCTTCTTCGACATGGGCATTCTTCTTAGCAAGAACTATTGCAATAGGATATTTTGTGTGATATTTCAAGTAAAAAGCTGCTAAAACTGCACTGCGCACCCAAAAGATCACTTTGCTCTTCCATTTTGAGGACTAAGGACTTGAAAAAATTTCTAAATGATCAGTGACACAAAACCAGAAATCTCTTATGCTCACACAGGGAGAAAAATACTCTCACGAGAAGAAAAAAATAATGAAATGAAAATATGACACCATTTGATAAGTATATCCAATCAAATAGTATTAATTTTAGTTAGATAAGTAGAGCATGACAGTATCTTGTAGTATTTGACTGGTCGCAGATTCGAAGCCCCATTATTAATCTTTTTGGTGTATTTGAAATTCACATGAAGCCTAATTGGGTGACCCCATCCTACAATTAATCAAAGATTGGATAGTGAGTAGTTTCCTTCATTAGGTCCCAAAATGAAGGCATGCAATGCAATCAGTCCTTTTCTTCGATCTAGGCATTCATGTACCACATATAGGTCCTTGCTTTCCTTCGCACCAATCACTGATTAAGATTTCACGTTTGTTTTGAAATAGTAGAAAACAAATGAAATGTCAGCAAGTTGGTGGAGAGAGTAACTTCGTTTAGATAAAGCATTTTGTGTTTGCAATTTGAAGTCTGGCTCAAGGCCTCTCAAGTCTCACCATTAGAGATGACAGAGTATGTTAACACATTCATCCCACATCAACCCGCATAATATTGATGAATCAAATGGATCGTCTCGAAGCGTCAAATTCTTCTTAACCATCGATCTCTACTCTACTCTGTAGTCTCTACCCATTATTGTTTGTTATTGGTTAGTAGTTAGTTAGAGATTTGTCTCATTGGGAGCGTCAAATTCTTCTTAACCATCTTTATTCTACTCTGTAGTCCATTTTTCAAACTTTTTTACGTCTTTTAGCTCGCCAACAGAACTACCTCATTGGGACAATGATTTGTCTCGAAGAAATGTCATCAATTTTTATATTTTCACACCGTTTGTTATAAACAAAATATTTTAGTTTAAATTAATTATTACTTAATATATTATACGAATATACGTAATCATAATTTTAGAAATGTCATCAATTTTCATCCCTCTAGTTTTAGTTCTACAAATCAGGTTTCCTAGATATTGTGAATGTTTGATTTTGGTCTCCCCATTGAACTATCGTTCATTCTTTAAAAAAAATTAGATGTGTCACATGTGCATATACTTGGGGCTGTTTTTTTTTACCCCCATTGGATCCCATACCCCCCCCCCCATTTTACCATAATAATCAGTATTAATACAGTAAAAATACAAAAAATAATACAACTACATGTATAAAAGCTGTAAAGCAGTCAACAGACTATCATAGACATCTCCAGGAATGCCGTCGACTGCCAAAAGACTATCATAGGCATCCTGGACATGCCTAGCAACTCTCTCCTTGGACTCATGGGGAAGTGGACCAACATCCTCTGGACCTGGAGGTGAAGGCGGAGCCGGAGTCAGGCGGGGAATCACTACAAAAAAACAACGTATTAGCGACGGATTTTTCCCTCGCTAATGACTGTTAGCGATGGAATTAGCGACGGACCAATTCCGTCGCTAATGGTTAGCGAGGGAATAAAATCCGTCGCTAAAATTAGCGACGGAAAATCCGTCGCTAAAATCTGTCACTAAAAACACTGTGCCACTGACCGTTGCAGTTGATTTGACACTGACACTGACACTGACACTGACCAAAGTTAGCGACCGGGAGGGAATAAAATCCGTCGCTAAAATCCGTCGCTAACCTCATTTTTTTAAAAAAAAAAACTATTCTCAGATAGAGACAGGGAGAGATTAGGGGTTGGAGAGATAAGGGAAGAAAAAAATGGTGTGGTGGTGGTGTGGTGTTGAAGGGAGAAGATAATGGTGGTGGTGGTAAGAAAAAATGAAAAAGGAACAGGAAATGGAGAAGGAAAAGAAATGAAAGAGGATGGTGTGGTGGTGGTGTGGTGGTGAAGGGAGAAGATGACGATGGTGGTGGTAAGAAGAAATGAAAGAGGAAGAGGAAAATGGAGAAGGAAAAGAAATGAAAGAGGAAAATGGAGAAGGAAAAGAAATGAAAGAGGAAGAGGAAGAAATGAAAGAGGTTGGTGTGGTGGTGGTGTGGTGTTGAAGGGAGAAGATGATGATGGTGGTGGTAAGAAGAAATGAAAGAGGAAGAGGAAAATGGAGAAGGAAAAGAAATGAAAGAGGAAGAGGAAGAAATGAAAGAGGATGGTGTGGTGGTGGTGGTGGTGGTGTGGTGTTGAAGGGAGAAGATGATGGTGGTGGTGGTAAGAAGACATGAAAGAGGAAGAGGAAGAAGCGAAAGAAGAAGAGGAAAAAACGGAGAAGAGGAAGAAATGAAAGAGGAAGAGGAAGAAATGAAAGAGGAAAGAAAGAATTCGGGTTTATAAAAAAAATTAACAATTAGCGAAGGATTTAGCGACGGATTTCCCTCGCTAACTCTGGTCACGTGTCAAATCAACTGCAACGGTCGGTGGCACAATTTTCCAAAGATTAGCGACGGATTTCCGTCGCTAATTCAATTTTTTTTTTCCAATTTTCGCGCCATGTTAAATCCGTCGCTAAATACCTTGTTTTCAATCCGTCGCTAATTTTGTGCATTTCCGTCGCTAATTTTGATTTTAGCGACGGATTTCCAATCCGTCGCTAATTCGTGTTTTTTTTAGTGAATGGACACCTGGAAGTACCATGGTAGGTATTCGTCATCACAAGCACCCTGGACGGGTGTCCGTCAACCGCTGCCCCTGAAAGCCTGCGCTGGGGACTAATAGAACATCAGCTGTTGTACTATGACCTCCGGAGATGGACGTGGGCCCGAAATAGGTGGATCAGGAATCTGCTGGACATATCCAAACTGCCAATGGACCCTGTCTGGAATATAAGGCACCGCCACATCCCCCCACAGCAGCCAACCTCTGAATAATGAAATGTTGTGAAACCGGAGGTATTGTCTGTGGTCGTCCTAGGGACTCCATATGACCTGCTCTCTGCAAGTAATCCAGCAACTGTTGAAACTCCAGAAGCTTGATACTATCGCACTTCTTGTTCGCCCACCTGCTGCAACGTGGAAGTTCACTGGCACCGAAGTCTTCCCGCACCACGATGGTGGGGAAATACTCATATATCCAGCACTAAAATAATAAAAAAATAAGTAATTATATAAATAAAAGTAATTAAAAAGAAATAAAAATAATTAATTAATTAGTTACCTGCAGCAGAGAAGCGTATCTGCCAATCTGCTACGTCTCCCAGTAACAAGCATCATTCAGCTGCTCGTAGAGAATAGCTAGAGCAGCTGTAACATTCCCTAATTTTTTTATATAGCTATTTTAATTATCTTGACGTGAAATTATATTGAGTGATTTAGCTAGTTTGATTGAAAATAAAATGATTTGAAAATGACTTATTTGAATTATGAGTGGTGCAATTTGTGCGTTTATTTAATAATAATTGCATTGAATTAGATGCTTAGAGCTAAAAGAAGTCATGGGGGGAGGATTAGTAACTGAAGGGCAGAAGGGTAATTTTATACCCCTTTAAGTGATCAGCTGAGCCACACACCCAGCCACTCTTCCATTCATTCCATTTTCTTAGAACTGAAAAACAGAGAGGGTTTGAGAGAAAGAAAAAGGGGGGAGTCGCAAGAGGGGAAGAAGAGAAGGGGAGGGAATAGATCCCCAATGCATGTTCTTAATTCCTTGCCAATTGTAATACTCACAGCATCCTCTTCAATCTGAGGTAAAGATCTTCACCTACATCTTCCTCCTCCATCAAATCCTAGTTCTGAAAATCTAGCTCAAAATAGGTCTCTCTAGGTTGCATGTTCATCCTTTCACCATTTGGGGCTGTTAAGGAATCTCCACTTCAATTCCGTGTAATTCCCGAACCTTCTTTTCAATCTAGAACAGCTGGGGAAGGATTTGTGGTTGCTGAGTTTGAATTGTCTAAGGGTTGGTGTTCGTGAGAGCAAGAGGAAGCCGTTCGGGGATAGTTCGGGTATTCGGAGTTCGTTCGAGTCATTGAAGTCTTGGCGTTGTGAGCGATTTTCATCGCTATAGGTGAGTTCTATAACTCACTAGGGAATTGTTTTAAGGTTTATGTCATGTGTTCTGAATCAGTTATCCGTTTTAAGAAATTTAGCGTTAAAAACCGTTTTCACGAAAACCGTATTCCGAATTGTGTGATTATGCAATTGTGTGATTGATTGATTATGTGTTGTTGATTGATGATTGGTTGATTGATTTGGACTGGAAATACTGGATATTATATCTGTTTTGATGTCACGGAAGTCAGAGAAAATTTCGGCCTCGGATTGAAAGCGGAACGGGACAAAATCGCTTTTCGAAAACCTGTTTTTCAGCCCATCAAACATCCATCGCGTCGCGACACGATCCCATCGCGTCGCGACCATGTTTATTTTTGTGACGCAAATGTTTTTGTAACTTTTCGCGTCGCGACAGAATTTGTTTGCGTCGCGACGCAGGGTTATTTTTCAGCAAACCCTAATGATTTTGTTTTCGCTATAACTTTTGATCCGGTGGTCCGATTTAAGTGTTCTCAGGTGCGTTAGAAAGCTTATTGAAAGGCCTAACCAAAAATGTAATAAGAATTGTATCATGTTATGATGATATTACTATGAGATTGATGATGATTAAGTTATGCTATCATAATGTTGAGTATGGGTGATACATTATGATTTGGATTGAATGGTGAATAATTATAGGTCAAGTTAACAACCTTAGTAAGCCGTGTGAGATCACTTAACGATAAGAACCAGTTAGTAATTAGTTCATGTTAGTATCAAGACCATGTTATGTTTAAATTCATTGTTATGCTCAGCTCACTATCATGTTCACAGATCATTGTTCACTGCTCATTGTTCAAGGTATATTAAAATATATACATCAGGTTAAGGTGACGACCCTATTTCAGTTTAGTGTGCTAGGGGAGGGTAAGCCATGAGCCCTATGAACCTAGGCCCCATGAGGTTTGCCCACTAGCGATTAGTGGATTGGGTTCACCGGGAGCTTATTTTGCCAAGTGACCGGTGACATGCTAAAAATCATTGTTCATTGTTCATGTGTTGCCTCTTGTAACTGCTTATGAGGGTTATGAGGACAACGTTTATGTTAGCCACATAGTCAAATAGGAAGACTATGAGTTATGAATTTAGAATAACGAATCAAGCATAATTGAACCGAGAGAGTTAGTAAGGGGTCTCGATAGAACTCACTGAGACAAGTTGTCTCACCCAATCCATGTTGTTGTTTTTCAGCGTTGCAGGCTAAGTTGAAGACGATGAGGCACGGCTATGGAGATACTTGAGGAGCTGCTGACGCTTTTGTTTGTTTTGTCATATTATGTATCTCTGTATTTCAGTTTCCTTTGTATGTTAAGACTATTCGATTGTACGACTTATGTCTTTCAAGTTGTAAATCGCTTCCGCAGACTTTCGGTTTTTGAGTATTGAACACTAGTTGAGGGTGTAAGGACCAATTTTATATATATTATGTTCAGTTATGTAAGCACGTTCGATGAGTGATTTATCGAAGTTTAGTATGTGTTCAATATTTTAAAAAGGAAAGTCACTCTGATATATGCCAGTAGTGCACTTCGGTGGCTTCTACAAGTTAGAAATTATCGGGGTGTTACAGCAGCTGGACCCCAAGCCCACTGGCCACACAGGGCAAAGTCCGAAATAAGAGTCACCCACTTGACAGGGACAGATGTGTGACTCTTGTTGGCAAAAATGGTGCTGCCCAACAAGTGTAGCAGATAACACTGTGCCGCCTGATCAAGATGGTCGCGCTCCATGTTCTGTGTGTATGCGGCCATCAAGAAAGAAAATCGGAATGCCGGTCCCTTATTGAACTAACACTCTGCCCAGCAGGCTGTGTGGTCAATGCCCAGCAGGTCAACTCCAGCCCGAATAGCATCGGTAGTGTCAAAATGTGGCCGATGCGTCAACGGTGTGCCGGTGAGCGGCAAGTGGAGCAACACGGACACGTCGTCCAACGTCACTGTCATCTCTCCCCACGACATGTGGAATGAGCTGGTCTCAGAATGCCACCTCTCCACAAAAGCTGATATGAGCTCGTGGTTGATGTTGCCGAGAGGTGTGATGTCCAGCTCAAACAGATGGGCCTGCTGCAACCATCCTGCTATATGTGGGTGGTGTTGCTGAGGTCTCATCTTCAGTATCTTCCCCCCGTGAGAAGCAACTTTAATCTTACCCCGGTCTTGTAAAAAAATAAAAGTAGTTAATAAATTATTAAAAGTAATTAATTGTTAAAAAATGAACAAATTATTAAAAGTATTACCTGTCCCGTCTGTAGTAGTCTCTGGACGCAGTGGACATGTAACCAGTGTAACAAAACCTGCTCAGCAGCCTCATCATCATACTGAGCAACCCCAGTCTCAGCCTGGTCATCTACATGCATGGCGTCTGGCTCAGCCTCCTGCTGCTGCTCTCGCTCTCGGACACGTCTCTGACGCTCAGACGCGTGTCCGACCTGTCTAGTCCTCAATCGGAACCTACTCGGCTACTCCTACTACCAGAAGGACTTTGCTCATCTCCTCCCGCTCCTGAATGCTCGTCTCGCACTATGTTTCCTGTTCTGGTTGCCACTGAAAAAGCAAAAAAAAATAATTAAAACGAAATTTCAAAAAAAAAAGCATTCCGAAAATACCATTTTTTGAGGTATTTCCGGAAGGTTAAATTCCAGGGAATCCTGGAAGTACCTCAAAAAGAGGTATTTCTGGAAATACCATTTTTTAGTCCATTTGGTCAATTTGAGGGGTATGAAATCCAATGGGGGTAAAAAAAACAGCCTAGGAGAGACCAATATTTCTAGTTATAAATCGCACAATTTATAATTGGAATCAGATGAACTATAATCGCACAATCCATATATTTGAAGGACCTAATTCGTGCATATAGAATCTAGAGGACTACTAAAACTTTACAATCACAATATTTAAAAGGCCCAATTTACATGATTGTGGTTTAATTAATTTTAAAATCGGATCATATTTTTTCCCGTGACCTTGGCTAAAAAAAGCTATCCTCTCGACAGAGTATTATATTTTTTTGCTTAATTACAGTTTTGGTCCACCTGTTTTCACCAATTCTCGATTTTGGTCCCTGAACTTTTAATTTGATAATTTTGGTCCCCCTATTTTCCCAATTTGAAAAATCAAGGTCCCCCACCCCAATTTTGACTGACTTATCCTACGTGGCAGCCCACGTGGACTGCCACGTAGGCGCACCCCCCGACCCCCAACCCCCTACCCCCCACCCCCCACCCCCCACCTTCTTCTTCCTCCTGAAAGGTGAACTGTTCCTCTTCCCCTCCGTAGCGTCACCCTCCCCCTCCCCCTCGTCGTTCCCCCCCCACCCCCTCCCCCCCCCCCCCTCGCCGTTCTCTCTCGCATCTCCCCCCCTCGTCGCATCCCCTCTCTCCGACACCGTCATCTCCCCCTCCCCTCGTCGCATCCTCTCTCCCCGACACCGTCATCTCCCCCTCCCCTCGTCGCATCCACTCTCTCCGACACCGTCATCTCCCCCTCCCCTCGTCGCATCCTCTCTCTCCGACACTGTCATCTCCCTCGGCGCCATTATCAGAGCAGATCTCTGATTCCGATTCCGAAACCCATCCTCGCCTCGCCTTCACTACCACTCCCCTGCTTCCAAAACTCAGAGCAGCACCACTCCCCTGCTTCCGAACAGATCTCTGATTCCTCAGCCACGCTGGAAAAATGATGAAGGGTGAGAGAGAAAGGAGAGAGAGACGGAAGGGGGGTGGGGGGTCACGGTGAGGGGAGGGGTAGAGGGGGTGCGGGGGTCACGGTGAGGGGAGGGGTAGAGGAGGGAGAGCGACGGAAGGGGGTGGGGGGTGGCGGTGGGGGGTGCGCCTACGTGGCAGTCCACGTGGGCTGCCACGTAGGATAAGTCAGGTTTCAATTTTGACCAATTAAGAGGGGGACTATGATTTTTCAAATTGGGAAAATAGGGGGACCAAAATCGTCAAATTAAAAGTTCAGGGACCAAAATCGAGAATTGGTGAAAACAGGGGGACCAAAACTGTAATTAAGCCTATTTTTTTTGACACATGATTTTCCGCACTTTAGCTATGGAAAATCAATATGTAACATAGCTATGATAATTCAATTAAAAAATATCACAGGTTCTATCAAATCAACTCATTAAATATTGCAATTGACAATCTTTACCTAAATAAAAACTTCAAAAATATTAGTAGTTAAATTGTTCGATACCGTATCCCTGATTTGGTGTCCGATCTTGAATACCAGGTCTGATTCCGACGCTCAAGTCAGTGAGTGAGTCAATTACAGGTGAGAGGATTGGAAAGTGTGTACCTTTAATGCTAGCAATGAATGCTTATTTATAGGTTTAGGAATCCAACGAGAGCCATCGGATTTAGGTCTTTGATCTTCACCGTTGAAAGGTGGCTTTGACTTTGGTATTGGGCCTTAGTACAAGTGCTGTAGAGGCCCAATCCATAACAGTTGCCCCCAATTCAGCTTGCCTTTGGGCGAGTTTGACTTGATGCTTTGCTTGGGTCAGAGGTACCCTTAAAGACCGGAACGGTCTTGCCAGTTTGCAAAACATGTCCTATTCCAAGACTGATCTTACACTATGGTGAGTGTGTCGCCACCAGCCCGGGTTAAATTTGAGGTTTGAACCGAGCTTAGAGTGCTCTGGGGGAGCTCACCGGCGGAGGGTCGTTGTCCGAGGCGACCTTCCGAGGGTCGTATGAAGTGAAATCGAGTAACTCGAGGTCTCTTCATAATGGTGACGCTTTGATTTCAGCGCTGTCATCAATGACATTGACGGGGTGCGTCGTTTGATATGAAGTGACGTAATGATGGTGCCTTGATTCGTGCGCCTAGGCTAGGTGCTACGGATTGGACCTGTCGTTTAGGCCCAGGCCCAATTTGCAGCTAGTGGAACACTATAAATATGAGTGAGGGGCTCACTGATTTGCACTGGTTTCTTGTACACTGCAACGGGAACCGATCTTAACGTCGTAATTTCGTGGTTAGGTGTCCGATCTTCCCTTATTGTTTTCTGGGGCGAGAGTCTCTACCCTTCGGCTCATTCGCGCGAGCAGGATCAGCTCTACCGGGCTTCCAAATTCCAAGGTTAGTTTGTTTCTAGCTCTTTTTTCTTTTCGCATGTGCTTTTGACGGCACTCTTGTTTGTACGTTTTCGATAGAACAGAGTGGGGGTCGTCAGGTCGGGTTCCGACTTGGTAGTGGACCCACTGCTCCGCGCATAACTTGACTTGTCATGCCCTCATTTCTGCAGGTGCGATCTGGCTAGAACAAAACTAACCCGCCGGGTTACCAACACAGATCGTCCAAACGTTTCCAAACTGATGGCTTCTGATCCCAGAGAATCGGAAAGGGTCCGAAATGATAATCTTAGCTCGGCTGAGCCCGACGTTCACGAAGGGTTTAATTCGGCTCCCAACAGCTTCCAAGGGGAAGAGCGTTCCCCCGAGGTTCCTGGTAACGAAATGATGGAGGACGATCGCCCGAGCGAGGTCCGTTCTGCAGACTTGGTAGTCATTGAGTCGGATGAGTCTGATGCTGATGGGGAAGAACAAGGTAGCACCCACTCTCGCTGGAGCTCTGAAGACAGCGAAGCTGAGGTCGAGGTCGAGGCTGGGGCTTTCGTGGAAAGTCGGAATAATGAAAGGAGCTTTCCCGAAGGTCGGAACAACGAAGAAGATCTTGCCGAAATAAACTCCGACGAGTATCCAAGCACGGGGGTTGGCATGGTCGACGTTCCCCTGCTGATGCCCTTAAGTACGTACCCAACGGGAATACTCTCGGGTGTCAGAGTCGTTGAGGGCGATCCGATCTGAGTACAAGGCCGGGGATGATATGAGTCACATTGTTAAACTAATTTCCTGGAGGAAAGGACATATCTGGAGGGCGGAAGGCATGGGAGAAGGTCAACATGTCGCCGTCTGGGCACCAGCCCTTAAGTTCGTGGTGTACGAGGTGACGATCGTTAATATGAAAATCCGACCTCCTTTTACTGCCTTTCAGCAGGAGGTTTTGAGAAGGCTGAATCTCGCTCCTACTCAAATCCACCCTAACGCCTGGGCCTTCATGCGGGCTTTCGAGCTGATGTGCATTCATCTGGAGAGGCCGGTCTCCATTAATCTGTTTTTCTTTCTATTCGAAATAAATAGACGTCATGAGGAAGGGACTAAGGATCGGTGGGAGCATGTAAGTCTCAGGGCCAGGAGGAATACCAAGGTTTTCATGCTTTACTCCGACTCTCTAAAGGGGAGTTGGAAAGATAAATTCTTCTTTGTCGAGCCCGTGAATTATGTGGCTGTGAGCTACCTGGGTAAATATAGTGATGACGGGCAATCCTTGGTGTCCACTAAGTTCCCCATTGGGTGGTCTCTTTCCCACTTTAACCGCCCTCCCAATTCTTATACGGTCAGCTTAGCTCGGCTGAGCGACGAAGAACAGGAATCTTTGGCGATCTTGACGAATCTTGCCGACCTGATTCCTTGGAGAGATCCGAAGAAGTTTGGGATTGATACCGCGAAGTTGGTCGAGGAGGGGTCGAAGTCGCAAGTTTTGGCTGTGCTTGGTAGGATCGGATATTAATAGATATATGTCCTGTTTTTGCTTTACTTCGATGTCGGTGTTCCTGATCTTGGTTTTGTTTTTGTTTGCAGATCGCATGGCTCCTGACAAGTTTGCTATTCTGAGGGCTGCTGCTGAAAGGAGGGCTGCCCTTTCAGGAGGTAGCCCCGATGCTCCTCCGATCTTCCAGGGAACCCCGAGTCGGGAAAATCCTATACCAGCTGTGCCGCTCAACGTCATTACTGCTGCCAGCACTGAGGATCCGATTGATGACCTGCAGCATCGGAAGCGCCATTTGGCGTAAGGAGGTGGCTCTACAAATCATGCATCTCCTTCTCAGGTCCGGGAGAAAGGAAGGAGATCAGAACAAGGGGGTCCCCCAGGGTGTCAAAGAAAAGTCGTCACGATAAAGACGGCTCGAGGAGGCGCCGATCTTCCAATCTTCCTATTGGCGACGATTTTTTGAGGAGAAACCTTGAGGAGTACCGGGTTGATCCGGTGGAGGCTGCAGCGAAGCTCTTCAGGCATCTGGCAGATGTCTCCAAAATGCAGAAAGAGGAAGCAGAAGCTCGGGTGAAAGGTGATTTTTGGGAAACCGACGTCTCCTGCCCCTGCTGTTCTTTACAACTTCATATTTTATGGCTTAATTTGCGTTCTCTTCATTTCAGGTGCCCTGAAAGAGAGAGACGATGAACAGGCTTTGAAGGAGGCGGAAAAGAAGAAATACGAGTCACTTTCCTCCATCCTGGCGGCGGCTCAGAAGAATCTTTCCGAGCTTCGAAAAGAGAAGGGAGATCTTGAGAAGCAGAGGGACTCCGCTTCTTCCAAAATCAGGGAGCTTGAGGCTCGACTTTCCGAGCTGGAGACCAAGGAAAAAGAGGATGTTGAGTTGGTTATGGCTTTGAGGAATCAGATCTCCGACCTTGAAGCCGTTATTCAGAAAAATCAAGACGAGGGGCCCGATCCCCAAAGTCAGGTTGCCGGTCTCTAGGAGAAACTAATGCAGGCTGAAGAGAGAGCTCGGAAGGCCGAGATCGAGACAGTTGAGATAGCGGAGATGGCCTTGGGGATGGCAGGGGAAGGCTTTGAAAAAGCTCTTGGCCAAATCGCCTTGGTTCACCCTTCCGTTGCACTTGATCGGGAGGTGCTCAGCGTCGACCATTCCGTCGAGGGGAATGAGCTTGTCAAGATCGACCCCGTTTCAAAGGAACGTGTGATCATTTATGTAGCGACCGAAGAATCCGGACGAGGGATCCCTCGTTGCTTTTGAACAATGGAGCCGCCATCAATATTTATTTTTAGGAAAACATTGAAAAAACCTTGGTTTTTGGGTTCGGGGGTCGATTAAGTGCGGGGAAGGTGCTAGCACCCCGCAACATCCTAAAAAGGTTACCTTTTAATTAAATGTGTAGAAAAAAACTAGTTTAAAGAAAACATTTTAATTTACCCTTTTTTGTTATTTGCAAAAAAACGGAAAAGAAGACTTAATAAAAATTTTAGTTTTTTGCGCTCGACGGGAGTGGGCCCCCGCTCCTACGTATCTCCGGGTGCGATGGAGAAATCAAAGCTACGTAGTTCTTGGGTAGAAAATATTTGTGTGTTGGTATTTTTTTATTTTTTTTTGAAAAGTTTGGGAAAACTAGAGACCATTCATGGTGACCAAACAGATAAATCCAGAGTGGTCGTCATTAATGGCTTATTCGGAAAAGAAGGTATTTATAGCGTTCAAACAAGCAAGGCCCAGAGTGACCGCTATAGACAACCTATTTTTTGCGCGAATTCGATTTTTCGAAAGAAAGAAAAAAAGAACGGTTCGGAAGCATCACGTTGTGAATAAAAGCGGAGTAAGTGATAAAAGGGGGGTGCAAATAATAAAGGAGTTGTATTAAAAAGGGAGGTGTGAATAGTGTTTTGACGCTAGAAAAAAAAGTGTCACCGGGGGTGCAAATAGCGTTTTGACGCTAAAAGAAAATGGTTGCCGAGGGTGCAAATAGCGTTTTGACGCTAAAAAAAACGATTGACGGGTTTATTACCTTTTTTACTATTCTACCCTAGAGCACGTGGTTCTTGAAACGCTTTTCCCTTAAAGAAAACCTAGACTAAACAAGTGGTATTTTGAAAGCGGATTATGGAGAAAAATTCTTTTGTCATAGTTATTATTTAATAAAAGGGGGGTATTTTTACTTTTTTTTGAAAAAAAGATTTTTGCTATTATATTTTTTTTTAAAAGGTTTATTCCAAATCCGAAAATTAGTAACCATTTTTTTTAAAAAAAACAACATTTTTTTTATCACTTTTATTTAATCCGAAAATTAGAATAATTTATTAAAAAAAAGGCACAACATTTTTTTACTTTTTTTTTTGTTTATTTTAATCCGAAAATAGTAACCATTTTTAAAAAAAACAAAATTTTTTTTTATCACCTTTTTTAATCCGAAAATTAGTAATTATTTATTAAAAAAAACACAACATTTTTTTTCACTTTTTTTTTAATCCGAAAAAAAAGTAACATTTTTTATAAAAACAGCAATAAAAAAAGTTTTTTTTAGAGCAACATTTTAACAAAAAAAAAAGCAACATTTTAACATGAAAAAAACAGCAACATAAAATTTTTACAGCAACATTTTAAACATAAAAAAAAAACAGTAACTATATCTACATAAAAAAACAGCAACTAAAAATACAAAAAAAACAGCAACATTTTTATCATAAAAAAAAAAACAGTAACTATATCTACATAAAGAAAATAGCAACTAAAAATACAAAAAAAAAACAGTAACAATAGAATCTAAATTACATTACAGCAACTACAAAACTAAAAAAGGCAACAAATTCGAAATTACAGCAACTTTAAAAAAATAAAACAGCAATAATTAATTAAAAAATTACATTGCAATATACCTTAAACAAAATCCGGAAATGTTGAAGAGGAAGTTTTCTTCTTCGGATTTCTCCAATACAACGAATCTAAACTAAAGAAAAAATTAAATTTCGGAAGGAGAAGGAAAGAAAAAAAATAGAAATTACAGTGAACAAGCCTCACTTTTTTTTCTAAAAATCTACCCCCTTTTTTGCCTACGAAAACTTCTTCTTCTTCCCTTTTTTGAGAACCCCCTTTTTTCGAAAAATGCTTTCCTCCTCCTCCTCTAAAACCGTGGCCTTCAAAGTCATGGCCTCCCCCCTATTTATACCAAGAAAAAAAGCTCTTTTTTCTTCCTTCTTCGTTCTCTCTGACTTCAACCATGCCTTGTACAGTATTTTTTTCTGACTTGAGAAGGGTTTGATATGATGGAGGGGTGAAGGTTTGGAGGTAGTTGGTGAAGGGGAATGATGGTTTGTGTGTGAGAAGAGGAAATGGGGCGTGAGAGGAGGAGAGCCATGTGAGGGAGATGAGTGTGTGAGTGTGGGTGTGTAGGAGGGGGATTGGAGAAGTGATGAGTGAATGTGAGAGAAGAAAAAAAAAGAAAGGGAAAGAGTGAGGAGAAGAGAGAGTGCCGTGAGTGTGAGAGAGGAAAGAGAAAGGGAAAGAGTGAAGTGTGTGAAGTGATTGAAGTGGAAGAGGTTTGGTGAAGGGGAAAAAAAATAAAAAGTGGGTGTGAGAGAGGGGGGGGCGTAGGTTTGAGGGAGGAAAGAGAAAGGGAAAGAGTGAGGTTGAGTGTATTGGGAAGGGAAAAATGGGGAAGTGGGAAGTGTGGGGAAGTGGTATTGAGAGAAAAGAGGAGAGGTGGAGTGTGGAAGGGAGAAAGGTGGGGTTTGACCATGGGATAATAGGGGGTGGGGTCGAATATGGAGGGGTTTTGGGGGATGAATGTGGATGGATTTTTGGGTTAAGGGGGGATTGAATGTGGATGGCTTTTAGGGTAAAGGGGGAAGTCGAATTAGGGTTAGGAGGAGGGGAATTAGGGTTTTGTGATGAGTTGGGTTATGGGTTATGGGTTGTGGGTTAGTGGGTTTTCTTTTTTGTTGGGTTGGGTCATGCGAATTGGGCTAGCCATTTTTGCTGGGTTGGGTTTCCATGACAGCACCTTATTTTTAATAGACCCCCCCCCCCCCCACTTCCTTCTTGGCTTATTTTTATTTCTTCACTTCTAAATAAAATATTTTTGGTGATTAAAACCCATAGCAATAAAAACAAGAAAATAATACATGACATAAAAAGGATTATTATTTTATTTATTATTATTTTTTTTTATAAAAAAAAAAATCTCTCAATTATGATCGGACAAAATTAGGGTATTACAGCTGCCCCTCTTTATTTATATTTTGCTAGGAAATCGGAGGGGTTCTGAGTTTCTCGAGGAAAATAGAAATAAAGATAACAAGACGCTAATTTTGTCCAGACTTAGACTTTGGGTTCTTTTTTTTTGAAAATTATGAAGGCAGGGTTGATTTAAACAGAAAGTGAATAGGGATCGCTGGGGATCTGAAGGATCGCTGGGGATCTGAAGGAGCACTGGGGCTCTGAAGAAGCACTGGGGGCTCTGAAGGACTAGCTCAAAATCAATGCTTGGCGCATCGACCTGAGTTCGACTGAGGGACCGTCGGGGTCTGAAGGGCATGCCTAAGCCTGAGGGACCGATGGGTCTGAAGGAGCGCAACTAGCTTATGGTACTAGTAATACGGTCTGGGGGTGGCCTTTTTCGAGCGGCCATTAGGGTTAATCAGGTCCGGAACTGATATAACCACGAAGGACGTGCACTGTGCTTTTTAGGCGGGCACAGCTAGTCTGAAGGGCCTGGGGCCGGATGATCCGTCGGTTGCTCGATTAACGCGACGTGCGATCTGGATTGAAGGACCATTGTTGGTCTGAAGGAGCGCCTGGGCTCTGAAGGACCGCTGGGGGTCTGAAGAATTGGTGCTAACGACACCAAATAAAATTATCTTAACAAACACTTGCAATGAATGATGCATGCGTGCATGATGGATGAAATGTGGAATGATTTTGTTTTTTTTTTTTTGCTTTTGTTCTTGGCCTCTTTTTTCTTTTTTTTTTCATTTTCTTTTCTTGCTCTTTTGCTCTTTTTGCTCTTTAGCTCTTTATTGACTTTGCTGGCATCATCAAACTCGCATGACTCTTGACGTGGGATACGAGGGTTGCCTCAAGCAGTGGTGCCAAAGTGCGGGTTATTAAGATTTGCTGTAGTGATTATGCATTTGTCCTTTTATGGGAGATCATCTCTTTTTTGTGATTTTTAGAAATTTCGCAATGATTATAATGCTTTCGATTATGCACATGTTTCGCAATTCAATATCATCCACCATAAAATATCTTTTCAAAGTAAATAGGGAGGTGAGAGAATGAAGAAAGAGTTTAATATTCAAATGGAAACCGAGTGTGCCGAAGGTCACACTGGCTGAAAATTACATTGAGAGTTTAAACTGAAAAGAAAGAAGAAAAAGAAAAAGCACATCATTTGATTGTTTGTATCTTGGAGGTAACAATGCCAATCACCCATACACATGACCTTGAGCATCCATCACCCAACTTTCGGAGGATTGCCTTTGCATTTGTTCCAAGTCCAACTCATTGACCCTAATTTTTGCCTGGACTGCTCTTTAGAGTTTCCAATCCACCAGGTCGCTCTAATTTTTGCCTAGGCCGCCCTTTCGGGTTTTCAACCTAGCGAGCTCATTTTTGCTTGGCTCATCTTTCTCTTTTTTTCATATATTTTTTTTTAGGCATAGTACTTCTTAACTGCATCTGAGTTCACTGGGAGTGAGAGATCTTCACCGTCCATTTTTGTGAGGATTAAGGCTCCTCCAGAGAATGCTTTCTTTACCACATAAGGCCCTTCGTAATTTGGGGTCCATTTTCCACGGGAATCCTTTTGGATAGGCAAAATTTTCTTGAGCACTAGATCTCCTTCTTGAAACTGCCGGGGTCGAACTTTCTTGTCATAAGCTTTCTTCATTCTTTGCTGATATAACTGCCCGTGACACAAAGCTTCCACTCGTTTTTCCTCTATGAGGTTCAATTGATCAAATTGAGATTGAACCCATTCCGCTTCCTCTAATTTGGTTTCCATTAACACTCGCAGAGAGGGTATTTCGACTTCTACGGGAAGAACTGCTTCCATCCCGTATACTAGTGAGAATGGTGTTGCCCCTGTTGACGTGCGAACAGAAGTCCGGTACCCGTGCAGAGCGAAAGGTAACATTTCATGCCAGTCCTTGAAGGTCACTACCATCTTTTGCACGATCTTCTTTATGTTCTTATTTGCAGCTTCGACTGCCCCATTCATCTTTGGACGGTACGGGGAGGAATTATGATGTTGGATTTTGAAGTCGTCACACAACTCTTTCATCATCTTGTTGTTCAGATTGGTCCCATTGTCTGTGATGATTTTATTTGGCAGACCGTATCGGCAGATCAAATCTCTTTTTATGAACTTGACAACTACCGATTTGGTTACACTGGCATAAGAAGCGGCCTCGACCCATTTGGTGAAATAATCGATAGCGACAAGAATGAAGCGATGCCCGTTTGATGCCTTAGGTTCGATGGGACCAATGACGTCCATTCCCCACATTGAGAATGGCCATGGTGCTGTCAGGACGTTCAAAGAAGCAGGCGGCACATGGATATTATCAGCGTAGATTTGACACTTGTGGCATTTTCTCACGTAGTTAAAGCAGTCGGTCTCCATTGACAACCAGTAGTAGCCGGCCCTTAGGATTTTTCTTGCCATGGTGTGCCCGCTAGAATGGGTTCCGAACGAGCCTTCATGGACGTCTTTCATAATTCTTTCTGCTTCTTCTTTTGCAACACATCTGAGGAGGATCATGTCGTGATTCCTTTTGTAAAGCACCTCCCCGTTTAGGAAGAAACCCATTGATAACCTCCTAAGTGTTCTCTTATCATTCTCAGTGGCACCGGGAGGGTATTCTCTATTTGTGATATAGTGTTTGATATCGTAATACCAAGGCTTACTATCAGGCTCTTCCTCGATTGCCACACAATGATGCGCCGGTAGATCTCGATGCTGGATTCGGATGAATGTCAGACTTTTGTTGTTATTGATATTGAACATTGATGACAATGTCGCCAAAGCATCGGCCAACTGATTTTCTTCGCGAGGGAGATGATGGAAAGTGATCTCTTCAAATTGTTCAACCATCTTTTGGATGTGATCATGATAGGGAACCAATTTGGGATCCCTGGTTTCCCAGTCACCTTTTATCTGATGGATGACTAGCGCTGAGTCCCCATATACATCGAGTCTTTTGACTTTCCATTCAAGGGCTGCTTTGATGCCTAGGACACACGCTTCATATTCTGCAATGTTATTGGTGCAATAGAAGCTCAGTCTAGCAGTAAATGGTATGAAGCGGTTATCGGGAGAAATCAACACAGCTCCAATCCCGTGCCCATACAAATTAGAAGCGCCATCAAATGACATCCTCCACCTTTCATCGTCTGGAGATTTTCCTTCTCCGAACAAAGCCATTATATCTTCGTCCGGAAAATCATACTGCATTGATTGGTAATCCTCAATGGGCTGATGCGCCAAGTATTCCGCTAGGGCACTACCTTTGATTGCTTTCTGAGTGACGTACAAAAGGTCATATTCGGATAGTAGCATTTGCCAGCGGGCGATTCTTCCTGTGAGTGCAGGTTTTTCAAAAATGTACTTGATGGGATCCATTTTAGATACCAACCAAGTCGTGTGGCTCAACATATACTGCCTCAGGCGACGTGCAGCCCAGGCCAAAGCGCAACATGTTTTTTCCAACAATGAATATCTTGTCTCGCACTCGGTGAACTTCTTGCTGAGGTAATAGATGGCATGTTCTCTCCTTCCAGACTCATCATGTTGCCCCAGTACGCAACCCATTGAGTTGTCTAGCACTGTTAAGTATAGAATGAGGGGTCTGCCCTGCACCGGTGGCATCAGAATCGGTGGATTTTGGAGGTACCTCTTAATCTTTTCAAAGGCCTCCTGGCACTTATCGTTCCACTTTGTTTCTTGGTTCTTGCACAGCAATTTGAAGATTGGCTCGCAGGTCGACGTCAATTGGGATATGAATCTGGAGATGTAGTTCAACCTTCCTAGGAACCCACGAACTTCCCTTTCGGTTTTAGGCGCTGGCATTTCAAGAATTGCTCGTACCTTGTCTGGATCTACCTCTATACCCTTCTGACTGACTATGAACCCCAACAACTTTCCTGATCTTACACCGAAAGTGCATTTGGCGGGGTTTAATCTGAGTTTGAACTTCCTTAGGCGTTCAAATAGCTTTCGCAGATTGACGATATGTTCCTCTTCAGTCTTGGATTTTGCGATCATGTCATCCACATAGACCTCTATTTCTTTGTGCATCATGTCGTGGAACAACGCTACCATCGCCCTCTGGTACGTTGCCCCAGCATTCTTCAAACCGAATGGCATTACTTTGTAACAGAAGGTTCCCCAGAGAGTGATGAAGGTGGTTTTTTCCATATCCTCGGGGGCCATCTTAATCTGGTTATATCCGGAATATCCATCCATGAAGGAGAAAAGGGAATGCTGAGCCGTGCTATCCACCAGGACATCAATGTGAGGCAAAGGGAAGTCATCTTTTGGGCTGGCTCTGTTCAAATCTCGATAGTCGACGCACATCCGAACCTTCCCATCTTTCTTTGGGACCGGTACAATATTGGCTACCCATTGAGGGTACTTTGCTACCGCCAAAAATCCTGCATCGAACTGTTTCTTGACCTCATCTCGGATTTTTAGTGACATTTCTGGTTTCATTCTTCTTAACTTCTGCTTTATCGGCGAGCATTCAGGTTTTACCGGTAACTTATGCTCGACTATGTTGGGGTCCAGTCCCGGCATGTCTTGGTATGTCCATGCAAAGATGTCAATATAGTCGATCAAAAGTCTAATCAATTTCTCTCGCTCACTGTCTTTTAAGGTGGTGCCAATCTTGACTTCCTTTTCATCCTCTTCCGTGCCCAAGTTGATTGTTTCGGTTGATTCTTCGTGGGGTTCGATTATTTTTTCTTCCTGTTCCATCATTCTCATTAATTCTGGAGGAGTTTCCCAGTTATCTTCAATATCTTCCTCAGTTTGATTAATGGGGTGCTCAAAGTCACAGTATGAATTATTGGCGTTGTTATTTTCAACAGTGTTTTTTTCAAATCTGCATTAGTATAAATTGATGGAATGAAAAACGAGCCAAAAGAAAATAAAACGCAAGTGCAAAAGAGAACTGAAATTTATTGGAGAATCTGAAATAACATTTTATTGATATTGATATTGAAAGGAAACATGTGTGCCCGAATGAAATGTCCTAAGGCCTTGGGCAGAGCCATAGGATTGCATTACAGAAACATTACTTTGAACTAAAAACTACAGGAAAATCGACGATCTCCCAATTCTTGAGCTTTTTGCTTGCTGGACAATGGCGCACAAGACTGACACCGCCATTTTCAGCGTTTGAATCATCTTCAATAGCTGCAACCTGGTTAGGATCTAGCATTCCTGCGCTCTGAAAGCTTTGCTTTATGTCGCAGATGACAATCTTCTTCATATTTGGCTCCCGACCCTCAAGTTTGGCCAACCTCTGCTCCTTTTTTCCTGCGGCGATCCTTCCTTTGTCAGTACGACTAGGCCGGTACCCTATCCCACATCTGTCCTTGTTTTCACGCGGCTGTATGGGTGTTAGGATCCCTTGTTCAGTCCTCCCTAAACCACTTCCTGCCTGATAACCAGTGCTTGTCATAACTTTAGCAATCATCAATGCAGCTTTGGACAGCTTTGGTTTTAATGATGGGGCCCCGTCCCCCACAAAGGTAGCATTTGCAATTTCTAGTGCTTGGAAGGCGGTCTCGAAAGATTCTTCTGCAGCCTCAACATAACGTATAGGAAACGGCTTATTGACTAGCAACTCTTCTTCTCCTGAAACGACCACCAACTTGTTGTTGACTATGAACTTGAGCTTTTGGTGTAGAGAAGAGGGCACAGCCCCTGCCGTATGGATCCATGGTCTTCCCAGAAGACAACTGTAAGACGGATTGATGTCCATCACTTGGAAACTCACTATGAAGACTTCTGGACCTACCTGTACAGGTAACTCCATCTCTCCGATAACCTCTCTTTTAGACCCATCGAATGCCCTGACCAGTGTAGAACTGGGTTTCATGTATGAACAGTCTACGTCTAGCTTGTTCATGGTTGATTTGGGTAGTACATTCAGGGACAAAGCCTTGTTGTGCCCTCTTCCCTCGACGGGGATCTCATCATCTGTGAAGGTGAGGTAATTGTTTGCAACGATATTTCCGATGATCCCGTCAAACTGACCAACTGTGATGTCGGGAGTGACATGGGCTTCATTCAGCACCTTCATTAGTGTTGCTCGGTGGGTTTCAGAATTGAGTAATAGCGATAGCAGGGATATCTTAGCGGGAGTCTGATTCAGCTGATCCACTACCTTGTACTCGCTCTGCCTCATAATCTTTAGAAACTCACTGGCTTCTTGCTCAGATAGTGCCTTCTTGCCCGTATTTTTGTCATATGGCTCTACTTCTTTGTCTTTGCCTTTATCGATCTTTCCTCTTTCATTTGATTCTCCTCCTCTGGGTCTTTCAGGGGCATAGACGCGCCCGCTCCGAGTCATTCCGCTGCTTCCCGAGATATTGGTGACATCATGATTGCTCTGAGGACTTTCCACTTGGACTTTCGCGTTGTAGTTCCATGGGACTGCTTTGGTGTCGTTGTAGGGGAAGGGAGCTGGCACTTGGATAGTGATTGGTTTAGGCATACCCAGGGACGACTTGGAGTCCTTAGTATAGCGGATCTCTAGCGGCTTCCGAGTATCCTTGTTCTGGCCATTGCTCGATAGGATAGTTGACACCTGGTCCTCCCTCTTTTGAAAGCCCACTTGTATTACATGTCGGTCCAACAGGTCCTGAAGCACTTGTTTAAACGCCTCACAATTCCCAATGCAGTGATGGTCATTGCATGGATTCTTTCCAGTGCATTCTCTCTCAATAATCCCAAAGGAACACAGATTAGCATGAATCACTTCCAGGGGTGTCTGGATGCATTCTACCCTCCTGATTAGGGACGGTTCTGCAGAATCCTCAATTGCATTAGTTGAGGGCATCCCATGTCCTGGTAATGGGTTGGTAGCCACATTAGGACCATTTTTCTTGAAGTTCAACCAGCCCGAGGCGATTAGATCTTGGACGACATACTTCAATGCTTTGCAATTTTCTATGGAATGGCCGACCGTTCCCGAATGAAATTCGCATGTGGTGTTTGGGTCGAAGCCTCTAGGAAAAGGGGGCTGGATCTATCTCATTGGGCGGGTGGTGATTAAATTATGGCTGAGCAGGTGGCGGAATAGGTCGGAGTATGACATTGGGATTGGATCAAAGTGGACGAACTTTCCGACTGAGTAGTTTTGTGTTTTATGGCCTTGGTTATTTTGGGTAGGTGGGGTAGATAGTGTTTGTGCTGAGAACGGATTGGTGTGAGAGGGATTGGAGTAGGAAGTTTTTCCGGTTCCTGTGATGGCGTTGGCTTCTCCTTCTTTCTTTTTAGGAAATCCGGAGAAGGGCTTTCTCTGGTTAGTGTTTCCGGGGGAGGTATAAGCGATTTTCCCATTCCTCATTCCGTTCTCTAGCCTTTCTCCAATAACGACCATATCCGAGAAACTTGACGATACACTCCCGATCAGTTTTTCATAGAAGGGTGAAGGAAGAGTTTCCATGAACATAGATACCATTTCCCTTTCAAAAAGAGGCGGTGCTACCTGTGCTGCTAGTCCTCTCCAACGCTGAGCATATTCCTTGATGGACTCATTATCCCTTTTAGTCATGTTTTGTAGCTGAGTCCTATCAGGAGCCATATCAGTGTTGTACTTATACTGCTTAAGGAAAGCATCAGCGAGATCCTTCCAACACCGAATATGAGTGGGTGTCAACTGCATATACCAATTTGAAGCTGCCCCAGCTAAGCTGTCTTGGAAGTAGTGGATAAGCAGCTTATCGTCGTTTGCGAATGCAGCCATCTTCCTGCAATACATAGTTAGGTGGCTTGCCGGACATGTTGCTCCTCTGTATTTATCAAAATCTGGCACTTTAAACTTAGGGGGAATGACCACGTTTGGAACGAGACATAAATCTTGTGCATTTCTTGCACCAATACTGAATCCTTCAACCGCTCTCAACCTTTCTTCCAGCATTTGCAGCTTGCCTTGGGCTTGAGGGTTCTCCATAGAGTAGTCGTGAGGAAGCCCACTCATACCATAGTAAGGATGCATCATCGGAACTATGGCTGGGTTCACATTTGGGGTATGTGAATGAGTGGGATTCCTGAGGTTGGCACCCTGAGCTTGAGCGTTAACTATCGGCGGTGGAGGGCAGCCAAGTGGGAGTCCTTGTGGTATGATGACGGGGGTCGGGTTTTGACCTTGTGGTGTCCCCGGATTACCATCGTGACCCGTTGATGTAAGCTGTTGTTGGCCCGCGACTCCTGAGGGACTAGCATCGACTGTCGGAGGTGTGTAACCTTGTGGAAGTCCGTAAGGAGGCCATATGTAACCTTGGCCATTAGGCCCAGTATGGTGCACTGTATGCGGGATCCCGAGTCCATTGGGAGGAGGAGGGTTGGTAACTTGATTTTCTGTGTTCCCCGCGGAGACATCTTCACTTGTGTCTTGGCCCTTCAAAGCTTGTAGAACCTTCAAGATTTCAGCCATTTGTTCTTTCATCCCATCTATTTCTGCCCTAAGCTCTTGATTGCCTAGGTTCTGAGGTGGATTGCCTTGATCCGGGATATCTTGAGGCGGATTGTCCTGATTTTCTTCCATGTTTCTGGCCTGAGAACGAGTCCAGTAGCGATGTTGACGCACCAGCTTGTCTTTTACTCTCTGTTGGTGGGACACATGGTATGAGTATATGTATGAGTATATGAATGGATGAAAATGCGAATGATGCATGTGTGCATGAGTCTTATTGTTTTAGGCCGGGAATTGCAAGCGCATCCTGATTTGTCATAAGTACACAGATCAAAGTTCCACAATATTTTCAAGATAAAGGAATCAGCATGTGAGACAAACAAACTTCATTGATGGAGGAAAGTACAACATTTTGGAAATAAAACTTCGGAAAAGGAAAGTACAATGTTCTTTAAATTTCACTCAAATACATATGGCTTTCATTTTTCCACTCCTCTCTCTTTTTCTACTAGTAGTGCTGCCAGCCTTCTCCCGGAGTTCGGCAATCAGAATCTCGCAAAACTCCATGAATTCGGAAACTTGGACCGGGGTGTTAAACAGGTGCATTGCCGCGTTAGCCTCCTTTAGACGTTTGGGGATTCCTACGATAGCTTGATCGGCCAGCCATGCCAACTTTGAGAATCTGTCTTTCCAGTATAAGCTTTCGTTCTTCAACTCTATGAAGACTTCATGGTTTTCTATCTTGCTGACCAACTCCACAAAGCGGTTCTCCCAATAGATGCTTTCTGTCTTCAGCTGGTGGTAGACCTCCTCTTGATATCTGATATGGTCGTTCAGCTCATCAGATTTTTCATGCTCCCTTCTTAAGGCTTGCTGGTATTCTCGGAGTATCTCTTCAATGGTATCTTTATCCTGCTTGATACTTTTCACTTGCTCTTCAAACTCGGCTGCCATCATCCGGGACTCTCTCTTTGATACCATTAGTAGGCTCTGTGCGGTCTTTTCAGCCATCATTGATTCTTCCCATAACCTTTTCCACTTGCATGTATCATCGATGGCTTTGTCCATTTTCAGGTTGCAACGTTTTATTTCCTCTTTCGCTCCTCTTAGGTACTTTTGAACCTCTAGTTTGTTCTTTTGTTCGATCTTGAGCTGCTTGCGGCTGTCTTCAATGGCCACTGACTTACTTGCATTCTCTTCCTCCAACTTCTGGTTCTTTAGGAGCACTTTCTCTAACTCTGCCTGTAAGCCCTTCTTTTCTTCCTCGGCCTTTGACAGTGCCATTTTAAGCTTATCTAAATCTTCGACAGTGGGAAGGGTAGGTTCAGGTATTTCTTCCTCAACCCATAGTGCACTTTGGTAAGGCAATCGGGTGTCTTGGATCCTCTTTTGGAGCCATTGACGAAAGGTGGTTTCCTTATCGCCGCTCTTCTTAGTAAGCTCTTGTCCCTTGCGGACGACCAAATTCCATGCTTATGAAATCTTCCGGAGCATGTCAACCTCTTTTGGGCTTCCTTCATGGAGGTAAAAAGGGATTAACATGTCTTCGGTGGGCGGATTTCGCATGGGGTACCCCAGCTGCCTTAGAGTTAGAGAAGGATTGTAATTTATGCATCCTCTTGTCCCCATGAGCGGGACGTTTTGAAAGCTCCCACATTGAAAGACTACTGTGGGCCTCTCTTTCCACCACGATGGGTGCCAACGAACCTTGTATTCATGAAGGCCCCCTAGCACTTGCAACCATTCACTAGTGTTCATTGTCTTCACATCACACCCTCTGGCATCTTCAATTGGGCCTTCTACTCTGACTTTGTTAACGAAAGCATGGGTGAGAAGCCAAACATACAAGGCGTGCAGGCAACAAGATATCCTCTTTCCCCTTAGCTCACTATAATGAGTGAAAGTACAGTAAGTGTCTGCAAGCATGGCTGGAATCGGATCCTTGAAGGATAAGAAGACGCCAATAGCTGTTGTGTCTACATATCTTTCAAGGCGTGGAAATAGGACAATGCCAAAGATAGTCAAAGCTAACACCTGCTTAAAAGGACCCCAATTTCTAGCGTCGGCGAAGAATTTCATTTGGCCTTCCAGATACTCTTGTGGGAATCCTGCAATGCCATTTCGATTTTTCTTCCGGAGCTTCAAGTTCTCTTTGCTGGTTTGTAACATTGAGGCGAGCTTCTCATCTGTGTAGTATTGTCCCTGATACTGGTAGGGTCCCTTGTCTTGTTGAGGAAAGCCGAAGATCTGTGTATATTCTTCCAAGGTAGGTGCCATCTGGAAATTTTTGAAGGTGAAGCATCTTAATGAAGAGTCGTAGAACTGGCTCAAAGCGGCAATGGCCTCCGTTTGCACGTCCAATTGTAGTAACATAATAATCTTCCCATACACTCTATCAAAAGACCTGCGCTCGATGGGCGGCAACCGACCAGCACATTCCCTTAGACTTGTCAGATTAGGCTGCTTCACTATAGGGTAGTTCAGAGTTTGGATTGCTTCACAGTTTGATCTCATATTGCCTTGCTTATGACAAAACTTTCGAACCTCTTACAATTCCCGGCAAACCTAAATGAGATGAATAGCATGCAATGTGAGGATTTTTTGTATTATTTTTTTTTTTGTGAAATAATGATGATGTATGATGAATTAAAAAAAAAGACGTTACATGCGTTAATAAAAGCATATTTTGGTGATTCAAAATTTGAGAAACATTAATCATGTCACATAAAATATGTAAAGGGCAAAAGAATAAATGGTTTTTATTGTTTGATCTTTTTTTTTGAAAGATAAAAAGTTTTTTTTTTGATGCAGCGGGTGGGTGAATTGCTTTTGTGTCCTAAACGGGTTATGTCTTACATATAGGTCACGGTCTAGGGTCACTTATGTGATCAACCTCTCAGGTGGCTCTAATCACTTCCTCACAAAGGTTTCCAGAGCTAAAATCCCTTTCACGATATGACCCACAACGATAGCGAGCTACCTGGTGTGGGATGCCGCGAAAGAGCATACTCTGGTTGAGATTTTCATGAGAGTCAGACAGATAAATCCAGAATGACTGTCACTAATCATCTCCGCTCGTCCTAAGTTATTTTTCAGACCCGGGTATAGGGCCCCACTCAGAAGTGTGTGAATAAATAGGTGTAGGTGATGTGTGTGATATAAGCAACCTAAACTACCCAGACTGCAAAAGAGCAAACAGATAGCAATATAAAAGTCTCCTACCCTAAGGTTTGCAAGAAAACAAATAGCAGTATAAAAGTCTTCTACCCTAAGGTTCAATATGCGAATATAAAGACTAAGGGTAAATAAAATACTAAACTAATAATTTACACATTTAATTAAATTAGGCTTGACCCTCTAAAAAAAAAGTCCCCAGTGGAGTCGCCAGCTGTAGCGACCGAAGAATCCGGACGAGGGATCCCTCGTTGCTTTTGAACAATGGAGCCGCCATCAATATTTATTTTTAGGAAAACATTGAAAAAACCTTGGTTTTTGGGTTCGGGGGTCGATTAAGTGCGGGGAAGGTGCTAGCACCCCGCAACATCCTAAAAAGGTTACCTTTTAATTAAATGTGTAGAAAAAAACTAGTTTAAAGAAAACATTTTAATTTACCCTTTTTTGTTATTTGCAAAAAAAACGGAAAAGAAGACTTAATAAAAATTTTAGTTTTTTGCGCTCGACGGGAGTGGGCCCCCGCTCCTACGTATCTCCGGGTGCGATGGAGAAATCAAAGCTACGTAGTTCTTGGGTAGAAAATATTTGTGTGTTGGTATTTTTTTATTTTTTTTTGAAAAGTTTGGGAAAACTAGAGACCATTCATGGTGACCAAACAGATAAATCCAGAGTGGTCGTCATTAATGGCTTATTCGGAAAAGAAGGTATTTATAGCGTTCAAACAAGCAAGGCCCAGAGTGACCGCTATAGACAACCTATTTTTTGCGCGAATTCGATTTTTCGAAAGAAAGAAAAAAAGAACGGTTCGGAAGCATCACGTTGTGAATAAAAGCGGAGTAAGTGATAAAAGGGGGGTGCAAATAATAAAGGAGTTGTATTAAAAAGGGAGGTGTGAATAGCGTTTTGACGCTAGAAAAAAAAGTGTCACCGGGGGTGCAAATAGCGTTTTGACGCTAAAAGAAAATGGTTGCCGAGGGTGCAAATAGCGTTTTGACGCTAAAAAAAACGATTGACGGGTTTATTACCTTTTTTACTATTCTACCCTAGAGCACGTGGTTCTTGAAACGCTTTTCCCTTAAAGAAAACCTAGACTAAACAAGTGGTATTTTGAAAGCGGATTATGGAGAAAAATTCTTTTGTCATAGTTATTATTTAATAAAAGGGGGGTATTTTTACTTTTTTTTGAAAAAAAGATTTTTGCTATTATATTTTTTTTTAAAAGGTTTATTCCAAATCCGAAAATTAGTAACCATTTTTTTTAAAAAAAAACAACATTTTTTTTATCACTTTTATTTAATCCGAAAATTAGAATAATTTATTAAAAAAAAAGGCACAACATTTTTTTACTTTTTTTTTTGTTTATTTTAATCCGAAAATAGTAACCATTTTTAAAAAAAACAAATTTTTTTTTTATCACCTTTTTTAATCCGAAAATTAGTAATTATTTATTAAAAAAAACACAACATTTTTTTTCACTTTTTTTTTTAATCCGAAAAAAAAAGTAACATTTTTTATAAAAACAGCAATAAAAAAAGTTTTTTTTAGAGCAACATTTTAACAAAAAAAAAAGCAACATTTTAACATGAAAAAAACAGCAACATAAAATTTTTACAGCAACATTTTAAACATAAAAAAAAAACAGTAACTATATCTACATAAAAAAACAGCAACTAAAAATACAAAAAAAACAGCAACATTTTTATCATAAAAAAAAACAGTAACTATATCTACATAAAGAAAATAGCAACTAAAAATACAAAAAAAAAAACAGTAACAATAGAATCTAAATTACATTACAGCAACTACAAAACTAAAAAAGGCAACAAATTCGAAATTACAGCAACTTTAAAAAAATAAAACAGCAATAATTAATTAAAAAATTACATTGCAATATACCTTAAACAAAATCCGGAAATGTTGAAGAGGAAGTTTTCTTCTTCGGATTTCTCCAATACAACGAATCTAAACTAAAGAAAAAATTAAATTTCGGAAGGAGAAGGAAAGAAAAAAAATAGAAATTACAGTGAACAAGCCTCACTTTTTTTTCTAAAAATCTACCCCCTTTTTTGCCTACGAAAACTTCTTCTTCTTCCCTTTTTTGAGAACCCCCTTTTTTCGAAAAATGCTTTCCTCCTCCTCCTCTAAAACCGTGGCCTTCAAAGTCATGGCCTCCCCCCTATTTATACCAAGAAAAAAAGCTCTTTTTTCTTCCTTCTTCGTTCTCTCTGACTTCAACCATGCCTTGTACAGTATTTTTTTCTAACTTGAGAAGGGTTTGATATGATGGAGGGGTGAAGGTTTGGAGGTAGTTGGTGAAGGGGAATGATGGTTTGTGTGTGAGAAGAGGAAATGGGGCGTGAGAGGAGGAGAGCCATGTGAGGGAGATGAGTGTGTGAGTGTGGGTGTGTAGGAGGGGGATTGGAGAAGTGATGAGTGAATGTGAGAGAAGAAAAAAAAAGAAAGGGAAAGAGTGAGGAGAAGAGAGAGTGCCGTGAGTGTGAGAGAGGAAAGAGAAAGGGAAAGAGTGAAGTGTGTGAAGTGATTGAAGTGGAAGAGGTTTGGTGAAGGGGAAAAAAAATAAAAAGTGGGTGTGAGAGAGGGGGGGGGGGGCGTAGGTTTGAGGGAGGAAAGAGAAAGGGAAAGAGTGAGGTTGAGTGTATTGGGAAGGGAAAAATGGGGAAGTGGGAAGTGTGGGGAAGTGGTATTGAGAGAAAAGAGGAGAGGTGGAGTGTGGAAGGGAGAAAGGTGGGGTTTGACCATGGGATAATAGGGGGTGGGGTCGAATATGGAGGGGTTTTGGGGGATGAATGTGGATGGATTTTTGGGTTAAGGGGGGATTGAATGTGGATGGCTTTTAGGGTAAAGGGGGAAGTCGAATTAGGGTTAGGAGGAGGGGAATTAGGGTTTTGTGATGAGTTGGGTTATGGGTTATGGGTTGTGGGTTAGTGGGTTTTTTTTGTTGGGTTGGGTCATGCGAATTGGGCTAGCCATTTTTGCTGGGTTGGGTTTCCATGACAGCACCTTATTTTTAATAGACCCCCCCCACTTCCTTCTTGGCTTATTTTTATTTCTTCACTTCTAAATAAAATATTTTTGGTGATTAAAACCCATAGCAATAAAAACAAGAAAATAATACATGACATAAAAAGGATTATTATTTTATTTATTATTATTTTTTTTTATAAAAAAAAAAAATCTCTCAATTATGATCGGACAAAATTAGGGTATTACAATTTACTCTCGCCAGTCGGATGCTTAAAGCCTAGCTGGGGGTGGAGGTTTATGGGGTTCTGGCTGGAACCGGTCTAGTTAAGGGCTCGGGTTCCAGGTGGAATCGTCGTGTTACCTTGTAATTTTTTGGATGTCCTTTGTAACTTTTCGAATTTGAGGACTTGGTCGTATGCTGACTTGTAATCTTTATGTATTTCAATTCCTGTTTTGTTAACCTCGGCTGCGCTTTATTCTGTTCGTTAATTTTATGCACTTGCGTTCAAATTCGCTCAAGTGGTGGGCGTCGCCTTCGGGGCAGTTTACCGGGATTCGGCCCAGATCGAACTCGCCCTTTAGGGTAGTGGAAACCTCGGCCAACTAGTGCGTGATGCGTGTCGCCTTCGGGGCAGTTTACCGGGACTCGGCCCAGATCGAACTCGCCCCTTAGGGTTGTGGCTGCCTCGGCCAACTATACCGTCGGTGAACACCGTTCTTTATATAAGAAAAAATGATAATATCGGTTTACACCGCTCTTCATATAAAAGAAAATGATAACATCGGTATACACCGTTCTTCATATAATAAAATGATAACATCGGTATACACCGCTTTTCATATAAAAGAAAATGATAACATCGGTATACACCGTTCTTCATATAATGAAATGATAACCTCGGTAAACACCGCTCTTCACCGAAGCGCACCTCAACTGTAGTACTTTTTTTAATTTGGTGGTGTTCCAAGTCCTTGGGATTGCTTTTTCGGTCAAGGTCTCCAACTCATAGGAACCTTTACCAGTTTTAGATACAACTCGGTATGGTCCTTCCCAATTAGGGGCAAGCTTGCCTTGCACGGCGTTCTTTAAACCGACGTCGGCTCTTCGTAAAACTAAGTCACCGACTTTAAGATCCCTGGGGATTACTTTCGAGTTATATCGTGCTGCTACCCTCTACTTTATTAGTGCTTCTTTAAGGGAAGCCTGGCCTCAGACCTCATCGACCCCGAGGTTTTCTTTTAACGCCTGATTATTGCTTTTTGGTGACTTTGGGTGGAGGGTCCTCTAGCTCAGCTCTCCGATCTCTACTGGGATTACCGCCTCCGTCCCGTACGAAAGCCGGAAAGGGGTCTCCCCCGTTGAGCTCTGCGGGGTGGTTCTGTAGGCCCACAACACATAAGGCAGTTCTTCAACCCAGTTTCCTTTCGCTTCATCGAGCCGCTTTCTCAATCCGTTGAGGAGAACTTTGTTGGAGGCTTCTGCCTGTCCGTTTGTTTGCGGGTGTTCTACTGAGGTGAACCGGTGTTTAATTCGAAGATCGGACATGAGTTTCTTGAAGCCTTTGTCGGTGAACTGGGTTCCGTTGTCAGTGATTACTACCCCGGGGATCCCGAATCTGGTCATGATATTCTTTTTGAAGAACTTGATGCAGTTCCTTGCGCTGATGATGGCTAGAGGCTCGGCTTCAATCCATTTTGTGGAGTAATCTACTGCCACTATCAGGTACTTGATCTGATCGGGGGCAGTTGGGAATGGTCCTAGGAGATCTATTCCCCACCATGCGAAGGGCCATGGCGAGGTGAGGCCGGTGAGCTCCGTAGGAGATGCTATGTGGACCTTGGCGTAGATCTGACACTTGCTGCATTTTTTGACATAGTTTCTTGCATCAGTCCCCATGGTTGGCCAGAAATATCCTGCTCTTAAGGCCTTCCGAGCTAGAGACCGACCTCCAAGGTGCTGCCCACAGATTCCCTCGTGGATCTCGGCCAAGACGTAATCCGCCTCCCCTCCTTCAACGCATTTTAACAGTGGTGCGGATAAGCTTCTTCTGTAGAGGTTTCCATCGATTATGCAAAAAGATGAGGCCTTCCTCCTGAGGGTCTTGGCTTCGCTTGAGTCCGGAGGCTCGTCCCTCGATTTGATTTACTCCATTAACGGCGAGATCCAACCTTTGCTTTCCTCAACCACATTGACAGAAAAATTGGTCTCCGGGTTTGGGAGGACGCTCGGCCTGCTTAGCGTCTCCTGGATTATTGATCGGTGATTCCCCAGAATTTTGGTGCTGGCGAGCTTGGAAAGAATGTCCGCCCTAATATTTTCTGTCCTGGGAACATGTTTAACCTCCGTAAACACAAAATAGGAAAGCAGTTCCCGCACACGGGTTAAATACTTTTGCAAGGTCGGGTCTTTGGCATCGTATTGCTTCCCGATTTGAGAGACTACCAACAACGAGTCCGTGTTTAAAGAAAGACGGATAACTTGGAGGTCGATGGCAAGTCGGAGTCCTGCTATGCATGCCTCGTATTCTGCCTGGTTGTTTTTGGTAGGGAAACCAAACGTGAGTGATACCTCGATTACCACGCCCGCCGGGCTTTCGAGCATTAACCCTGCACCACTCCTTTTGGATTTGAGGATCCATCTACATGGAGCGTCCACAACTCGTCTTTAGGGTCGGCAGGGGCCATTCTGTGATAAAGTCGGCCAGTATCTGAGCCTTCATGGTCGGTCTTGTTTCGTATTTGATTCCAAACTCAGAGAGTTCCACTGCCCATTTGATCATTCGTCCTGCTAAGTGAGGTCGGTGCAGGATCTGCCAGATTGGATAGTTTGTCTGTACCACGACTTGATGAGCGACGATGTAAGGTCGGAGACGGTGTGCCGAGACGAGCAGAGCAAAGGCGATTTTTTCTATTTTCTGATATCTAACTTCTGATCCCTGTAAAGCTTTGCTCACGAAGTATACTGGACTCTGACCCGTCTCTGTCTCCCTGATGAGTGCGGCACCAATGGCCTCTTCCGAGATGGCTTGGTATAGGTATAAGTCTTCCCCTGGGTTTGGCCGAGTTAAGATTGGTGGTTCGGTCAAAACTTTTTTGAGTTGGGAGAGGGCCTCGTCCCGCTCCGAGGTCCATTCGAATGTTGCTTCTTTCTTAAGCAGTTTAAACAAAGGGAGTGATTTGAAGGCAGCGTTGGAAATGAAACGAGATAGTGAAGCAATCATGCCGTTGAGCTTTTGGAGTTCT
Source organism: Astragalus membranaceus (assembly GCA_039519185.1). Classification (NCBI taxonomy): domain Eukaryota; kingdom Viridiplantae; phylum Streptophyta; class Magnoliopsida; order Fabales; family Fabaceae; genus Astragalus; species Astragalus membranaceus. The sequence goes on from CM076850.1 coordinate 165,618,088, forward strand.
TTCTTGGTGGACGGGGTGCGCATCTCCGTCACAGCTCGACACTTGTCTGGGTTGGCTTCAATGCCCCTTTCTGTGAGATAGAAACCTAGGAATTTTCCAGCCCGGACTCCGAAAGTGCATTTTTCCGGGTTCAACCTCATGTTGTTTTTTCGGATTTCTGCGAAGATCTCTTCTAGGTAGGTTATGTGGAGGTCTTCACCTTCGCTTTTTGCAATCATGTCATCGAGGTAGACTTCCACGTTTCGGCCGATCTGCTTTCGGAAAACCTTGTTCATCATCCTTTGATAGGTGACCCCCGCATTTTTCAAACCAAATGGCATGACCCGGTAACAAAAATTACCGCGGTCAGTCATGAAGGCCGGTTTCTCTTGGTCGGGGGAAACATCGGGATTTGGTTATACCTGGAATAGGCATCCATAAAAGATAGTAAGCGAAAACCTGAAGCATTATCGACGAGCCGATCAATGCTAGGAACATGGAATGCGTCCTTAGAACAGGCCTTATTAAGATCGGTATAGTCAACGCACATTCGCCATTTTCCATTGCTTTTCTTAGCAAGTACAGGGTTCGAAAGCCAAGTCGTGTACTTGACTTCCTTTACAAAATCAGCTTTAATTAAATCATCTACGATCTTGGCCGTTGCAGCTGCTTTCTCCTTGCTTTGAGCTCTTTTGCGCTGGGCGACCCACTTAACCCCGGGGTTAACTACCAGTTGGTGACAGGCGACTTCTGGGGGGATCCCGGGCATGTCTTTTGCCGACCAAGCAAAGAGATCGGTGTGAGATTTCAGACAAAGGGCGAGCTTTGCTCTTACTTCTTCAGAGAGGTCAGATCCGACCTGGACAGTTTGGGTCGGGTCCTCTCCTAGTTGGATCTGTACGAACTGTCCATCAGGTTGGGGTCGCCTGATTTTCTTCTTCAGTTCCCGTGTCAGCTCGTCATCGCTCTCTTCCTCGGAGCTGTCAGGGTCATACCTCGCATCGAGGTCTGTGACGTTGACCTCGGCAGCTCAACCGCTTCTCTTCGTTTTTGGATCTTTCTGGGCTTCTGCTTCTACGGGGGGAACCCCCTCCTCCGAGGCCTGCCTATCTGCCTTTACGTGCAGATAGAAACATCTCTGGGCGGACTCTAGGTCGGCATCAAGGGTGATTACTTAGTTGCAAAAAGAGTAGAACTTCATTTTCAGGTGAACCGTTGAGGTTACAGCCCCGAGCCTTCTTAGAGTCGGTCTTCCGACGATGCAGTTGTAGACCGAAGGGCATGGCAGCACTACGAATTTGGTCTTGACTGTCCTCTCTAATGGTTCTTCGCCATAGGTGACCATTAGCTCCAAGTAGCCGAGGGGTTTGGTCCGTCCGGGATCCATTGAAGCCCGAAAGGTCTGACCCTCTGTAAGGGGTGAAATCTTCCTCTGAGATCCGCAGTTTCCTCACAAGGTCGATAAAGATGATATCCGCCGAGCTTCCTTGGTCGACCAAGATTCTCCTTATCTCGTGGTTGGCCATGACTTCCCTGATTAAAAGGGGTATGTGCTTATTGGGCTTGCCGTCTAGTAAGTCTCGGTCGCCGAATGCCAATGGGGGCGCTCCGGGGTTGAGCTTACTGCCGAGGTGGAAGCAGCACACATGATCTCCTTCCATTTTCTTTTCATGGTTTTGCCCGATGCCTCGACGGGGTAGCCCCCAGAGATAACCATCATTACCGGTCGGCCCTTCGACTTTCGAAAATCGCGCTCATCCTCCGAGCTTTCTTCTCTTTCTTGGTGAGCTTTACCCTTCTTCTTAGGGTCGACATTCTCTTCTTTAACCTCGGCTTCATGCCGGGGTGTTTTAGCCACGTACTGGCTCAATTTCCCTTTCTTGATCAGATCCTCAATGTCGTCTTTCAGAGCATTGCAGCGGTTAGTATCATGTCCCTTGCTTCGGTGATACCGACAGTACTTGTTTGAGTGTTGCCCTGGTCTGCGTGGGAGCGGATCGGGGAACTTAACTTCCTTAAATTCTGTGTTCATGCACTCTGCTAAGATTCTAGCTCTTGTTTCGTTTAGGTCTGAATAATGCTGGTGTCGGTTGCGAGGTCTGGGTTTACTGTCGTTCCGACCCTCTTTCTCATTCCGAGGTTTGAACATTCCAGGGTCGGCATCCGACTTTCTCGCAACCGCTCCTTCTTCGTGATCGATGTACTTCTGAGATCGCTGGAGGAACTCGGCAAGCGATTCAGTTTGATTTACTCCGACATCGATCTGGAAAAGGCTTCTTTCTCGAAGACCGGCTTCCATGAAGAAGAGTCGGAAAGAGTCATCGAGGTTCCGGACCTGAGTTGCTTCCTTATTGAACCTCTCGATATAGTCTCGGAGGGACTCGTTTTCCCCTTGCCGAATTGCTTGCAAGACTTTCCGAGATTTTGGTTTCATATTGGAGTGGGCGAAATGGGCCGAAAACAGCTTCGCCAGCTGGTCCCACGAGGATATTGAGTTCGGCTTGAGGGCTCTGAACCAGTCTAGTGCCAGCTTCTCCAGAGTAAGAGGAAAAATTCGACATTTGATTTTCTCAGGGACGTTCCGATATTGCATCATTGTGTCGAAATAGTCAAGGTGACGATCTAGATCACCAGTCCCGTCATGCATCTTTAAACCTTTGGGGGGGTTTTTCCAAGTGTTTGGGCACCGGGAAGTAGTCGATCTTAGCTGTGAAGGGTCCTTTTCGCGCTGTCGATCTCTCCCTTGGGGGAGCTCTCTGGATAGGGCGCCTAATCGGGGACCACGGAGAGCGACGGTGCCGACGTTCATGCCTCGGGGGACTCCCCCGGCTTATAGAACGTCGCCTAGGGGAGGAGGATGCTAATGACGAGCTTCGGTGAGAAGAGCCCTCGGGATAATAAGTGTCGTCCCGAGTCTCGCTTGGGGGAGTTCCTGATCCCCGTCTTCCTCTTCGACTGGGCGGCGAGCGATGGCGATGTCTCCTCCAAGTAGGAGACCGGTGACGCCTTTTGCTGGACGTTCTTCTGCTGGGAGAGTAGTTTTGAGGAGAGGACCGATCCGGGATATCCCGGGCCCAGATCTCGGCAATCTCGGCCTCCAGCTGTGAGTAGCGCTGACTCTTTTACTGGTCAGCCTCGGCTTGCCTTGTCAGCAGTTGGACGAGCCGTTGGACAGCGTCGACCGGTACCTGGACGGTCTGGACAGGAGGTGGAAATTGGTTCCTCGCGGAGCTTATGGGAACCATTGCTCTGGACGAGTTGTGGTCGTGGGCCGAGCTGCGAGGGAGAGTGACCGCTACCCCCTCGGACGTTTCTTTCTGTTGATCGGGTCTAGCTACTACACTGGAGACGTTCCTACGTCGTAGTTCTGGAGCCATTGCTGACCAAGGAGATGGGGGAGGGACTAGAGTATAAGATTCTCCCACTGTGGTCGTCAATGTTCGATACCGTATCCCTGACTTGGTATCCGATCTTGAATACCAGGTCCGATCCGAGATAGTTGGTATTTGAGTTCTTGGTCAATCCGGGCTGATGCTCCAATCCGAGGTGGGATGGTACCTGCAATGACACTCCGACGCTCAAGTCAGTGAGTGAGTCAATTACAGGTGAGAGGATTGGAAAGTGTGTACCTTTAATGCTAGCAATGAATGCTTATTTATAGGTTTAGGATCCAACGAGAGCCATCAGATTTAGGTCTTTGATCTTCACCGTTGAAATGTGGCTTTGACTTTGGTATTGGGCATTAGTACAAGTGCCGTAGAGGCCCAATCCATAACATAAATATAATACAATATTTATTGAACAAATCATTTTATTTTTTAAAATTTTATATATATATATATATATATATATATATATATATATATATATATATATATAGTGCCGGGCAGAATGGGCACCTTGGTGACCATGCATGCTCATACAAGTTCCTAGCCCATATCTATTGTGTAGGCCATTTTCCTGCCCATCGAAGGTTAATTTTGAGGGTATCTAATGAGTAGGGACAAAGTTGTCATTCGAAGTGTAATCACTTTCTAACCAATACCATTACACGAAAGGGTGGAGGGAGGGGGTAAGCCAATGTGACCATAGTCACCCCCTAAATTTACAACAACTGATATGTAGTATGAAATATTCCATATGAAATGTCAGAACACGTGATGCATAACATCTCACTACATAACACCTCACCCATTCCCGCTTGCGCAAACTGTTGCCACCTAATTTCGCAGATTTCGTCCCGTACCAAAAAGGATTTCGCAATTTACAATCCACTCGCGTTGGTAATATGAAAATAGCTATGACCCCATTAACTAAAAAATAATATAACCCATTAGATCTTTTTTGTGTGTACCAGGTATCCTCCGCGCACAACTGCAAAGACTAATCCTTCGAGCCAGGTAGGATCACAATGGGTGGTAAAGCTTTCCCTCGAGATTTAACGCGGTTGCATTTCCAAGACTGGATATGAACCCAAGACCTTGTTAAGCTGGAAGAGACCCACACAATAATCCATTAGATCTTTTTTTTGTCTAGGGGTCTTTGACCCCCTCCGGTATCCAGGGGAAAGGGGCCCTAAATAATCTGGAGTTCGGCCGGGAGAGGTAAGAGTCTGGCTCCAATTTGTTCCATCGTCGGGGATTGAACCCGGGTACTAACCAAGTCCGCCCCTTAAGAGGGAGTGCATTAACCACTTGCACTCAAGCTTGGAGTTATAATCCATTATATCTTTAATTTAAGGAAAAAGTCAAAAAACACTCATTTTATGGTGCATTAATTACTAAAAACTCACATAACTAGTGAGAATAAAACATTTAATACTAGATCAATATTTGGGATGAAATTTCAATTTTATAACATTTAGAAAACTCATTTTGTTGACTAGTGTTACGGTTTCTCTGAATGAGAAATGACCGAACACGGGAATATGAGAAATCACACTTGAGTATGAGAAAATGGAGCCAGGATCTGTTTATTGGCCTCGTAGGGCGTGTTTATATAGTACAATAGTGATAAATATTCATAATTACAATTAATGGTCGAGTTGACCGTTACAGACAAATGGGAGGGGAATCAGAGATATTTCCCCATGATCATGCTTCCTTCCATATTGGGAGAGGTGGAGGCGAGATATTTATGGAAGGAAGCTCCTTAATCTTGCCATATGTTTGGATGGAGCATTTTTTAGGAGGTAATGTAATTTTTAAGGGGAATTCAAATATAACTAAAATATTTGAATTCCCCTAAAAAATTACATTATCTCCTAAAAATACTCCATCCGAACAAACACTTAGTGATTTTTGTATTAGAGACCAAGGAGCACTACATTAGGATAATTTTTTGCTATCTTGTGATGTTTGGATGCTCTTTTTGTTATTTTTTTTCTATTTTCCGATTGACACTTGTGTGTAGTATTAACATTTATAACTAAAAGAATAATATTGTTATATATTTCTTTAACTTTTTTTTTGACAAGATATATTTCTTTAACTTGAAAACTATTAGTTAAAATTAATTTTTGGTTTAAATATGTTTTTCGTCCTGACAAATATAGCTATTTTTCAAATAAGTTTCGGCAAAATTATTTTTTTTAAAATAAATCCCTGTAAAATCAACCTTTTTCAAATACATCATTCTGTTAGCAAACTGTTACAAAAAAAGCTGATGTGGCTAACTAAGTTCTGATGTGTTATTTTTTTTTCATTTTAAATTTTTTTAAAAGTGAGTTGGTATATGAGGTGGATTCCAAATCATTTCAGGGTTTTTATCTTTCTCTCTTTCTTTCTGCAAATGTACAACATCAACAGCAACCATTGTTGGATTATCACACTGAATATACACAAGGAAAGAGAGGTCGAAAAGAAAGAGGAGTTGTCGAAAGGGAGGGGAGGGTGTCGAAAGATTGTAAAAACTGTTTTAGAGAGAGTGAATGCAAGAATAGGGAACAACTTTCACATTCAATTAGTAGTTGACTTATTACAATGTGTATTTATAACACTTAGGCAAAGCTAAACTGAGAATTTACCATTGCCTAATTACAGTTAAATGGATTTTAACCAATCACTAAAACTAATACACAAAGTCCTCTTAATTGCTAATAAGTCCTACACGAGTTTGTAATTACACCACAATACTCTTCCTTAATTCAAACTTGCAAGGCTTAGCATTCCTATCTTGCTTCTCATAGCTTCAAACTTGCTGGTCTTCAAACTCTTTGTTAGCATGTCTACTAATTGATCTTCTGTACTGCAATGCTCCACTGCTAGTTTCCCTTTGGCCACTTGATCTCTTAGGAAATGATACTTGATCTCTATATGCTTGCTCCTTCCATGAGCAATTGGATGCTTTGCTAAATCAATAGCTGACTTGTTATCCACTTTCAATCTCATAGCACTTTCACACTTCACTTTCAGTTCATGCAGCAACACTTGTAGCCATTGTGCCTGATTTGCACCAAATGCTGCAGCAATGTACTCAGCTTCACAGCTTGACAATGCTACAACATTTTGCTTCTTCGAACACCATGCTATTGGAGCCCGACCCATCATGAACATGTAACCAGAAGTACTCTTCCCGTCTTCTGTATCTCCACTCCAATCAGCATCAGTGTATCCTACCAACTCAGTAGTTTCAGGCCCTACTGTACTGGGAAACAGAATTCCCCAATCGATTGTCCCCTTGAGATATCTAAGTATTCTCTTTGCAGCCACCATGTGAGCTCTCTTAGGCACTTCCATGTATCTGCTTGCCACTCCAACACTATAGACTATGTCTGGCCTTGAGTGACAGACATATCTAAGTGAGCCAATCAACTGCCTAAATAGTGTAGAATCAACACCTTCATCAGTGACATCTTTCTGCAACTTCACAGTATTATCAGCTGGTGTAGATACAGGCTTGCACTCAAGCATTTTAAACCTCTTGTATACATCTGTAATGTACTTCTTCTGATGCAGGAAAATTCCCTTTTCACAGGACACAAATTCCATGCCAAGGAAATAAGACAATTTTCCTAGATCAGTCATCTCATACTCGGTCATCATCTGCCTCTTAAGCTTCACTCTCTCTTGTTCATTGCTTCCTGTCACTAACAGATCATCCACATACAAGCAAATGATTATCAAGTCCTCATTCATGTTCAATCTTACATACACACCATGTTCAGTTGAACACTTAGTGAAGTTTAGCTTTTGCAGTGAGGCATCAATCTTCTTATTCCAAGCACGAGGTGCTTGCTTGAGTCCATTTAAGGCCTTCTTCAACTTCATTACTTTGTTTTCCATGCCCTTCTTCTCAAATCCAGGTGCCTGCTTCACATAGACCTCCTCTTCTAGTGGCCCATTGAGAAATGCAGATTTGACATCAAGTTGATTCAAACTCCATTTTCTCAAACTTGCCAATGCTACTATCAATCTCACAGTCTCAATCCTTGCAACTGGAGCATATATCTCATTAAAGTCAAGTCCAGGTTGTTGCAAGAAGCCCTTTGCAACCAACCTAGCCTTATATTTTGCAATCTCACCATTTGGCTTCATCTTAGTCTTGTAGACACTAGACCCATTTCACATCAATGGCTCTCTTGTTACTTGGTAGATTCACCATCTGCCAGGTTTCATTCTTTTCAATTGACTTTAAATCATCCACCATTGCTGCTTTCCACCTTGGATTTGAAAGAGCTTGATCAAGTGATATAGGTTCTGACTCTGCCATGAGAACCAAGTGCATTATATCAGTAACATCTTCACACAAGCCTGTAGGGTACAGGGCATAGCCTTGCAGTCTCACTGATGGGAATCTTACTCTATCAGATCTTCTCAATTGCTCCACATTGTCATTATCCATATTCTCAACATTGTTTTCATTGACATTGTTCACATTATCATCATCAGGAACAGCTGGTTCAGGCACATTCACAACAGCTGGTTTAGGCACATTCACTTCTTCCTCATCTTCAACTTGGTCACTGTCAAGTTGAATGCTAGTTACTTTACTAGTAGCTTGCTCAATTGATTCCTTCCAGTTCCATTCTTTTGTTTCATCTATAATCACATCATTACTCACTACCATCTTCTTGTGAATTGGATCATACAGTTTATAAGCACCAGTGCTATGATAGCCTATCAATATCGTTGCTTGTGCTCTAGAATCAAGTTTCCTTCTGTTTTGTTCAGGCACATGCCTGTAACACAGTGAACCAAACATTCTGAAGTGCTTTACACTTGGCTTCACACCACTCCATGCTTCTTCAGGTGTGATTCCTTCTAGCCTCTTGGTTGGACACCTGTTCAGTATATGAGCAGCTGTATATACTGCTTCTGCCCAGAACTTATGTGGAAGATTCTTTTCTCTCAGCATACATCTTACCATATTAAGCAGAGTTCTATTTCTTTTCTCAGCTGTGCCATTGTGTTGAGGAGTATATGGAGCCATTACTTCATGAATTATACCCTCATTTTTACAGAAATCTTCAAACTCATGTGAAGTGTATTCACCACCACCATCAGTTCTAAGCAATTTAATTGAGCTATCACACTGTTTTTCGACTAACAGTTTAAATTGCTTAAAAATGCTAAACACTTCACTCTTTTTCTATATAAGATAAATCCACATCTTCTTAGTATAGCCATCTATAAAGGACAAAAAATAGGAGTTACCTCCATTGGATTTGGCTTCAAAGGGCCCACACACATCTGAATGGATGATAGCAGCTTCTTTGTTGCTCTAGTTGGTATTGCAGATTTATATGACTTCCTTGGTTGCTTTCCTTCACAGCATTTTCCACATATCTCCTTTGGCTCTTCAATTTGAGGCAAGCCAACCACCATATTCTTTTTCTGCAACATCTTCAAGCTGTTGAAGTTCAAGTGTCCCATCCTCTTATGCCATTTCCACACTGCATTATCCACTTGTGCAACTCGACATTTTTGATCAATAGAGTTCACACCAACCTTGAAAGTTCTATTGCTTGTCATAGACACTTTCAATACAGCCTTCTCTTTGCTATCAAAAACTTCTATGTAATTTTCCTTCATGTTCATTAAATAGCCCTTCTCTAGTAATTGCCCCAAATTAAGCAAATTACTCTTCATTTGTGGAACATAAAGTACATCACTCACTATTACTTTTGTTCCATCTTCCCTTCTAATGGCTACCTTTCCAATGCCTTCTGCAATGACACATCTGCCATCACCAAATCTGATCTTTCTTCTTACAGTTTTGTCAATTTCACAAAACCATTCTAAGTGGCATGTCATGTGATTAGAGCAGCCCGTATCCAAATACCACCATTCTACTCCACCACCTTCAGTAACTGTCATCAACATCATCACTTCTCCATCAATTGTTGCCATTAATGAAACATCGTCTTCATCAGAGTCACGAGCTAACTGTGCCTCTTCATTCCTCTTCCTAGGCACTTTAGGATTCACACATTCATCTGCAAAATGGCCCCATTTTTGACAGTTATAGCATTGAATGTGTTCCTTGGATTTATTCTTTCCCTTGCCATCACTCTCACCTCCTTTCTTCTAAGATTATTGCTTAGAATTTCCACCCTCATTCTTGTTACTCTTCCACTTTCCTTTACCTTTCTTCTTCCAAGATTCATTACCACCATTTCCTTTCTTCTGGGATTGTGTAAACAATTCCTTCTCAGTTTCTTTCTTGACACCATCTCTGTTCTTCAACTTTAATTCATGAGCTTCTAAAGAACCTATTAATTGTTCCAGTTTCAGCGTATCTAGGTCCTTCGATTGTTCAATTGCAGCAACTATATTGTCGAATTTGGGTGTTAAACCCATGATCACCTTTTCAACCTTCATTGAATCAGTAACTACTTCACCACAACTCTTCATCTGGTTGGTTAATACAGTTAACCTATTTACGAATTGCGCTACTGTTTCATTTGGTTCCATTTGCAACAGACCTAATTGACGCCTTAAAGCCATCAATTTCACCTTCTTGGTTTGATTATCGCCGGCGTAAGTGGTTGCAAGAACATCCCAAGCTTCTTTGGCCGTCTCATATTCAATTATCTTTTCCAAGACATTCGAATCTACACATTGATGGAGGAAGTATATCGCCTTGTCGTCTTTCTTCAATTGTTCACGGTGAGTTGCCCTCGCCGTCTCAGCTGGATGCCAATTTGTTGGATTATCACACTGAATATACACAAAGGAAAGAGAGGTCGAAAAGAAAGAGGAGTTGTCGAAAGGGAGGGGAGGGTGTCGAAAGATTGTAAAAACTGTTTTAGAGAGAGTGAATGCAAGAATAGGGAACAACTTTCACATTCAATTAGTAATTGACTTATTACAATGTGTATTTATAGCACTTAGGCAAAGCTAAACTGGGAATTTACCATTGCCTAATTACAGTTAAATGGGTTTTAACTAATCACTAAAACTAATATACAAAGTCCTCTTAATTGCTAATAAGTCCTACACAAGTTTGTAATTACACCACAATAACCATGTTTCCTCAACACCCTGAACCACCACGCCCCACCCCATCTCTGTGACCCTCGAGTTTCTTCCATGATACCTATGGCTGTTCATAGCTCGGTATAGTGTGTCCTTTCAAAAGGACTTCAACAAACAGATTGAAGGCTCATTTATTTTCTCAGCTTCATGAATCAAAAATCAAAAGTTTCAAACTTTTTTCCATTTCCACATCTTAGATTGAAGGCTCTTTTGGTATTTCAGATTGAGTTGTTACTTGTGCTTCCCTTCACCTTGGTAAAATTTCCGTGTAAAATTGAGGGGAAATCATCACACCATGACTGTAATGAAGCTTATGGGTGTATCAACCATGATTGTAACGAAGCTTCTAGGTGTTTGATTTGGAGTTTGGGAATTAATGTATTAGTCAGCAACTTAAAATAAATAAAAAAACTAAATATCAGTTTTGGTCCTTTATTTTTGCTATTGGTTTCACTTTGTTCCTTCATCTTTTTTTTGGTCCGATTTGGTACTTTATCTTTCATTTTCGTTTCATTTTGGTCACTGTCTTTAGTTTTTTCTAACGGACGCCGTGTTGGCAGTTAACTGCTGACGTGGTATCTTAAATGTTAAACTGAGGTGGATTATAATTTAATGACGTGGCATTTTCTTTTGTTTAAATAAAAAACAAATTAACAAAAACAAAATTAAAAAAAACAAAAAAATAAAACAAAAACAGAAAATCTGGGTTCTCAGTTCCGTTTCCATTTTCATCACCATGTTCCTCTTCTCAACATGTTTCCATCTTCATCACCAGAAAAACAAAAAAATAAAACAGAAACGAAATTAAGAATAACAGATCTGGAAACCCAAACTCAAGAAATCACAAAATCAAGAAAACCTTCAAACCCAAATTCCCAAACCCATAAATCTTCTGGGTTCATGTTCTTCCTCTCACATAAAATCAAAAAATTCATTTTTTTTATGTAAACGAAATCTGAAACGATTTTAAAAGATTTTATTCATCTTACAGAAACGATTTTGTTCATCTTACAGAAACGAAATTCATTTTCTGTGGAAACCCATTTTCGTTTTTGTTAATTTGCGTTTTTGTAATCTGGGTTTAAACGAAATCTGGGTTTTTGTTTCTAATCGTTTCAAGATCTGCGTTTCTTCTGTTGCTGGAAGATCCGGGTTTTCGTTTCTGCGTTTCTACCTTGCGTTTCCAGATCTGTGTTTCTTCTTTTTTTTGTTTCGTTTTAATGTTGCTGGAAGAAGAAAAACGATTTTTCCAGATCTGCGTTTCTTCTTTCTGTGTTCCCAAATCGAACAAGAAATGGCGAACGAAAACTGAGAATCTGGGTTTTAATGTTATTTTTCATTCTGTTCCTTCAAACCAAGTACTTTAGTTTTAATGTTATTAGTTTTTTGTTTAATTCTGTTTTATGTTTTTATAATTTTCAAAACTTAATTGATTATGTGTAAAATAATATTGAATTAAATAATACACTTTTTTGCCACCTCAATAATGAATGCCACGTCATTTAATGAGTTTAAGACGCCACGTCAGCAGTTAACGGCTAGCGTGGCGTCCGTTAGAAAAAACTAACGACAGGGGCCAAAATGACAGATAAAGGACCAAAACGGACCAAAAAAAGATAAATGACCAAAGTGAAACCAAGAACAAAGATAAAGGACCAAAACTGATATTTAGCCTAAAAAAATAAAGAGTAATGAGATGTAAATGCCAACATGGATCTCTGTTAGCCACATCAGCAAATGGCTAGCCGAGAGTTAGCTGAAGGACATATTTAAAACAAACATATTTTGTAGGGACTTATTTAAAAAAAATAATTTTGCAACGACTTATTTGAAAAACAGTTATATTTGCAGGGACGAAAAACATATTTAAGCCTTAATTTTTCTACATATATTGTACATGTAATTTTTTTCTTTAAGTCATACATTTTCGTACTAGCACCGTTAAATAAAATTTCCTACATCACCACCACCACTAATTACACATATATTCTCCATTTAATTTATGTTCTGTAAGAAAAGAGAAAGAATTAAAATATGAAAAAAATGGTTTTTTTTTTCATACCCCCATCGGACATTGTACCCTCCAAAATGACCAAACTACCAATTTTACGTCTTGTTTTTTTTTCTTCTGGAAATACCTCAAAAAAGGTGTTTCTGTAACACATTTATCATTCCTGAAATACTTTTTGAAGTGTTTCTGGAACACATTTTTATCATTCTGAAAATACCTTTTTTAGGTGTTTTCGAAACACATTTTTTATCATTCCAAAAACACTAGAAAGTGTTTTCGAAACACATTTGAGGGTATTTTTGGGATATTTCAAAAAATGGGGGTATAAAGTTCAATGGGGGTATGAAAAAGAAAGAAAAAAAAACTATGGGATGAGATAATAATAAGGGAGACATAAAATAAATAATTATCGAAGCTAGCTGCAGTGTGCAGACCTGCCTGCCTGCTACAAATGGTCTCTGCTTTCCATTTAGGCATTTACCCCGTTCTGTTGTACACTTGTACTATACCACATGCAATATACTATAGTTTTGATCAAAATACGACATAATATATAGTGTACGGTGCTGTTACCTCTTTCTGGCTGTCTGTATAAAATTTAGCTAAGTTTTGTCTGTTATGTTGTTGTCTTGTTTTTACTTTATTGATTAAAATTAAAAAAAGTATAAGTTAAATTTTTTTTGACACAAGAAGTTTACTGTAATTTATAGCAATTTTACTTGGAAATTTTGTGCACAAGTTTGTGTAAATATGAATCATGTTCTCTTCCTTGAGTGCCCATGTGAAGAAAACTGCAGATAGAAGATGGGGGACCCTGGAGAGTAGCAGAGAAGAGGAAAGGTGGAGCCGTGGAGCCTTGCAAAAGACGACGGTTGAGATTTGAGATCTCAGCGTTGAGTTGAAGGTTGAACCCCCTGTACCATTTACGATGTCAATTATTTGTCAAAATTATAAAAACAAAATTGCCTAGTACTACGTAAAATAAGGATTTAATTAAAATAAAAAAATAAGTATTTAATTTATATATATACTGTTGTTATATAATTTTTTTTTACTATATCAGTAAAAAAAAAACTATTTAATATTTTAAAAGTCATTTTTTTACTCAAATAAGATCATTTATACTATGAACTTTTATTGGTAGGTGCTCTGAAAATTTTAACCACTAGTGTATACATAAATTTAACCCATAAAAAAAAACAAGAACTCATCGCTTTTTCTATCATTTTTCTCCCATAACAAACAAACTATTTAATATACTCTCTCTCCCCTTATTTTTCTCTCTTTTCAATTGCTCTCTTTAACCGAATATGATAAATGAGAAAATTAAAAGAGAGAAAGCGAATAAAAAATAAAGAGAAAGAAAGTAAAAAATTTCCGATTTGTTAAATCCAATACAAATTAAAAAAGTATGAATTATGGCTCTGATGGATAAAAATTAGTTGATATCAGATAATTAACTCATAGCCTCCTTGGCATTTAAGCGTGTTTATTGAGACCAACAACTCTTTTCTAGAAACTTACTCGGTGCACGATTTACGGCCGTAATGTCAAATTTTTAAAGTGTTGTAAAGTTTACATAAAGAAATTTGATGAAAAAGTTAATTTTATCTTGTAAACAATTCGAGTCAAGGATGTGTCAAAAAAATAAGCATGACACATGTTTTTTCAATATGGATAAAGAGAAATTGAAGGAACTTCATTTGAGAGCTGAAAGTGCAATTCACTTGTGTTTGACAAAGAATGTTCTTGTGAATGTGCAGAAAATATTATTAGCCAAGAACCTTTGGGAGAAATTGGAAGAGCTATATCAAGCAAAGGACATCTCAAATCGATTGTTGATGAAGGAGCAATTTTATCATTTACGCATGGATGATAATATGAAATTCTCTGATCATTTTAGTGCTCTCAATGGTATTGTTTCTAAATTATAAATTAATTTGGAGTCAATATTGGCAATGAAGATGAAGAGTTGAGACTCATCACTCATATGATCTATTTCATCTTCGTATGGACATATTAAACTTGTTTAGATATATGAGAAAAAAATTGAGTATTCAAATATTGGTACGAGAATAAAGCAAAAATACAATAATGTCGGCCAGAAGGTGCTCATTACCCTCTAATGACAAAGTTTGTTAGAGTTTCTCGAACGATGATCCAATAGTTGGTTTTTAATGGGGTATACGCCTCCATATCAAAAGCACAACAAAATATATTTTTTAGAGTTAAGAACTCGGTTCTTTTGGAAGAACTCAAATTTGGTTTTCCAAACATTTCTTTATGTTGGCAAACTCCAAACATGAACCCATTATGAACCTAATAAAAACCCACCATTGAAATAGTATCTCTAATGGTGAATCAATATTAAATGGGGTCTACTCCTTCACAACACTTTTAACAACTACATACAATATTTGCTCCAATGGTAAATCTATTAAGAACCCACTTTGAGTCTCACAACTATATCCGATATTTACTTCAAAAACAAATAAAAAATGTATTTATTTATAATAAGGATGAATTCTTTAGGAAGAATCCAAATTCACCTCTCTCTTCCAACTTAATCAGCTTTACTGGTGAACCAAAAAAAAAGACTTCTTACATCCATGTACCCGGTAACAACCAATGTTGGAGATGTTAACTATTCAACATGCTACTGTGTAATCAAGTTCTCACAAATCTTTTGGGTAGATGTAATTCCATTTAAAATGTTAGAGGAGTAGGGAACTATTACTTTCCTAAAATTTGTATCTCCTTATAATTTCTTGATGTCTCTCAGCTCTCCAACCGTGATACCTAGAGATCCCATTTAATTTAAAATGTTGATTCAACAATAAAGTTTTGTCATCCGAAATTTCATGTTATTTATTAAATAAAAAATGAAAAACAAGTCCCAAAGAAAGAAGTCCTAAGATTAGGAAAATGACAGTGTTGGCCTCTGCCTCCTTTATTAACCCTTGCGGTGTTACACGACCAACCTCCAACCAAGGAAACTGACAAAACAAAGCCACACACAACAAAATATTTCCCCCTTCTACTCTCTCTCTCTCTCTCTCACTGTGTCTAACTTCTCCCTAACCAACCTTTTTACACACCGTTACTGAAACCATCGCCAAAGTCCTCCCCTCCTTCACCTCACTCACTATTTATATACTCATACTCCCCTACCATGGAAGCTTTCAGCTTGCTCAAATACTGGAAAGCGACTACTGACTCACCTCCACATACACCTCCCTCCCCCGCCGCCGGCGCACCTCAAAACGACACTGAAACCACCGACGACGAAGAAGGTCCTTTCATCGACTTAGAGTTCACTCTTCCTGACGAAGAAGAACCTAATGACGATTCACAAGATACTCCTGAAAATCCAAACGAAGACGAAAACGACGATAGCTCTGAAACTGAGAAAGAGTTCAAGTTAACGCTTTCCCCTTCAAACAACGACGACCTTAACCTTTCCGACGATCTATTCTTCAAAGGTGAGCTCGTCCAGTTAGAACAAGATTCCTCCGAACCTAATTCCAAGCCTCAGTTCACAACCTCATTGTTGAAATCCGCTACCAAGTTCCGTGTTTTCATGTTGGGTCTCAAGAAATTAAAGTCCAACGTTGTTGTTTCCGACAAGGAATCTCACACTGTCGCTCAAAAACCAGAGCCACAACAAAAGAAACTTTTCACTGTTAAATTCAAGGTAGAGGAAGTTCCCATTGTGTCCTTGTTCACCACCTCAAAAAAAGGAACAACCTCTCAAAAGCAGAACCCAGAGGAATCGGAATCACCTTCTTCTGTTTCTGAAGAAAAACAGCGTTTCTCAAAGGAAGTAATGCAGAAATATTTGAAGAAGGTTAAACCTCTCTACGTAAAGGTTTCACAAAGGTACGCCGAGAAGCTAAGATTTTCCGGTCAGCTCAACATGCCGTCGCCGCCAGCTAAAGCGGCGGAGGAGATGTCTCAGACGGAAGTGGAGGTTTCTGAAAAGGAGGGAAGCAAAGTAAAAAGTGAGAAACAGCGGACTCTGCCTCTACCGGCGGGCCTGCGAGTTGTGTGCAAGCATTTGGGGAAAAGCCGTTCATCGTCGTCATCGCCGACGGCAGAGACAGTGCCTTCACGACGGCGAGATGATTCGCTGGTGCAGCAACAAGATGGGATTCAGAGTGCAATTTTGCACTGCAAGAAGTCCTTCAATACATCCAAAGGTAATATTAATTTTTTCCACTTTCTTCGTGTGGGCCTGGGGAGAATTATTATTATTATTTATTATTATTATTATTATTATTATTATTATTATTATTATTATTGTGGATGGATAATTAATGTGAAATTGAATCTGGGTTGTTTGGAGAAGTTCAGTTCAATAATAATTTTATTCATTTGTTTGCTGATACATACAGAATGCGATTCTTCTCAACTACTACCGCAATCACAATGTGTGAGCGAAGATCCATTGGACGAGTTATCCCCTGCATCATGGAGCAAATCTTCTACCAATGACGAGGGTCTTTGAGAATTGAGATGTACTATTAGTTTATAATAATTTGAATGTTATGTTGCCTATCCGTTTTCAAATTCCCCCACTGCATTATGTATATACTTGGCTTAGCTTGAAAATTGAAAACATTCTCAAGACCTCTTAGAATGTGGTTAAGGCCTAACTCAACCCCACAAAACCGGCTTATAAGGTGAGAGATGCCTCCCACTTATAAACTCTTTTATAGGCCATATCACATCCGATGTGAGACTCTTAACAAGACCGACATATAAATTTTGAAAGGGGTGGAAAAAAAAACAAGTAGGGATGTTGGGTCTATAGTACCTAGTGCAGGGAGCAATAATTATTTTAAGATGAATGAAGCTCATTCGGCGTTTGTAACTCTAGTAATTACTAGATTTAAAGCTCTTCTTTTCAGAAAAGTGAAAGAAGAAACAAAGATGATTGATTTCTAGTTTACTACTACAGGAAAATCCACAAAAAGCAGAGGCTTTTTTTTGTGTGTATTTGGGTTGTGAGTTGTGACACTTTTGAACAAACAGCTCCCTGAACCTTTTGTAGAACTTCCTTGTTTTATGTTAGTAGTTGCGGTGCGGTGATAGTGAAATTAGCTTTCATTATTCCATGATTTCGTCTTTCTTCTTACTCTAGGCGATGTTTTCCTCGGGAACTCAAGTATTTGTTTGTAGTAGTTAAAGTGTTAAAGTTTGCAAGTATTAATAATTTGGAGTATGATAGTGGTGGAGACGACGGAAAATGCGGTCAGAGAAGTGGGAAAGATGGGGACATGAGCAGTGAAAGTAAGGTTGTTTTTGGGTAAAGGTTGAAAAAGTGAAGACAACAAGTGACTACGTTGTAATTCGAGAAGAAAAGGGATTTCTTTCTTTTGCTTCATATACATGAGATTCGGACTCAGCTCAGCTCATGAAGAGGGTAAATATATAAAAAGTAGTCAATTTCAGCGATAAGGGGGACCTCCGCTCCCGGAATCGAATCCGGGTCGGGTGTGAACGGTATTAGTATTAGTGTGTATGCGTAATGTTTATTTGTCATTTCCAAAAAATAAATATAAAAGGTAGTCAAAATTGATTTCTAATTAGGCTTGTAGTTACCCTTCTTCAATTAGGCTTATTTTAAACTAAATAGGCCTTTAATGGGCTTGGGCCTTTTGGGTTCCATTTAGGTAATTTAAATTTAGTAAACTAAACTCTATAAATAGAAATGTGTACAACCATTTTGGCCAATTAAGTACTGAGTTTGTATTTACTCTTTTTGATTTTGAAGACTTGAGCAAAACCTCCTCTTGGGTTCTTGAGTGAATCATCAATGAATTTTATCAAGAGTTTATCACATTCCACACTTGATCTTATCATTCTTCCAAAACAATAATAGGGAACCCTTACTTGAAGGCCACTAAAACAATTCATCCTAAACAAAAATTATAAGACACGTTAAAAGACTAAAATACAGTAAACAGATCAAAAAGAAACAAAGACAGAATCTTCCTTTGAACGAGTGTTATATCCAACGACCAATTTCTTTATTTGCCTCAGTTTCTTCTTTTGGGTCTTGGACACAACCGACGTGAAATTATCATACCGTGTAATCGTTCCTTGAGTATCAAATAATATCTTTTTATAGAACTTAATAGAAAATGCAAAAAAAACTGTGGTGTGAAGTACGTTTATATGTAAGAGAATATAATTTATTTATGTTTTTAATAACCAGAGGAAAAGTGTAAGATTTGAATCTTTTTATGGAGAAAAATATTTTTGTGAAAATTCTTTAAAAAAAAATTATAAAAATGGAGTGAAGTTTTATGTTTATTTACATGTCAGAGGAGTAAAGTGTATACTTTTTTTTTGTCAACTAAAGTGTATCCTTTTTAATAAAAAGAAAAGAAAAGATAACAATATAATACTCATATCTCATCTTGTTTTGGTTTTATGGGCCCCATGAACTTTGTCGACAAAGAAACCTAATTGTAGGCCCATATTTATCCCTGGGCTTTCAGTCCAAGTTGTGAACAACTTAACAAAGGCTTAAATCCAAAACCGCGGTTACATAATTCTTTTGAGTTTAATAAAGGCTATCACGTTTATCCATTTACCTCATTGTATTTTTTTTAAAACAAATCCTGTAAAATGTAACTGTCTCCAGTTACCCCCTGCTGTTAGTTTTGGCTAACAACGTTAATATTTGCAGGGGTAACTAGAAACACTTAATATTTGCAGGGGGATAACTACCCCCACTTAATATTTGCAGGGGGTAACTAGAAACATTTAATATTTGCAGGGGGTTAACTAGATCCCAAATGTCAGCCAAGTCAGCCTAGACTTAACGTTCTTAGCCAAAACTAACAGCAGGGGGGTAACTGGATACAATTACATTTTGCAGGATTTGTTTTAAAAGTTTTTTTTGCAGAGGGGTAAATGGATAAACGTGATATTTCCAGGGGTAAATGATATTTAAGCCTTTAATAAAAGGGGTTAAATACGTTTTTAGGGGGTGTTTTGCTTTTACCCCCTGCAATTTTTTTAAAAAAAAAACACCATGCAAATATCAGTTATTTGCTTTCAGTCCTTCTGTTAAGATGGACGTTACAAAAATTTCTACGTGGCATTTTTTATTCTTTTCTAATTTTTTTTAATGTTGACTGGGCTGCCATGTCATTAGTTTTTATTTTAATTAATTTTAATTAATTGAGAGAGAAATCTACGGGGGAGAGAGGGAAGGGAAAGAAAGCCCAACGAGAGAGAGGAGTATTGAGAGAGTGAAATCTGAGGGAGGGGAGTATTGAGAGAGAGAAATCTGAGGGAGTGGTTGTGATGGTGGTGGTGGTGAGAGGTGGCTGTCGTGCGATCTTCTTCTCCCTTTTTCTGGGTTCGTTTCGTTTTTATGGTGAAGGGGTTACGGTGGCAAAAGGGGAACAGATCTGGCAAAAGGGGGACGAGGCTTCGCGAAAATGGTGGCTGTCGTGAGATCTTCTTCTCCCCTTTTCTGTGGTGGTCGTGGTGGCTTGCGGTTTCTTGTTTCTTCTACGAGAGAGAGAAATTTTGAAAATTTCGTGGAGAGAGAGGGAAGTTTCAGGGAGAGAGAAAGAGACGGTGATTGAGGAAGAGAAGTGGAGGACGAACGATGGTCTGAGAGAGGGAACGACTGAGAGAGACGGTGGTGTGGGGTGGTTGACGATGCGAACGAAGGCGGAGGGACGATGGGGCGAGATTCGTGAACGGAGGGAAGGGAAGACAGTGACGGCGAGGAGGCGGCGGTGATGGCAGATCTGGTGTGAAGATGGCAGATCTGGTGTGAAGGGAGGGAGGGGAAGACAGACATCAAGGTGTGAAGGGAGCGCAAGTGGGTGTGGTGGTGGAGGGCAGGTGTGGTGTGGTGAAGTGTCCGGTCAACATAAAAAAAATTAGAAAAGAAAAGAAAAAGCCAACTCAGATATCTGTTAGCCACATAGACGTTTTTGTAACGTCTGGCTAACAGAATGACTGAAAGCAAAAAAGTGAATTTTGCAAAGTGTTTTTTTTTTTAAAATTTTTTTTGCATGGAGTAAAAGCAAAACACCCCCTATTTGCAGAGCGTAAAAACGTTGATAGGTGGATGGTGAAAAAGAAGATATGCGTGTACATAATCTGGCTTTTGACCACTCACTTGTAGCACCGTAAGTGCCACCTAATTAAAGTGTGTGATTACATATGAATACGAAATGTTTTCTTCTATGGGAAATAAGCTTTCAAACAATACTAAAAGCAATAAATTTTCTAATGAAATTGAAATATGGAACTTAGAAGAAATTCAGTTATTACTTGTAAATTAAATTGTAGCTTTATTAATAATTGTATTTGAATAGTTTTTTTCAATTTTCTTTTCTTGTACTATCGTGACCCAAGAACAAACATTCTCCACATACCAAAATACAACCAAAAAATTCAAGTAATTTATTTATGGAAATTGTGTAGCTCATTTCTCCTTCTCTAATGTTCTGGATTGGACCATGAGGCCCAAGCCCCATGACTCTGGATTAGCCCAATCACCTGAGTCCAGGTCTAAGGCAACTCAACATCATAGGTAAGTCCCCGCCTCCAATGCAACTAACCAGGACGCGCCTGATGTCTATAAATATGGGCCCCACCCTGTAGAAAAATGTACACTATTCATTCCCTACTTCACCATGAGATTCTCATACTTCACTATGAGATTCTCATATACCGACCTACCGGAGTTAAGGCAAGGTACATAACACCTAACTAGTTAATCACTGGTATTTGCTTTATGAAAAACCTCTTGTGCATAATTGGGCTTAATCCATTTACTGTTAGTGTATTGGGCTTATTCTTTTGTTGTTTGAGTTAGGCCCATTTTGTTTTAGTCATTGTAGAGTCCATCTAGCACTTGCAGTGTTGGATTGTAAGCAAGTAGCTATAACACTCAATTGTAATTCAATTCAACAATTGAATGGATTCATTTTGTTTTGTCATTCACTTGATTCTGGGATTACAATTGGTATCCAGAGCTTGTAACTGAATCCAAAATAGAACCTCAACAGAATCAACCGCAGTTAGTTACCAAATCAAGAACGGTGATCATCAACCGTGATCCATGACGACGGCGATGACGACGGAGGACAAAACTTTCGTGCAACCAGCGATCCCACGGTTCGACGGCCATTACGAGCATTGGGCGATGCTTATGGAGAACCTTTTGCGCTCCAAAGAGTACTGGAATCTTGTAGAGACTAGAATATCAGCGATCCCTGTCGAGCTACACCGGAGCAAATCAAACTGGTCGACGATGCCAAATTGAAAGATCTCAAGGTCAAGAACTACCTATTCCAGGCAATCGATCGTGGAATCATCGAAACAATCATGAACAAAGACACCGTAAAGGATATTAGGGAATCCATGAGGAAAAAATACCAGGGAACCACGAAAGTCAAGAAAGCTCAATTGCAAGCTTTACGAAGGGAATTCGAGGTACTGAGAATGAAAGAAAAAGAGAGCGTGAATGAATATATCGCAAGAACGTTAGAAATTGCTAACAAGATGAAAGCCACTGGCGACAACAAATTGGATGAAGCGGGAGTGGTGGAGAAGATCTTGCGATCTATGCCAAAGAAATTTCAATATGTTGTGTGTGCAATTGAAGAAGCCAATAGTGGTATTGATCTATCTGTTGATGAATTGCAAGCAAGCCTACCGGTTCATGAACAAAGGATGAAAGAATATCAGGGAGAGGAAGAACAAGCATTGAAGGCCACTGTTGCAAACAGAGGTGGCTTTAGGGGAAGAGGTAGAAATGCTAGAGGTGGAAGAGGCAGGGGTAGGAATGTGAATAAAGATTTAATTCAACGCTACAAATGCAAGCAATATGGACATTATCAGAATGAATGTCCAAGTTGGGAGGAGAATGCAAACTATGCAAAGTGCAAGGAAGAAGAAGAGCTACTTCTAATGGCCACATCTGATCTGAAGAACACTTCCACAGATAAGGTGTGGTTTCTAGATTCAGGTTGTAGCAATCACATGACTAACATTAAAGAATGGTTCTGTGAAATAGATGAGAATTTTAGAGTGGCAATAAAGTTAGGAAATGGATCAACTATAATGGCTGTTGGTAAAGGCAATGTGAACTCAGAATTCGGGGCATGATTCAAATTATCACGGATGTTCTCTATATACCTGAATTGTCCAATAATTTGCTAAGTATTGGCCAATTGCAAGAAAAGGGCTTAGGAGTTTACTTTGAAGATAATATGTGTGAAGTATATCACAAGGAGAAGGGCTTGATAATGAAATCCAAGATGACTGATAAGAGAGTCTCTCCTTTGTCTGTATCTATGGTTCATGCTGAGTGCCTCAAGATTGAATGTGAAAATCTTGCCCAGTTGTGGCATTGTAGGTTTGGCCACCTAGGAATGTCTGGCCTGAAGCCACTTGCACATGGTGAAAGACCTGCCTCTGATTAATGAAGAAATTAAAGTTTGTGACAGCTGTATGATTGGCAAACAACATAGGGACAGTTTCCCTAAGAGTACATGTTGGAGAGCCACCAGAAAACTAGAATTGGTCCACTCTGATATTTGTGGGCCATTAACTCCTGAATCCAACAGTAAGAAGAGATACTTCATCACCTTCATTGATGACCTATCTAGGAAGACTTGGGTTTACTTCTTGTCTGCCAAGTCTGAAGCTCTTGACGCATTTAAGAATTTCAAGGCTGCTGTAGAAACAGAGAGTGGAGGAAAAATTGCTTGTCTCAGAACGGATAGGGGATGAGAGTTCACCTCAATTGAATTTGCTAAGTAATGTGAAGATCATGGAATTAAAAGGCAGCTTATAGATGCATATAGCCCCCAACAGAATGGTGTCTCAGAGAGGAAGAATAGAACTATCCTAAACATGGTAAGAAGCATGTTAAGTGATAAGCAAATGCCAAGGAAATTTTGGCCAGAGGCTGTGAATTGGAGTGTATTTCTCCAAAATAGGTCCCCTACAGTAGCTGTTAAAGACAACTCCACAAGAAGCTTGGCCAGAAAAGAAACCATCAGCAAAATTCTTTAGAGTGTTTGGATGTATAGGGTATGCACATGTACCAGAAGCCCAAAGGAAAAGCTTGATGATAGAAGCACTAAGTGTGTATTGCTTGGGATTAGTGAGGAATCCAAGGCTTACAAGTTATATAATCCAATTACTCAGAAGATTATCATCAGCAGGGATGTAGTCTTCAATGAAGAAGAGAAATGGAACTGGAAGGGAAAAGAGAATGTGAATGAGCAAGACCTTCATGAATTAGAGGAAGAAACTGATGAGACAAATATGATTGAGGAAAATGGCACAAGTGAACAAGTTGAGACTCAGGCAGCAAGTGAGAACCCTGATGATAATAGTGATGAAACAAGTCATGATGATGATGAAACAGATCACCCACCAGAGCAAGGGAGGATTAGAAAACCCCCTGCCTATTTGGATGCATATGAGACAGAACTCCATTTCTCAAAGGAAGTTGGAAGTGAGGAACAGAGCCTAGCTGCTTTCACAAGCACTAATGACCCTGTTTCCTTTGAAGATGCAGTAAAGGACATCAAATGGAGAAATGCTCTGGATCAAGAGATAAAGGCAATCATCAAGAATGACAGATGGGAACTTGTCTCACTGCCTGCAGATGCAAAAGTGATTGGTGTAAAGTGGATTTACAAGACCAAGTACAATGAGAAGGGTGAAATAGACAAACACAAGGCAAAGTTGGTTGCCAGGGGTTACACTCAAGAATATGGGATAGACTACACTGAGGTCTATGCTCCAGTAGCAAGATGGGATACAATTAGACCATACTTGCCATTGCAGCAACAGAAGGATGGGGAGTGTTTCAGTTGGATGTTAAAAGTGCTTTCTTGCATGGTGAAATCAAGGAGAATGTTTATGTGGAGCAGCCACTGGGGTATCAGCAGAAGGATGCAAAGGACAAGGTATACAAACTCAAGAGAGCCTTATATGGCCTCAAACAGGCTCCAAGAGCCTGGTACAGTCGTATAGAGGCATATTTTCATAGAGAAGGGTTTGAAAAGTGTGACTCAGAACACACTTTGTTTGTTAAGGGCAAGGTCAAGGACAAGTTTTTGGTGGTTAGCTTGTATGTGGATGATTTAATATTCACTGGAAACTCAAGTGAAATGATGAGAGAATTCAAGGAATCCATGAAGAAGGAGTTCTCCATGACTGACCTTGGGAGAATGACTTATTTCTTGGGAGTTGAAGTGATTCAAAACTCACAAGGAATATTCATTTTTCAGATTAAGTATGCAAATGAAATTCAGAGTAAATTTAGCATGAGTAGCAGTAAGCCAGTGGGTGTGCCTGTCGTGCCAGACTTCAAGCTCTCAAAGCAAGGAGAAGGTGCCAAGGTGGATGCAACCTACTACAAACAAATAGTAGGTAGTTTGATGTATCTCACAGCTACAAGGCCAGACATCATGTACTCAGTTGCCCTTATCAGCAGATTTGTGGAATGTCCTACTGAATTGCACATGCAGGCAGCCAAGAGGATAATGAGATACTTGAAAGGAACTATTGACATGGGGATCTTGTACAGCAGACCAGAAGCAAATGAGTTACTATGTTACACTGATAGTGATTTTTCAGGTGACCTAGATGATAGGAGGAGCACTTCAGGATATGTCTTTATCCTAGGAAATGGTGCTACTGCTTGGACATCCAAGAAACAACCCATAGTGACATTGTCCACTACTAAAGCTAAGTTCATTGCAGCTGCAATGTGTGCTTGCCAAGCCATTTGGCTTAGGAGGATCATGGAGAAGTTAGGACACCCTCAAGTGGGAAAAACAGTGATCCTTTGTGACAACAACTCCACAATAAAGTTGTCATAGAATCCCATTCTACATATGAGAGGCAAACACATTGACATAAGGTTCCACTTCCTTCGTGACTTGGCTAAAAAGGAAGTAATAGAGTTGCTGCACTGCTGTACACAGGACCAAATTGCTGATATAATGACAAAGCCATTGAAGCTTGAGAGCTTCCAGAAATTAAGAAGAATGTTGGGCATGCAGAGAGCCCATAATCTAGCTTCAAACTGATTTTGATGCAGTGCATTGTGGTGAACAGAACTGAGTTTCTGATGCAGCACTAGTCCACTGAATAAAATTCAGTTTGAGGGAGGATTTGTTGTGCATAATTGGGCTTAATCCATTTACTGTTAGTGTATTGGGCTTATTCTTTTGTTGTTCGAATTAGGCCCATTTTGTTTTAGTCATTGTAGGGTCTATTTAGCACTTGCAGTGTTGGATTGTAAGCAAGTAGCTATAACACTCAATTGTAATTCAATTCAACAATTGAATGGATTCATTTTGTTTTGTCAATCACTTGATTCTGGGATTATAATTGATATCCAGAGATTGTAACTGAATCCAAAATAGAACCTCAACAGAATCAACCGCAGTTAGTTACCAAATCAAGAACGGTGATCATCAACCGTGATCCATGACGACGGCGATGACAGCGGAGGACAAAACTTTCGTGGAACCAACGATCCCAAGGTTCGACGACCATTACGAGCATTGGGCGATGCTTATGGAGAACCTTTTGCGCTCCAAAGAGTACTGGAATCTTGTAGAGACTGGAATTCCAGCGATCCCTGCCGGAGCTACACCAGAGCAAATCAAACTGGTCGACGATGCCAAATTGAAAGATCTCAAGGTCAAGAACTACCTATTCCAAGAAATCGATCGTGGAATCATCGAAACAATCATGAACAAAGACACCACAAAGGATATTTGGGAATCCATGAGGAACAAGTACCAGGGAACCACGAAAGTCAAGAAAGCTTAATTGCAAGCTTTACGAAGGGAATTTGAGGTACTGAGTATGAAAGAAGAAGAGAGCGTGAATGAATATATCGCAAGAACGTTAGCAATTGCTAACAAGATGAAAGCCAGTGGCGACAACAAATTGGATGAAGCGGGAGTGGTGGAGAAGATCTTGCGATCTATGCCAAAGAAATTTCAATATGTTGTGTGTGCAATTGAAGAAGCCAATAGTGGTATTGATCTATCTGTTGATGAATTGCAAGCAAGCCTACTGGTTCATGAACAAAGGATGAAAGAATATCAGGGAGAGGAAGAACAAGCATTGAAGGCCACTGTTGCAAACAGAGGTGGCTTTAGGAGAAAAGGTAGAAATGCTAGAGGTTGAAGAGGCAGAGGTAGGAATGTGAATAAAGATTCAACTCAACGCTACAAATGCAAGCAATATGGACATTATCAGAATAAATGTCCAAGTTGGGAGGAGAATGCAAACTATGCAGAGTGCAAGGAAGAAGAAGAGCTACTTCTGATGGCCACATCTAATCTGAAGAACACTTCCACAGATATGGTATGGTTTCTAGATTCAGGTGGTAGCAATCACATGACTAACATTAAAGAATGGTTCTGTGAAATTGATGAGAACTTTAGAGTGGCAGTAAAGTTAGGAAATGGATCAACTATAATGGATGTTGGTAAAGGCAATGTGAAGCTCCGAATTAGGGGCATGATTCAAATTATCACTGATGTTCTCTATATACCTGAATTGTCCAATAATTTGCTAAGTATTGGCCAATTGCAAGAAAAAGGCTTAGGAGTTTACTTTGAAGATAATATGTGTGAAGTATATCACAAGGCGAAGTGCTTGATAATGAAATCCAAGATGACTGATAAGAGAGTCTTTCCCTTGTCTGTATCTATGGTTCATTGATGACCTATCTAGGAAGACTTGGGTTTACTTCTTGTCTGCCAAGTCTGAAGCTCTTGACGCATTTAAGAAATTCAAGGCTGCTGTAGAAACAGAGAGTGGAGGAAAAATTGCTTGTCTCAGAACGGATAGGGGATGAGAGTTCACCTCAATTGAATTTGCTAAGTATTGTGAAGATCGTGGAATTAAAAGGCAACTTACAGCTGCATATAGCCCCCAACAGAATGGTGTCTCAGAGAGGAAGAATAGAACTATCCTAAACATGGTAAGAAGCATGTTAAGTGATAAGGAAATGCCAAGGAAATTTTGGCCAGAGGCTGTGAATTGGAGTGTATTTCTCCAAAATAGGTCCCCTACAGTAGCTGTTAAAGACAGAACTCCACAAGAAGCTTGGTCAGAAAAGAAACCATCAGCAAAATTCTTTAGAGTGTTTGGATGTATAGGGTATGCACATGTACCATAAGCTCAAAGGAAAAGCTTGATGATAGAAGCACTAAGTGTGTATTGCTTGGGATTAGAGAGGAATCCAAGGCTTACAAGTTATATAATCCAATTACTCAGAAGATTATCATCAGCAGGGATGTAGTCTTCAATGAAGAAGAGAAATGGAACTGGAAGGGAAAAGAGAATGTGAATGAGCAAGACCTTCATGAATTAGAGGAAGAAACTGATGAAACAAATGTGATTGAGGAAAATGGCACAAGTGAACAAGTTGAGACTCAGGCAGCAAGTGAGAACCCTGATGATAATAGTGATGAAACAAGTCATGATGATGATGCAACAGATCACCCACCAGAGCAAGGGCGGATTAGAAAACCCCCTGCCTACTTGGATGCATATGAGAGAACTCCATTTCTCAAAGGAAGTTGGAAGTGAGGAACAGAGCCTAGCTGCTTTCACAAGCACTGATGACCCTGTTTCCTTTGAAGATGCAGTAAAGGACATCAAATGGAGAAATGCTTTGGATCAAGAGATGAAGGCAATCATCAAGAATGACACATGGGAACTTGTCTCACTGCCTACAGATGCAAAAGTGATTGGTGTAAAGTGGATTTACAAGACCAAGTACAATGAGAAGGGTGAAATAGACAAACACAAGGCAAGGTTGGTTGCCAAGGGTTACACTCAAGAATATGGGATAGAATACACTGAGGTCTATGCTCCAGTAGCAAGATGGGATACAATTACGACCATACTTGCCATTGCAGCAACAGAAGGATGGGGAGTGTTTCAGTTGGATGTTAAAAGCGCTTTCTTGCATGGTGAAATCAAGGAGAATGTTTATGTGGAGCAGCCACTGGGGTATCAACAGAAGGATGCAACGGAAAAGGTATACAAACTCAAGAGAGCCTTATATGGCCTCAAACAGGCTCCAAGATCCTGGTACAGTCGCATAGAGGCATATTTTCACAGAGAAGGGTTTGAAAAGTGTGACTCAGAACACACTTTGTTTGTTAAGGGCAAGGTCAGTGACAAGTTTTTTGGTGGTTAGCTTGTATGTGGATGATTTAATATTCACTGGAAACTCAAGTGAAATGATGAGAGAATTCAAGGAATCCATGAAGAAGGAGTTCTCCATGACTGACCTTGGGAGAATGACTTATTTCTTGGGAGTTGAAGTGATTCAAAACTCACAAGGAATATTCATTTGTCAAATTAAGTATGCTAATGAAATTCTGAGTATATTTGGCATGAGCAACAGTAAGCCAGTGGGTGTGCCGGTCGTGCTAGGCTTCAAGCTCCCAAAGCAAGGAGAAGGTGCCAAGGTGGATGCAACCTACTACAAACAAATAGTAGGTAGTTTGATGTATCTCACAGCTACAAGGCCAGACATCATGTACTCAGTTGCCCTTATCAGCAGATTTGTGGAATGTCCTACTGAATTGCACATGCAGGCAGCCAAGAGGATAATGAGATACTTGAAAGGAACTATTGACATGGGGATCTTGTACAGCAGACCAGAAGCAAATGAGTTACTATGTTACACTGATAGTGATTTTTCAGGCGACCTAGATGATAGGAGGAGCACTTCAAGATATGTCTTTATCCTAGGAAATGGTGCTACTGCTTGGACATCCAAGAAACAACCCATAGTGACATTGTCCACTACTGAAGCTGAGTTCATTGCAGCTGCAATGTGTGCTTGCCAAGCCATTTGGCTTAGGAGGATCATGGAGAAGTTAGGACACCCTCAAGTGGGAAAAACAGTGATCCTTTGTGACAACAACTCCACAATAAAGCTGTCATAGAATCCCATTCAGCATGGGAGAGGCAAACACATTGACATAAGGTTCCACTTCCTTCGTGACTTGGCTAAAAAGGAAGTAATAGAGTTGCTGCACTGCTGTACACAGGACCAAATTGCTGATATAATGAACAAGCCATTGAAGCTTGAGAGCTTCCAGAAATTAAGAAGAATGTTGGGCATGCAGAGAGCCCATAATCTAGCTTCAAACTGATTTTGATGCAGTGCATTGTGGTGAACAGAACTGAGTTTCTGATGCAGCACTAGTCCACTGAACAAAATTCAGTTTGAGGGAGGAATTGTTGTGCATAATTGGGCTTAATCCATTTACCGTTAGTGTATTGGGGTTATTCTTTTGTTGTTTGAGTTAGGCCCATTTTGTTTTAGTCATTGTAGAGTCCATCTAGCACTTGGAGTGTTGGATTGTAAGCAAGTAGCTATAAGACTCAATTGTAATTCAATTCAACAATTGAATGGATTCATTTTGTTTTGTCAATCACTTGATTCTGGGATTACAAAACCGACATGACATTTTAATGAGATAGTATAATTCAAGTGTGTGGATGAAACATTTCTAAGTTGCCTTTTGAGAAAACAACCTATACAGACAAACGAGGTTATTGTGCTATATATTCTACAAGACAAACGAGGTTGTTGTGTAGCTCATTTCTCCTTCCCTAACTAATTAATCACTAGTATTTACCTTATGAAAAACCCACATGATCAGATAGTATAATTCAAGTGTGGATGAAACATTTCTTCTATTTAGTTGCCTTTTGGGAAAACAACCTATACAGACAAACGAGGTTGTTGTGCTATATTCTACAACACAGTACAAGGTTTCACAAACATTACTAATCTTTATTAATTAGTCAAAAGAAACCTAAATACTAACAAATCCAAGACAAGTATCACCATGTGTAACTAAGCCAGTAGTAGTATTATAAGTATTAGTGCAATTCAACTCAACCAAAATCTTCCTCTTAAACAAATTCAATATCTTCACCTTCCCATCCATCCTCGTATAGCTGCTAATATCCAAATCCTGATCTCTAAGATCAGCAGTCCACCTAGGATTATCAACAACCCTTTTTGCCATAATCTCCATAGTCACGTTCAACCTCATAGTCCTTCTTGCTTTGGCTTTACCCGCTGGTGCTATACTTTCACCTATTTCAATTCCATGATAATAAACAATAGTGGTTGTGTTTCCATACCTGAAAGTGAAATGATTTGGATTCTTCACTGAAATATCAGCTAGAAGTGTAACGTTACCACCACCGTTAGCGAAAGTTCCGTTGATAAGTGTAACACCGTTCATCCTCACTTCAGGTTCTTGAACATTGTAGACTGTAAATGATAATACTATGATTATAACTATACATATTAAAAGAAGTGCAGTGATACATCCACACCAACGTACAATCTTTTTTATGCGCTTGGTTTTTTGTTCAGAAATGTTTTGTGGATTTTCTAAGTTGTTGGGACTACTGAAATGAGTGAATGGTATGAAAGGAGCTAAGGGTTTGAATTGTTGATCCCTTTGGCTATGTGTATCAGCCATGGTTGGGGAAATTGGTTGATTTAATGTAGAGTATGTTATTGCTACTATAGTTTATGTACATTATGGTTTACTAGTCATTGGGTATATTTAATTTCTAAGATGTTAGATCCATTCCCATGTGAGGATTTTTTCAATGGATGATTACTTGTGATTATGATAATGATAGCTCAGTGTCGTCTTGACCCTTAACTTTAGCTTAAGCATTGAGGAACCTGTTGGTTGATGTATTTTTAATTTCTTTTACGCGTTTACACTTAACATTTACACCAATGGGCACGGCAAGACCGTTGACTTTTAATTAATGGATATGTATGACTTGAATTAATGGGAGGGGAATGATTAAAAAGGAAAGATAATAAATTTAAGTCAAAAGATATTGGAGTGGAAGGATTCAAGACATCGCCGTGCTGGATAAGATACATCTTGCCTTTCTAGAAGGGATGTGAAATGCACGATGATCAAATAAAGGATTAAAATGGGAGTGTCTAAGTGGTGTAGCTCAGTAAGTTAGTGACATTTTTTGGTTGCTCTTGGGTTCGAACTTGGTATGCGACATTCCCCATTAACCCCTATATATGTGGCCATTTTTTTGGGTAAACCTGGGTATCCTCCACGGTGACTGTGGTGATTAATCCCTTGTGGTACTGAAGTTCATTTAAGGGCTGACCTCTCCTAAGCGATGTCTCTTTGTACACATCGGCCAGGGATCAAACCACTGACCAAATGTTTAAGAGGCCCAAACAACTTATCACTTGTGTCACACTCACTTGGTCTATATATGTGGCCAATGTGTCAGCCTCTTGAACCAAAAAAAAAAAAATAAAAGATTAAATTTATATGCACGAATGGTGTATAAATATTTTACACTACGAATTAATTACAAATTGTCATGTCATTTAAAAAAAAGTATACGCATAAATTACCTTAAAAAAAAGTATACGCATAAATTACCTTATAAGTCTTTTTTTTACTGGATTAATTTATAAGTCATCTATGCCATGAATTGTGATCGATTGTGAGAGTAAATAAATGTACAGAGACGGTGCATAATAATAAACTCTAAAATAAAATTTGGCCAAGTTCCATACAAATATCTCATTGAATTTTGCTGGTTGTGAATCTGACAACAAATTGAATACAGTTGACTCTGTCATTGAAGACCAAGCTTCGCATTTATAACTTATTTTTTTAACTCTGCCGGGGAAGGGAAGACTGAAGAGGAATTATTAAACCAACAGAACTCTAATGTTGGCACTTAACTTACCATTTCTTATGTTTGGATTCTTTTTAAAATATCAGAATCAAGCTTTGTGTGTAAAACTTACCGGAGACAAGTTGCTAATAGCTTATCTAAGCCATAAATTGGGACTATGCCCGAACGAAAAATCAAACACACTTCATATTATCCATTTAAATTCCCCTTTTTAGAAGGGGTACCCTCTCCAATTCTCAAAAGAAATGGACGGTCTATTTACTAAGTTTTGAGTACATAAAAATTAAAATATATAAATGCCTAATATATATATATATATATATATATGTTTTAGGAATGTGTGTATTTATACACGCAAAACTTAGGTAATGTACCATCCATTTCTTTCTATTTCTTTTGAGAAATGGAAAGGATCCCAATCCCTCTCGAAGAGGCACGAAATTTCGATATTTCGAACCCGTTTGTTTATTTTATGAGAAAACTAGTACTTTACCCCTGCATACGCACGGGTGACACTGTATTTGTTATAGTTTGTTATGAACCTATAAATACTTTGAAAATTGTAAAATTTTAATAAAAGAAAAAGGAAAAACTCAATAAAAAGACTATATTTCAACTTGTTTAAAAAACTCGTGTCACAAAAAGTTAAAAAAAAGTTAGTATATTCTTCTAATCTTAATAATTGAGTAAAAATTAGAAAAAAGAAAATGAGATCTAATATAAGATATACACCCCTGTTGCCGCTCCCCATTGACGCTCTCTGTTGCCTTTCTCGTTGCCTCTCCCGTTGTCGATCTCGTTAACAGTCTCTCGTTGCCGCTCCCGTTGCCGCTCCCCGTTTCCGCTTGGTTGCCTCTCCAGTTGTCGATCTCGTTGCTAGTCTCTTGTTGCCACTCACGTTGCCGCGTCTCGTTGTCTCTCTCGTTGCCTCTCCCGTTGCTTCTCCTATTGTCTCTCCCGTTACCGCTACCATTGCTGATCATTTTAATCAAATTATTAAATTATTTCATTTTGATAGTGGTTAATTTTTTTGTTAATTATTAGCAGTTAAATTGATTGGTTTTAGTAGTTTTAGTAGATTATAGTAAAAAGTGAAATAAAATAATTGGAAATGACATATTTGTCTTTAAAATTGATGATGTGTCAAATTTTTAGAAATAGCTAATTTAGTATTTTTGGTAATGGGTTGTTTGATTATATTTATAGTAAGTAGATAGTAGATAAATTAAAAAAAATTAGAATGTGAAAAGAGAGAATGGAGGGATATATATATATATATATATATATATATATATATATATATATATATATATATACCAATTTCCTTTTTGATGTATTTCTTTGTATCAGCAAGCTGTAAGGATTTTTTGATGTTTTTAGAAATTCTATAGGGATTAAATAAGGGTTTTTCTATTTGGGTGGACGATGACGATGGTTCAATCTTAGGTGAATCTAGACAAATTTCTTTTCCTTTCTCTTTACTTTTAGATTGGCCTAAAGCTTGTAAATATTTGTTTGTATAGTTAGATTGTTCCATGAGATCTCTGATGTCTCCGACTGAGATAGGTCCTTCATATGTTCTTGTTTTGAAAGGGAAGGCCATAACAGGGGTAGTTTGCTCTTTATTATTAAGAGTAAAAGGTACTTTTGGTGGAAACTCAGACGGGACAGTTTTCCCATCTTTTAGATGCCATACTGTAATAACATCTAATGTTTTCCTTCCAATTAAATCTGTTTGGAAAGGGTAATTGTTGGAACTCTTGTGTGTGAATTGGAAAAAGTCCCACATTGGATAGACTAAGCACTTCTATAGTGTTTATAAGTGGGAATCTCATCTTTTGGGTTGGGCCCCAAGGGGTACCCAATTTTGTGGATGGGAGAGGACACGCACAAAATGACCACCACACGCGCACCGCTGTCGTCCGACCGTCTCGGCCGGGCCGAGCTTGGGTTTTGTGGTGTATATTATTTTTCGAAAATTATTTTTTGTTGTTGACCGTTGACTTGATGGTTTGACTCCAACGGTCATATTGACCGAGTCAAACCGTAACGGATTTTATTAAATTTTCGCGACGGTTTTATTTTGCAATAAATTCCCAACGGAATTGTTCCCCATAGAGCCGTTGGCTCTTCATTTGCTCCCAATGGCTACCTCTCCTAAAGCCTATAAAAGGAGAGCTTCTCCTCATTTGCAAATCACACCAAACTTGACGATAAAAAATCTCTCCTCAAGTTTTCTCTCTTCTCTTTAAACCTCTTTGTTCTTCTCTAGAAAGCTTGAAGGATTTCCAAGCTTAACAGTGGTTTTCATAACCATATTGAGGGTGTATATCTTAGAGCGAATTTTCATGGTGTAGTGAACTTTCGTAGCAGTTTTGACTGAGCTATTTTATCCTGGGGACGTCGTGGTTGATAGCCTGCTTGCACCTTGGAGCAGTGCCACGAAACGTCTTAAAGAGAGCGACCTAGTCCGCGACTCATCCCAGTAATCTCTTCGACTTGATTTTTGAAAACAGTGTTGTTTGCGGAAAGTTCTGGCTAGGAAAGACTTAGTACTTAAGAGTGTCCGTTTTGACCCACCTCTCTTTCCTGGGAACCTACTCGGATTAACATTTTTAAGACATTTCTTATTCAGCCATGACAACTGAAGAAATTACTGGTGTTGGTTCCGTTGCCTCTGACTTCAACAAACCATTCCAGTTTGAGGGAGCTCACTTCAAACGTTGGCAACAAAAGATGCTTTTGTTCTTGACTTTGAAAAAGGTTGCCAATGTTTTGACTGATGAGATTGCAGTGGCGGATGAAACTGCTGAACAGGATGAACAAGCCAAAACTGCAAAAGAAATACTCCCAGGATGAACAAGCCAATGTTTTAACGGACTTGCTGATGATCTTTATGATTATTACAGCACTTGCAAGTCTGCCAGGGATGTATGAAATGCTCTGAAAAAGAAATATGATACTGAGGAAGATGGTGCTAAAAAATATGCGGTGAGCCGCTACCTCAATGACAAGATGTCAGATGAAAAATCTGTAGAGACTCAGTCACATGAGATTCAGAAAATAGTTCATGAAATTATATCTGAAGGCATGGCCTTAGATGAAAAATTTCATGTAGCTGGTATTATTGACAAGCTTCCTCCTACTTGGAAAGATTTCAAAAATTCTCTCAGGCACAAAACCAAGGAATTTTCTCTAGAAAGTCCGATCACCCGACTCCGAATTGAGGAGGAATCTCGAAAACAATATCAGAAAGATGAAGTCTTGTATGTTTCAAACAACAAGAAAACAGGAGCGGTTCTGAAGCCAACTGGTAAACCTTTCAAGAGTCAGAACCGTAATCAGATTCAAAGACACTGCAACAAGAATGGGAACCCACCAAAGTCCCCAAATCCTAAGCCTCAACCACCTCCACAATCTAAGAATGATACTGCTCCTCCATTTACTTGTTACAACTGTGGGAGAATAGGTCATATGGCACGCAAGTGTAGGAACAGGCCTAATCCTGCTCCGCAGGCTAACCTGACTGAAGAGCATTTTACTGCTATGATTTCTGAAATCAACCTTGTTGGTGGATCTAAAGGATGGTGGTTGGATACTGGATCATCTATACATGTGTGCAATGACCATGCTATGTTCAAAACATACACGGCTGCTGATGATAAGAAAGTGCTGATGGGCGATGCTCACACCACTATTGTTACTGGTACTGGAGATGTGGAACTGAAATTCACTTCTGGAAATATTCTGATCCTGAAAGATGTGAAGCACACTCCCGAGATAAGGAAGAATCTAGTTTCTGGTTTCCTTCTGAATAAGGTAGGGTTCACTCAGACTATTGGGGGGGGGGGGGATTTGTATACTTTGACGAAAAATAGTATTTTGTTGGGAAAGGGTACGCCACTGATGGCATGTTCAAATTGAATGTTGAAATGAATAAAATTTCTCCTTTTGCTTATATGCTGTGTGATTTTAATATTTGACATGCTCGTTTTTGTCATGTTAATAAACGCATTATTTCTAATATGAGCAACTTAGGATTAATCCCTAAGTTATCCTTAAATGATTTTCAAAAATGCGAATTTTGTAGTCAAGCAAAAATTACGAAAACATCGCATAAATCAGTAATGAGAGAATCTGAGCCCTTGGATCTAATTCATTCAGATATATGCAAATTAGACGGAACGTTAACCATAAATGGTAAACGTTATTTTATCACTTTTATTGACGATTGTACAGACTACACTTTTGTATACCTTATGAAAAATAAAAGTGTAGCGCTTGACATGTTCAAAGTTTTTTGTAACAGAAGTTGAAAATCAATTTTGAAAAAAGATAAAGCTTTTTCGAAGTGATAGAGGAACTGATTATGATTCCCAATTATTTAAAGATTTTTATAAGTCAAATGGAATCATACATGAAACGACTGCGCCATATTCTCCCGAAATGAATGGTAAAGCAGAAAGAAAGAATAGAACTTTTACCGAATTGGTAGTTGCTATTATGCTTTGTTCTGGTGCTGCATCTCACTTGTGGGGGGGAATTTTGTTAACCGTATGTTATGTCCTTAATAGACTTCCAAAGTCTAAGAGCAAAATTTCTCCTTATGAAATCATAAAGAAAAGACAACCTAATGTGTCTTATTTTCGAATCTGGGGTTGCTTGGCCTATGTCAGGATTCCAGACCCAAAAAGAGTTAAACTCGCCAGTAGAGCCTATGAATGTGTATTCATTGGGTATGCAGTAAACAGTAAGTTTACAGGTTTTATGACCTTAAAGCTAAAGTGATCATAGAGTCAAATGATGTTGACTTTTATGAAAACGAATTCCCTTTTAAATCTAGAAATAGTGGGGCACCGGAACTAGTCAAGTCTTTGTGCCTAGGAACTTTGAAAACAACGAACAAATAAGGGAATAGAACCTCGAAGAGGTAAGAGAGCACGTGTTGCTAAGTACTATGGACTCGATTATATGGTCTATACGTTAGACGAGGATCCAACTAGCATTCAAGAAGCATTGTCTTCTTTAGATGCCGATTTGTGGCAAGAAGCCATCAATGACGAGATGGATTCTCTAGAGTCTAACAAGACATGGCACTTAGTGGACTTGCCTCCTGGTTGCAAACCAATTGGATGTAAATGGATTTTGAAAAAGAAACTAAAACCCGATGGCACTATTGATAAATACAAGGCTCGTCTTGTAGCCAAAGATTTTAGACAAAGAGAGAATATCGATTTCTTTGACACATATTCACCTGTTACTAGAATTTCATCCATAAGGGTACTAATTTCGTTGGCCGCTATTTACAATTTGATAGTACACCAAATGGATGTTAAAACTACATTTTTAAATGGTGAATTGGAAGAAGAAATCTATATAGAGCAACCTGAAGGTTTTGTAATTCATGGGCAAGAACACAAGGTCTGTAAGTTGGATAAGTCTCTGTACGGTCTCAAACAAACTCTTAAACAATGGCATGAGAAGTTTGATAATTTGATAATATCGAATGGGTTTGAAGTGAATGAAAGTGACAAATGCATTTATTACAAAACCGAAAATGACATTTTCACAATCATATGTCTCTATGTAGACGACTTACTCATATTTGGATGAAACATTCATGCTGTAAATAAAGTGAAATCACTGTTGTGCAACAACTTTGATATGAAAGACCTTGGAGAAGCAAGTGTAATACTTGGTATTAAGATCACTAGGTCCGAAAAAGGAATTTCTTTGGATCAATCTCATTATATTGAGAAGATCTTAAAGAAATACAATTATTTTGATTGTAAACCTGCTTGTACACCATATGATCCGAGTGTCAAACTTTTTAAGAACACTGGTGACAGTGTTAGACAAACGGAATATGCGAGCATCATTGGCAGCCTAAGGTATGCCACTGATTGTACTAGACCCGACATTGCCTATGTTGTGTGATTGCTATGCAGGTTTACTAGTCGACCTAGTATAGAGCATTGGCACGCTATCGAGAGAGTTATGAGATACCTTAAAAGGACCATGAATCTCGGACTACATTATCAGAGATTTCCAGCTGTACTTGAAGGATACAGTGATGCAGATTGGAATACTCTATCAGATGATTCCAAAGCAACTAGTGGCTATTTAGTATAGCTGGTGGTGCCGTCTCTTGGAAATCTAAGAAACAGACCATATGGCTCAGTCCATTATGGAGTGTGAAATGATAGCATTGGCAACCGCTAGTGAAGAAGCTAGCTGGTTGAGATGCTTACTAGCAGAGATCCCTTTATGGGAAAAACCGATGCCAGCTGTGTTGATCCACTGCGATAGTACCACGACTATTGCAAAAATAGAGAGCCGTTATTTCAACGGTACAAGACGACAAATATGTCGTAAGCACAGCACTGTGAGAGAATGTCTCTCTAAAGGAGCTGTGAGAGTGGATCATGTACGCACTGATCAGAACTTAGTTGATCCTTTGACAAAAGGATTAGCTAGGGAGAAAGTCCAAAATACATCTCAAAGGATGGGACTACTGCCTTTAGAATCATGAGTCACTCACGATGGTAACCCGACCTGAAAGACTGGAGATCCCAATAATTAGGTTCAATGGGTAATAACAATTTGTGAAGTGATACGAGATGAACATGCTATTATAAGTAAAGAAGCATGATTCCTGAAGCGACGTAAGGTTGAGGTAATAAAAACTCTTAATGAGATCTATACTCTATGTGGAGTGGAGTACCTAGCTACAGGAGTACTCTTGATAGACTCACATTTGTGAATGTGGAAGTGGGGCCGCTTCCTATGGAATTGTTGGCAGGATTCCTAGAGCGTTCACTAAATTGGGATAGATGTAACGCCCCAAATATTTAATTAATTATTTAATTAATTTATTCAATAATTAAGTGTGAGAATTGTTGAAGTTAGGAATTATTAGAATAGTTGCTACGTTGACTTTTATTTAATTAATAGGTTAATTAAGTGTGGAAAATAATATTAGAAGTAATAATAATATATTATTTTATGTGGGCATATGTTTATGTTAGAATTAGTAATATAAGGGGGTGTGAAGAGTGGCCCATGAGACTAATCAGAAAAATAAAGAGAAGTATAAGTAAGTAAGAATTAGAATTAAGTTAGGTTGCCATAAGCTGAAAGAAAAAATAAGGATTTGAGAAAACCTAGAAGCAAGGAGAGAAGGGGGCTGCGCATCTTGGTGAGAAATAGAGAGGGGGCTACGCATTCTTGCATCCAAGAAGGGAGGTGACTGCAAAATCTTCAAAACCCAGGTAAGGGTGGGGTTCTAACTCTATAATAGGGTACATGAAGGGCTTTATGTGGGATCCTATGTGTTTGTTTAATCCTTGAAATCTATTGTTGTTGTTGTTTGAATATATCTGTTGATGATTGAAATCGATTTAGGGGTTTTTGAACCCAATGATGCACAGAATTTGGGTCATTGGGCGCCATGGGCGCCGTCTGCTGATGTACTGGGCGCCGTATGTGGCTGCCCCTGTTGTTTGCTGGGCGCGCTGGGCGCCATGGGCGCCATGTGTTGCTGCCTGTTGCTTGTTGTCTGTTGGTTGCCAGGCGCACTGGGTGCCATGGGCGCCATGTGTTGCTGCCTGTTGCTTGTTGTCTGTTGGCTGCCAGGCGCACTGGGCGCCATGTGTTGCTGCCTGTTGCTTGTTGTCTGTTGGTTGCCAGGCACACTGGGCGCCATGGTCGCCATGTGTTGCTGCCTGTTGCTTGTTTTCTGTTGGTTGCCAGGCGCAATGGGCGCCATGGGCGCCATGTGTTGCTGCCTGTTGCCTGTTGTCTGTTGGTTGCTGGGCGCACTGGGCGCCATGGGCGCCATGTCTGGCTGCGTGTTGCCTGTTGCCTGTTGTCTGTTGGTTGCTGGGCGCACTGGGCGCCATGTCTGGCTGCCTATTGCCTGTTGTCTGTTGGTTGCTAGCCGCACTGGGCGCCATGGGCACCATGTCTGGCTGCCTGTTGCCTGTTGTCTGTTGGTTGCTGGGCGCACTGGGCGCCATGGGCCCCATGTCTGGCTGCCTGTTGCCTGTTGTCTGTTGGTTGCTGGGCGCACTGGGCGCCATGTCTGGCTGCCTGTTGCCTGTTGTCTATTGGTTGCTGGGCGCACTGGGCGCCATGTCTGGCTACCTGTTGCCTGTTGTCTGTTGGTTGCTGGGCGCACTGGGCGCCATGGGCGCCATGTCTGGCTGCCTGTTGCCTGTTGTCTGTTGGTTGCTGGGCGCCATGGGCGCCATGTATGGCTGCCTGTTGCCTATTGTCTGTTGGTTGTTGGGCGCCATGGGCGCCATGTGTGGCTGCCTGTTGCTTGTTGTCTTGTGGGTTGTTCGGCGCTTTAGGCGCATTAGGCCCACGGTTGGCTAATTGTTGGTTAAGTCGTTAAATTGGTAATCGTTAATTTTTTGAGTTGTTAACTGTTGGTTGAGTTGTGAAACTGTTAACTTGTTAAGTTGCTAAATCGTTGGCTCAGTTGTTGATTTGTTGATGATGTTGCACCTAGTTGTGATCATCATTGTGTGAAGTTGGCGACGTGTATCTGGTTGGATTGCCTCTATTTATTGGCAAGATATTATGTTGTAGGCCTATGGCCAACGTTGAATTCCGTTGTTGTTGTGTGTTGCTATGTAATCATTGTTGATTGTTGTGCATTCACATTGCGTCGCATACATAGCATTTTCATGTTAGAGCTATGCTCAAAATACGATGGCCTGGACTGGCAAAATGACGTGAAGGCTTATGCCTTGTTGATGCCTCTATTTACTGGCAGATTTTTACGACGACGACGGGAGTTCTGCTCCAATGGTACCACATGCATGTGCATAGTATTGAGTCGCATTCATATTGCATACTTAAGTGATTATGTTGATGACTTGTGAGTGATTGAAGTTGTTTGAGGGCTGCGAAGTGGTGAATTCATATTTTCTGATTCTAACATACTGTTTTTCATATGTCTTATTATATGGTTCGATATCTCACCCCTTCTGTTTGAATGTTACCCTCCTGTTGGTAACGTGCAGGTAATCACGAATGAAGGCTGCTTACCTTCGTTAGATCGAGTCGGTGTCGTCGCTGATACGTAACACTCGGGGGGATGAACACTTGTTTTCCTTATTTGCTATGTTATTTTTATTGTTGAAACTAAAAGTTGTTACTATTAAGGGTTTTGCTAAATCTGAGCTGTCTTAAGTTGGTTAAAGATGCCACGATTATTTTAAATTGACTTTTGTTGTGAATCCGCTGCGTAGTATTGAAAGTTGACTTGTTTTAAAGACTAAAAGGATTTGTTTATTGGTTCATCCAAGTTAGCGTGTTATGTATCTGATTTCACAGGCGAATTGGTTATGTTGTTTTGTTTTTAGTTGAAAGTGTAGCGCTCCATTTATTTGTTGGAAATTTTTATAACTCTGATTTTCGTATTATTTTACCGGATAGAAATGGGGTGTTACAATAGACGTGCAGGGCCATAAAAGCACGGGCTTATAAGAATACACCCATGGAAAAGGTTGTGTGTGGTTTTGATGTTAGAGATAGAGTTCAAGACTACAAGTCACTCTTATTGAATCTAAATCTAAACCGCTATGCAAAGGTTCAAGTCGTAAGACACCTCTGTTTATGCACAATCTTATGGAAGCGTTTGACGCAACTTCTAAAACTACTTTTTAAATTCAAGTGGGGGATTGTTGGAACTCTTGTGTGTAAATTGGAAAAAGTCCCACATTGGATAGGCTAAGCACTTCTATAGTGTTTCTAAGTGGGAATCTCATCTATTGGGTTGGGCCCCAAGGGGTACCCAATTTTGTGGATGGGAGAGGACACACACAAAATGACCACCACACGCGCGCGCCGCCGCCGTCCGTCCGATCGGCTCGGCCGGGTCGGGCTTGGGTTTTGTGGTGTATATTATTTTTTGAAAATTATTTTTTGTTGTTGACCGTTGACTTGATGGTTTGACTCCAACGGTCATATTGACCGAGTCAAACCGTAACAGATTTTATTAAATTTTCGCAACGGTTTTATTTTGCAATTAATTCCCAACGGAATTGTTCCCCATAGAGCCGTTGGCTCTTCATTTGCTCCCAACGGCTACCTCTCCTAAAGCCTATAAAAGGAGAGCTTCTCCTCATTTGCAAATCACACCAAACTTGATGATAAAACATCTCTCCTCAAGTTTTCTCTCTTCTCTCTAAACTTCTCTGTTCTTCTCTAGAAAGCTTGAAGCATTTCCAAGCTAAAGAGTGGTTTTCATAACCATATTGAGGGTGTATATCTTAGAGCGAATTTTCACGGTGCTGTGAACTTTCGTAGCAGTTTTGACTGGGCTGTTTTATCCTGGGGACGTCGTGGTTGATAGCCTGCTTGTACCTTGGAGCAGTTCCACGAAACGTCTTAAAGAGAGCGACCTAGTCTGCGACTCATCCCAGTAATCTCTTCGGCTTGATTTTTTAAAACAGTGTTGTTTGGGGAAAGTTCTGGCTAGGAAAGACTTGGTACTTAAGAGTGTCCATTGTGACCCACTTCTCTTTCCTAGGAACCTACTCGGATTAACAGTAATTAATATTTTTCTTTATAGTATAAGCATGAAACCAGTCAAAGAAATGAATATTGAATTCTACTTGTTCAAGAAATATATAAAATTTCTCTTGAATTTTCTTCATTTTGTGTCTCTGATAATGTTGAAAGAACCATTCTCGGTGAGGAGACCATTCCTCATAATAGAATTCTTTCTTAAGGGATTCATTATTTATAATGAACTTAGATAACATCATAGGGTTCATTAAGGGAGGAGTAAGTGGGTGATTGAATAGATTTTTGGTCTTCTTCATCTCTTTGATATGAAGTCTTTACAAGAGTTGTAGTTTCAAATCCTTGTAAATGGGTAGTAGATCCTTCGTGAGAAGGACCAGCCTCTATCCTAGGGATAGTCTTAGAGACTAAAAAATATCTCCTAGACATGGCATTGATGTGAATCTAGTTGATTTCATGTGAATGAAAGGATCTAACCAAGTGTATTTTGAATCAAGAATGACAAATAAGATAAAAGAGAAAGGGGAAAAGAAACATACAAATGGAATCAGGCAAGAAGATGGAGAAATCGCCACATCCAAAAGGATGATAAGATCATGAGGAATCACCACAAGAGTAAGAGGCACTTGATAAGATTCAAGTTTGGTTCTAGAAAGAACTCTAGAGAAGCATTCTCTAAACTCACACCAATGTGTTTTCTATTTCATCAAAGTTGTCTCAAAATGAGAATACCAAAGTTGCTTAAATACCTAGGGTTGTGCCTAAACTACACACCTTGCACACCATGGTACCTATGCCAAAGGTGCATACACACAAACATATTCTAATGCCATCATAAGGTAAAATATAATTATAGTTAAAGTATAACTATTACATCTTAAAATAAAATAAAGTTCATCATAATTTTAATAAAATTAGATTCTCTTGATGCTCCCGCGGTCCGCATCATTCCATCATTCTTGAAGAAATTCGACCTCGAATTTGATCTCCATTGTGTCCAACGTGAAGAAAGAACTCAAATCAATACCAACATACCCCCAGGGTCAAATGGAAACTGAGAAAAATCAACACACGTGACAAAGATAAACAACACCCAACACCATGAGAAAGTAAACTTTGAAATGGCAACATGACAATTTTTTCCCAATTAGCACACATAGATTCATTCAAAATAAATGCCTTGGTATTTTCAACCCCTTTTAAAATTTCAACACATTGACCTTGTGTCAAAGACAGAGTAAGAAAATCTACATCATAATGGTTATAGGGAGCGCACAACGCATGACTTGGAGACATCATATTTTGTAAATTTTCTTCTCACATTTCAAACAAAGTCAAGGATACAAGTTAACCCTTTCCATCATCAAATTTGTAAAATTTTCTAGTACTTGAGAAAACTTAAGCAATGCAATAAACAAGTCATCCAACATGAATTTAGAAATCTTAATTGATTTGAAACTTTTGTAAGGAATCAAATCAAAAGAAACATCCCTTGATTCAACTTCTGCAAGCAAATGTAATTCTTTGGAAACTTGCAAGTTGGGAGTAGCGCCAGAAAGCATCAAACCATGGGCTGCCTCTCTTGAATAGACATCCCTATGCATGCTCAAAAATAGATTAACAACACTAGAGAAATTGTTAGCATAAGAACACAAACAATGAAATGGAACTTCAAGTTTAAGCATAGTTCTTATCAACAATGCTCTATTGACCTCAATCTCCCTTTTTAAGAGATTTTTATCATTTACCACTTCTTTCTTTTCATTGCTATTATTTTGTCTCTTTGCCTCTCTTTTACCACACTCCTTTTAATTTTCTTCCAACTCTTGTTTCTCTTTTTCTATTTTAAGTTTTAAAGCCAACATGTCTTCTTTAGCCTTCTTTGGACTAAGAGGGTGAAGAGTAAATTTAACTTTATTGTGAACAAAAATGTATTGATTGGACTCACCATTGGTGTGTGAAAAAGATAATGTGCAAGTATACACAGTCACAAACAAGTAGTATAAAAGATCGAACCCACATGGATTGGATTAACTCTTGTATGTTTAAAAAGATATAAATTAGTGCAACTACACTACTCACAATTTTGGGTATTGATGCTTACGAAAACAGAATGT
Source organism: Astragalus membranaceus (assembly GCA_039519185.1). NCBI lineage: Eukaryota > Viridiplantae > Streptophyta > Magnoliopsida > Fabales > Fabaceae > Astragalus > Astragalus membranaceus. Next base: position 165,662,979 of record CM076850.1, read on the forward strand.
AAATATGCAAGACAATATGGAGGAAATCAGTTGAGAATGATAGTTGAGATGTCTTCACTAAATAAATCACTTTTGAGAGTTTTGTGTTTTTATGTGGTGCAGATGCATTGAGTGCAGCTGCATCAGTATGTGCCTTTTAGCTACTTTCTTCAGAGTTTCGTTACAAGCTTCCTATGTCTAGGCTTGCTAAATAAGTTCACTCATGTCTTTAAAGTACCCACGGTATCACCCTAAGAACTATGTTATCCTATGTCTAGGTCTTAACATGGTTTTAACAAAGTTTTCTTCATTAAACAAGTTAACAAAGCCTTCATTAAAACACTCACCCTTATTAGTTCTTGATTTCTAGTTATAAACCATGTCTGTGAATATAACTCTACTTATTCTAAGCGATCAACCTTAAAATGAGATGGATGTAGTATAACACAAGAACCAAAATGCATACAATACTTAAAAGCACAATAACTTACACAAAAGCTCATTATAAGGTTAGAACATCTCAACCAAAGAGGTTTAGCTCATAATAGGCATTGCAAGGCAAAGATAAATGGAATAAAACATGTTGATATAATGGAAAGTACAAGAGATACTGATAGGGTAGTGTTGCTTTAAAAACACACTAGAGCAAGTGTACTCTATCGCAGAAATAGTATAAAAAATATCGTCTCCACAAGGATTAATTAACAAGTACCAAACTACTTAAAATTAATTATTATTTAGACGAACGAATGTTTGGTTGTTATAGAAACTAAAATAAAAAGAAATAAATAGCAATAATTAAAATGTAAAGACTAACCAATGGAGAGAAGCCTAGGGTCATGGTTTCACTTGCAAGCTTCGATTCCTCTATGTCTAATTCTACCTGAATCCCCTTATTTTATTCAATTACCAATCCCTTTACTAAAGCTATTAACCCGTTTGGTCATTCGCGATTAATATTCTTTTCCCTAAATTAACCCTAGTTTGGTCATGCTAGAATTTAAATTGAAGGAAAGCATAGGGTACAAAAAGGTTGAATGATTGGAAGACTAAATTAAAGTTTGGTCATTCATTAATTATAGTCTCAATTATCCTATAGGTCCACCAACTAAGTACGGTCGCTGATCAACTAATTGATTATGAACATGCAAAGGGTTGTCAATCCTAATTATGTGATAAAGCAATAGGATAATATTAATTGGAATAAAAATTAGGGACTCAAAGTATAAATTAAAACATAAAAAGGTCTCTAATCAAACAAGATCCACCTAGACCCTAGAAGAGGATTTAGCTATCCATAGTGTTCGAGAACAATAAAATAAAATTAGGAGTCATAAATTACAGAGATAAAAATAACCCAGAATAGAGAAATTTCTGATCCTGCAAATTTCGTCTCCTTTTTCTGCTCCGCTCTCTCACGGTGTCAAGAACGGGTACCCAAAACTATCTTCTCTATTTGCCGGCGCTAATGTTTTATTCTCGTGTGTACTGTGCGTGCGTGACTTTTCTTCTTATGCGTACTGTTGCCGTCCTTTGAATTCAATTGTCTTCCGCGGCCACTGTTTCCTATGAATTCTTTTAATTATGAAAATTCACTCTTTGTGCGGCTACTGTTCCTCTTTTTCACCTAGGTTAAGTTTCTTTCTTTTTCTCTAAGCTAGGTAGTGCTGATTTGCTTCCATTCAATAATCATGGGCTTTTATTCTTTATTTAAAATGGACTAGGCCTATGCAACCTTCTTTTGCTAACGACACCCCCATTTTGCTTCAAACAACTCTTTGAAACAGCTTCTTTATTTATCTTCTTTCCTACAAAATAAATAGCAATTTGAGTCACTTATTTATTTAGATAATAATAATTGCTACAAAAAAATGGCCCAAAGATATCTATAAAAAATGTACTAAATTGGAGTTTATCAACTCCCCTGCACTTAACTTTTGCTTGTCCTCAAGCAAATTTCCTGGCTCAATAATTTTTTTTTCAATTGAATAATAGAGACAGCCAAATAAGAAACCCAAAATTTGAAGCACAATGACAGACAATAGATAATATAGCACATATGAGGTGTCAAAAGGTTGCCCAATTAGAGGCTCATGTCCCTGAAGAATACATCTTTGTGAACAAAGACACTCGCTCACAATCTCTCTAAGTGTTTAGGGACTAGTGAAAATATACACTCAAGTTTCAATAAAATGCACATTACCATATGTTTGTAATTTGACCAAAACTCCACGAAATAGTTCACATGCATGCAAAAGATGGGGTTTCATGGGTTGTAATGGGGCCAGGGTGAATTCATGCAGGGTAGGAAATAAGAACAAGGGATAATCAAAGGGCTAAAAACAATAAACAAATAGTAACATTTGAAACCAAATATGGAGCTCCTATTTATTTTACAAATTTTGTCCAAACTCCAAGTTAATATCACTTCCTTCTTCACTCTTTTTTTTCTATTGAGTCGACTCTTTTTGATTTGCTTTTTGCTCTTGAGTAGACTCTTTTTTTTTTGGATTTGCCCTTTGGCTCTTTCATTCTTTTGATGTGCCTTTTCCTCCTTCTTGCTTTCCTTTTTTTTTTTCATTTTCATTTTTTTTGAGGAAAAGGTAAGTACATGAAAACTCATATTTTGTTTCCTTTGTAGGAGAATATTCTTGTGAGCACATGATTCACTCTCTCTTTTTTTTTTATACTGACAAGATAGACAACTAAAGTATAGGACAAAGTTCCAGTCCTAACAATATAGACAACTAAAAATATAGGACGAAATTGTAATTTTCAATAGTTGCTTCACATTTAATTCCAAATGGTTACCACAAACAAAAAAAAGAAAAATTATATCTGGGTACCAAAGAAAAAAATATAACAATTAAGCTCAAAGGGGGCAACTAAGGGATAAATTCAACAAACAACTTTGAGGCCAGAAAAATACCTAAATTCCCCTAATCTTTTTACATGATGCAAATCAATTTTCGCCTTGAAATGGTCAAAAGACAAATTCAAGAATGTAGCAAATTGGGAAACACACTCATAGAAAGAAAAGGGATAAAAATTTATGATTTAGTATCAATCCCCTTATGAAGGCTCAGATCTCACATTTAGAAGCTAGTTCACAAAAAGTACTCAACAGGGACAATTACTAATTATCAGCTTCCTAAGGACATCCTCACAGTTACAATCAAACACAAGTCTGTCAAGTAAATTAATTATGGGATCTCCCTAAAGGCAAAATCTCTATTTTTTTTTTAACTTTAAGCATAATTCATTCAAAACAAGCCAGAAAAAATGCTATCAACATATATGGTGGGTATATGCATTAACAGAGATGAATTGACAAAGTTAGACTCTCCTCCCTCACACTAACATAAAGTATGGTCCTCAATGCAAAATGATCAAATAGAAACCAAAAGAAATAAATGAGAGAGAGAGAGTAATAGTGACTTCCCTGAGAGAGCTTGTAGTCCGAGCTTATCCCTAAAAACAAATCAAAACAAAAATGAGAGAAAATAAAACACAGGTTGCCTCCTGCGAAGCGCTTGTTTAACGTCCCGAGCCTGACGGTACTAGAGTCAGTCCTTGAGGGCAGTGACATAGCTCACTTGACTCAGCCCTTCCTCAAAATGCTTCACACGCTGTCCATTGACCTTAAAATTGGTGCCATCTTCATGAGATACCTCAAGCACTCCATATGGAAAAACTTGAGTAATAGTGTAGGGGCCATACCACCTTGAGCGTAACTTTTCTGGGAAAAGACGCAAACGTGAGTTATAAATTAAAACTTTTTCACCAACATGGAATTCACGCTGCTGGATGCGCTTATCATGCCACTTTTTAGTCCGCTCCTTATATAACTTGGCATTCTCATAAGCTCCCAGACGGAGCTCATCCAATTCATCGAGCTGCAGAAACCTATTTTCCCCTGTAAGTTGAGCATCAAAGTTTAGAAATTTTAAAGCCCAAAGTGCTTTATGCTCTAATTCAACAGGCAAATGACATGATTTTCCAAAAACAAGACGGTAAGGAGACATCCCAATGGGGGTTTTAAAAGCAGTTCTATAGGCCCATAGTGCATCATCAAGTTTCAAAGACCAATCCTTTCTTGATGCACTGACTGTCTTCTCTAAAATCATTTTCAGCTCTCTGTTTGAAATTTCAACCTGGCCACTAGTTTGTGGATGGTAGGGAGTTGTCACCTTATGAGTGACACCATATTTGCTCAAAAGATTTTCCAATTGTTTATTGCAAAAATGGGTGCCACCATCACTAATAATTGCTCGGGGAGTGCCAAATCTTGTAAAAATATTTTTCTTTAAAAATCTCACTACCACCCGAGCATCATTAGTGGGTAAGGCTACAGCTTCTACCCACTTAGACACATAATCTATAGCAACAAGAATATATTGATTTGAAGGTCCCTAATAAAGTCAATACCCCATACATCAAATATCTCACAAACCAAAATGTTGTTTAAAGGCATCTCTTGACGCCTAGAAATATTGCCACTCCTTTGACAGCTATCACAAGCTTTCACAACTTCATGAGCATCTTTAAATATAGTAGGCCAATAAAAACCACTTTGTAAAACTTTATATGCAGTTCTATTTGGGCCAAAGTGGCCACCTACCTCTTTAGAGTGACAATGCTCAAGGATAGAAGTTACCTCATCCATAGGCACACAGCGCCTAATAACCTTGTCTCCGCATACTTTAAATAGGTACGGGTCATCCCACAAGTAGTGTCTAGCATCAGAAATTAATTTCTTCTTTTGTTGAAAAGAAAAATCAGGGGGAACAACCTTACCCACCAAATAGTTGACAATGTCTGCAAACCAAGGAATAGTAGAAATAGCTAAGAGTTTCTCATCAGGGAAAACCTCATTGATCTCCCTATCATTTGAGGCCCGCATCACACTATGGTTAAGCCTTGAGAGGTGGTCAGCTACAAAGTTCTCTGAGCCTTTCTTGTCTCTAATCTCCAAGTCAAACTCTTGTAGCAACAAGATCCACCTGATTAACCTTGGGTTTAGCATCCTGCTTTCCAAGCAAATATCTAATGGCAGCATGGACAGTATCAACAATAACTTTAGAAAGAACAAGGTAATGACGAAACTTGTCAAATGCAAATACTACAGCTAGTAACTCTTTCTCTGTGGTAGTGTAATTTCTTTGAGCATCATCAAGAGTACGACTAGCATAGTAAATGGTATAAAATACCTTATTCTTTCTTTGCCCCAAAACAACCCCCACAGCAGTATCACTAGCATCACACATAATTTCAAAGGGAAGCGACCAATCGGGGGCAACAACAACAGGGGCACTAATTAATTTTTCCTTTAAACAATTAAAAGCCTTCAAACAAGTGTCAGAAAAATCAAAAGTGGCCTCCTTAACCAAGAGGTCAGTCAGTAGGCTTTGCGATTTTTGAGAAGTCTTTAACAAACCTCCTATAGAATCCGGCATGGCCTAGAAAACTACGGACCCCCTTAACAGAATTGGGTGGGGGCAACTTTGCAATTACCTCAACCTTTGCAGGGATCAACTTCAATGCCTCTAGTGGACACCTTATGTCCCTAGAATAATGCAATCTTGTACCATAAACTGGCACTTCTCCCAATTGAGCACTAAATTGGTATCCCTACATCTCTGCAACACTGAATTCAAGTTATGTAAACAATCCTCATAAGAGGATCCAAAGACGGTAAAATCATCCATGAATATCTCAATGACATTTTTCAACCAAGTCAGAGAAGATAGCCATCATGCATCTTTGGAAAGTGGCAGGGGCATTACACAAACCGAATGGCATCCTTTTATATGCAAATGTTCCATATGGGCAAGTAAAAGTGGTTTTTTCTTGATCTTCAGAAGCCACTGGTATTTGCAAATAACCGGAATATCCATCCAAACAACAATAATAATCATGACATGCCACTCTCTCAAGCATTTGATCAATAAAGGGAAGGGGGGAAGTGATCTTTTCGGGTGGCATCATTTAATTTTCTATAATCAATGCACATACGCCACCCGGTAGTTTTCCTAACTGCAATTAATTCATTTTTATCATTCTCCATTACAGTAGTACCTCCCTTTTTAGGAACACATTGAACAGGACTTACCCACTTACTATCAGAGATAGGATAGATGATACCTGCATCAAGAAGCTTAATCACTTCCTTTTTGACCACCTCTTTCATGTTAGGATTGAGGCGGCGTTGATGTAGTGCCCTGATGTTGGTAATCATCCTCCATATAAATCTTGTGAGTGCAAATTGAGGGACTAATGCCTTTTATATCATGAATAGACCATCCAAAGGCTTCTTTGTTGGCCCTTAATACCCTCAAAAGCTTATCCTCCATGGTATCTGTCAAATCTGCAGAAATAATCACAGTCAAAGAGGAAGGGGGATGCAAGAAAGCATATTTTACATTTGAAGGAAGGGGCTTTAATTCAAGCTCAGGAGCCTCTTCAATTGAAGGTTTGGGATTTGGAGTATTACCCCATTCCAATTCCTCAAATCTATAGTTACTCCAGTTTTCTGAGGGTGGTGAGCCTGCAAAAACATTAAGAACTCTTCTTCCTCACCACCCTGCAATATGCCAAGTCCCTGCAAAGTAAGTACTTTTTCTAGAGGGTCCTGAATTCTAAAATCATCAAAACTTTCAGAGGTAACCACATCATTAATATCCATAGCTTGAATAAAATTACAAGAAGCAAATGAGGAGGGATTTTTTAATGAGTTCAAGACTTGAAATACAACTTCCTCATCTCCAAATCTCAAAGTCAATTTTCCCTGCTGAACATCAATTAAGCTTTTTCCTGTAGCTAAGAAAGGACGCCCCAAAATAATTGGGACTTCCTCATCTTCTTCCATATCCAATACAACAAAATCAGCAGGGAAAATAAACTTATCAACTTTAACTAAAACATCTTCCACCACTCCACGGGGGTGGGCAATGGATCTATCAGCTAGCTGCAAAGTGACGTTAGTAGGATGTGGTTCCTGCAAACCAAGCTTTCTAAAAACAGAAAAAGGCATCAAATTTATACTTGCCCCTAAATCACATAAAGCCTTTTCAAAATGAGAGTTACCAATTGTACAAGGGATAGTAAAACTACCTGGATCTTTAAGCTTAGGTGGTAACTTTTTTAGAACTATAGCAGAGCATTCCTCATTAAGCCTAACTGTCTCAAAGCCTTCTAACTTCCTTTTGTTAGAAATAATTTCTTTTAAAAATTTGGCATATTTAGGCATTTGAGCAATAGCTTCAGCAAAAGGAATGTTGATATGCAATTTTCTAAATATTTCAAGAAATTTGGCAAATTGCTTATCATGCTGCTCATTTTTAAGTCTTTGAGGATAAGGAACATTTACCTTTGCTTGCTCATATTTCTCCCTTTCCTTTTTGCTTTCCTCAGAAGTGCTCCCCTCAGTAGGAGCTTGCATTTCTTTCTCGAGCACCCGCCCATCTTGATTGTTTTCTTGAACCAGCTCTTTGCCACTCCTAAGAGTGACAGCCTTGCAATGCTCATTTCTTGGATTAGGCTCAGTTTGGGTAGGTAGTGAGCCTTGAGGCCTTTGAGACAACACAGTAATGAGATTTGAGATTTGCCCATTTAGGTTTCCAAATTCTTCATTTGTCTGCTGCATAAACCTTGTCAACACATCATTGGTGTCCAACTTTTTCTCCTCTTGCCTTTGCACATGTGGAGGCTTATAGGAGTTCGAGCTTTGCTCCTTTTGTTGTCCTCCCCAAGAGAAATTAGGGTGATTTCTCCAACCCGGATTGTAAGTGTTTGAATAAGGGTCATTTTGGGTCCGGTTGGAATTCTGAACATAATTGGCCTCTTCAGTTGAGGTTGTTGGCCGACTCTGTGCTTTTATCAGTTCTTCAATGGATTGCAACCTATCATCAGTCCTGTCCATGTAATTGGCTAAAACACCCATGCACGGGTGTCCAACTTTTTCCATGTATCTAACTAAAGCCTCTTGCATACCAGGCTTAACTCACTTTTCTTCTGACCAAGATAATTGACTTCTTCAGTTAGGCCTCCCCAGAGATCATTTGTGATGTCACTAGTGGAGGTAACTATTGGAGTAGATTGAGCTTGTACCTTCATTATAGATTGCACCTGTTTAGCGAGAGCATCCAGCTTTATGTTAACATTAGTGTCATCTTCAACCTTGTAAATCCCAGCTGATTTCTTGATGTGTCTGTCACTTGTCTCCCATTGGGCATTATCGGCTGCTATCTCTGCAATTAAGTCATATACTGTCGCAGGTTCCCCATTCATTAGAGAGCCCCCACAAGCCATATTAATAATTCCCCTATTTTGAGAAGATAATCCATTGCAAAAATATTCAAGCAATTGCCACTTCTCAAATCCATGATGTGGACAACTTCGGAGTAAGTCTTGAAATCTTTCCCAAGCTTCATGCAAAGATTCTTGCTCGAGTTGAGCAAAGCTGATTATTGCACCTCGGATCTTAGTAGTCTTACCTGGAGGAAAATATTTGGTCAAGAATTTTTGCTTCAGTTGATCCCAAGTGGTAATGGACTCAGCAGGTTGAGAGTCTTGCCAAGCAGATGCCTTGTCAGCCAATGACCATGGAAACAATCTCACTCTAATGGCATCAGGAGTGACACCATTACAAATTACTGAGTCTGCCACCCTCAAGAAGTTTCTAAGATGGGTGTGCGGGTCTTCTGTTCGGTGCACCTCTGATCATAGTTGAATTCTGAACCATTTGAATCAAGCTGGGTTTGAGCTCAAAGTTAGTAGCTTGCACAGGTGGATTGACTATGCTTGTAGTGATATTCGCTGTGGGCGTAAAGTAGTCCCGAAGAGTTCTTCTGGGATTGGCAGCCATCACTCTTGTCTCTTTTCTTATCCTTCGAGCAGTTTTTTCAATTTCTGGATCAAAAACCAAAATAGGCTCCTGGGAGCGGGTGAGCATGCACTAGTAATAGTAATAAAAATAAAACTAACTAATAAAATAAACCTAAATATAATTTTTTTTTCTTTTTATTAAATTAAAACAAGAATTAAAATAAATGTCTAAAGCAATAAAAAATATTTTTCGTTTAATATTATTAAATTAATCCCCGGCAACGGCGCCAAAAACTTGTTGCTTTAAAAACACACTGGAGCAAGTGTACTCTATCGCAGAAGTAGTATAAAAAATATCGTCTCCACAGGGATTAATTAACAAGTACCAAACTACTTAAAATTAATTATTATTTAGACGAACGAATGTTTGGTTGTTATAGAAACTAAAATAAAAAGAAATAAATAGCAATAATTAAGATGTAAAGACTAACCAATGGAGAGAAGCCCAGGGTCATGGTTTCACTTGCAAGCTTCGATTCCTCTATGTCTAATTCTACCTGAATCCCCTTATTTTATTCAATTACCAATCCCTTTACTAAAGCTATTAACCCGTTTGGTCATTCGCGATTAATATTCTTTTCCCTAAATTAACCCTAGTTTGGTCATGCTAGAATTTAAATTGAAGGAAAGCATAGGGTACAAAAAGGTTGAATGATTGGAAGACTAAATTAAAGTTTGGTCATTCATTAATTATAGTCTCAATTATCCTATAGGTCCACCAACTAATTGCAGTACGGTCGCTGATCAACTAATTGATTATGAACATGCAAAGGGTTGTCAATCCTAATTATGTGATAAAGCAATAAGATAATATTAATTGGAATAAAAATTAGGGACTCAAAGTATAAATTAAAACATAAAAAGGTCTCTAATCAAACAAGATCCACCTAGACCCTAGAAGAGGATTTAGCTATCCATAGTGTTCGAGAACAATAAAATAAAATTAGGAGTCATAAATTACAGAGATAAAAATAACCCGGAATAGAGAAATTTCTGATCCTGCAAATTTCGTCTCCTTTTTCTGCTCCAGAGCTCTCTCACGGTGTCAAGAACGGGTACCCAAAACTCTCTTCTTTATTTGCCGGCGCTACTGTTTTATTCTCGTGTGTACTGTGCGTGCGTGACTTTTCTTTTTATGCGTACTGTTTGCCGTCCTTTGAATTCAATTGTCTTCCGCGGCCACTGTTTCCTATGAATTCTTTTAATTATGAAAATTAACTCTTTGTGCGGCTACTGTTCCTCTTTTTCACCTAGGTTAAGTTTCTTTCTTTTTCTCCAAGCTAGGTAGTGCTGATTTGCTTCCATTCAATAATCATGGGCTTTTATTCTTTATTTAAAATGGACTAGGCCTATGCAACCTTCTTTTGCTAACGACACCCCCATTTTGCTTCAAACAACTCATTGAAACGGCTTCTTTATTTATCTTCTTTCCTACAAAATAAATAGCAATTTGAGTCACTTATTTATTTAGATAATAATAATTGCTCCAAAAAAATGGCCCAAAGATATCTATAAAAAATGCACTAAATTGGAGTTTATCAGGTAGAGATTACACCGATTGAAGAACTCTTGCATAAGTTTGCCCAGCAGTGCAGATGCACTGATTTCCTGCACCTTCTAACGCTATGAAGAAGTGAAGGGAGAAGTCGTCAATTCCTCCCTTCCATTCTTACAAACTAACAACTAACTTAAAACTATGAAGTGAAATAAAATACAAGAGAGGAGATGATCATGGATGATAATGGATTCATTTTTTCAAGTGAGAAGTGGAAGCCTTTATATAGCCTTGGAGGTTTCCTTCAAGTGAGGGTTTGCTTGGGGATCAAGTTAACCTAAGGAGGTTTAACCATGGTTACTTTGATGAAGGAAATTGAGTCCAACACTCAACCTCAAAGAGAGGTCCAATCGTGGAAGGTCATGTGTCCTTTATGAATGACCCTTCATGATGGTCTTCTATTGTAGGCGCCTCCTTTTGCATGTTGGCATGTTCCTCCATGTGACTTGTGACTAAGCATGATGTCATTGAGGTGTTTATGCATTGGTATGGATTGAGGTGCTTCCAATGTTGGGTAATCTGTTTTTAGTGCAGGATGGTGCAGATGCACCTTAGTGCAGTTGCCCTATTGTAAATGTATTTAGTGCAGATGCACTGTTGTTTTCCTGGTGCAGGTGCATCAACTGCAGGTGCACTGAAAAAACACATCAAACATACCAATATACACACAAAGTGCTAAATTATGAATGACATTCATCTTGAAACCATAAATATTGTTATGTTATTCATACTACTATATTTAACACATACTACACTTGATTTCAAGCAATTAGTTATGTTTAGATGCATAAATAACTCTATATAAAATAGAGTTATCAACCATCATGAATAACTTTCCTATCAAATTGCCAAGGTCTCCCTAGCAATATGTGACTAGCCCCCATGGGTGCCACATCACATAAAACCTCATCACAATATTTATCAATAGAAAATAATATCTTGACTTGTCTATTTATCTCTAATTCTTTATGATCACTTAACCATTGCACTTTATATGGACTAGGATGTGGAGTAGTTTCAAGATTGAGCTTTGACACTAACCTAGTGCTAGCCACATTTGCACAACTACCTCCATCAACTATCAAAGAACATATGTTTCTTACATTCACTCTCTTGTGAATTAATGCACCCATTTTTCCTTAAGACCATAATTCTCTTAGTTGGACAATTTAATGCAATGTGCCCATGCTCTAAGCATTTAAAACATTTCATGTTTTTTAACTTAGGGTTCAAAGAAGAAGTCTTAGAATTTGTACCTTTACCCTTGGAGGTTGCAACATAATGTATTTTGGGTGGGGACCCCTCCTTCTTGAAATTGTTCTCCCAACTTGAAGAGTGGTAATTTGAAGGGGATTTCTTATAGGCCTTCTTTATTTGCAATTGTCTTTCCACCTTAATGGCTTGGTGGACAAGATCTTCAATCGTTACAAAATAGTGACGCTCAACTTCCTCCATTATATCTTCATTTAGACCATCAAGAAACCTATCCATGGTATCCTCCAAATTCTCCTCCACATTAGCTCTAGTCATAGCCACCTCTAACTTCTCAAAGTACTCACTAACACTTCTACTTCCTTGAGTAAGCCTATGCAATTTACCACACAACTCCTTATGGGTATGAGTAGGAACATGTCTCCTCCTCATCATGGCCTTCAAATCTTTCCATTTTTCAATAGGCGCAAGTTCACAATTCCTCCTAAGCTTTTTTTCTTGATCCCACCAAATAAGTGCTTAACCTCTAAACTCCAACACAACCAACTTCAACATTTGTTCTTCACTAACATCATAACAAGAGAGTATTTTTTTCTACTTTAAGCTCCCAATCAAGATATGCTCCAGGGTCACTCTTCCCATGAAAGTTTGGAATGCTAACTTTTTCTTTCAACTCATTTTCACTCAAATAATCTCTATACTTTCTCTCCTTTTCTCTATCTCTCCTCTCATAGCTTCTTTCTTTTTTATACTTTTTATGCTTTTCTCTCACATTCTCTTCATACCTCTCATGCATTTTCCGAATCAAATCACCAACCTTATACTTCTTAAGAGTTTTTGCAACACATTCTTTTTTATAGTCCAAACCTCTATTCATGATTCCAACAAGCTAACAAGTACCAAATGATCAAATAACTAACAAGAAAAAAAGTCCTCACGACTCACTAAGTGTTTACGCTCAAGAAGTGTATCACTCGTGTATATCACTCAATTATGGTTTTTTCTATAATGTTCACTCTAGCCTTTTTCCACTCCCTAATGCAACTCTTCAAGTTCTTAAAACAAACCAAACACACCTCTACACAATTGTGACAAAACACGCAAGAAAGTTATCATTCTAGAGTCCAACAAAGACAAGAGAAATTTCAAAGACAAAACTAAGGAATTTAAAAGACACGAAAGCAAGAAAAAAGGGCAAAGGAAGACACACTCAAATAGATAAACAAGGAGACGACTCAAAAGAAACAAATAAAACTAAATGACTAAGTGGTTCAAATATGTGGAAGGTAATAAGATACTAAAATCAACTTGCAATGTTTAATGGAAGCAACAAAGATGCAAAAATTATTGATGTATCAAAATGAACAATTCTGGATTTTTTTTGTATATGCCCTTTTTTAAGTGCTTTTTTGCATAATCACTTTTTTTTTCGGCACTTTTCTTTTCAGTTTTTTTTTCAGCATATTTGAATTCCTCTTTTTTTCTAGAAGCAGACATGTATGAAAGAAATAACATCAAAAACAATTTTGCAAGTTAAATTTTGGATCAACAATTACAAGTGAACAAGATGAAGTTGCAGATTTTTTTTCCAGAAATATTCCAGCGACTATAAAACTCGAATTCCACCAAATTGAAGAAAATAATCATCAAACTAAAACCTTCCCACACAGACTATAAGACTTATAATCAATGAACGACTCAAATGGAACTCATTTATAATTAACCCTAAACCAAAAAATAAAAAACCGTGAGCTTCAAGACGAACACAAATTGTAATGCCTCAAGATTTTCCAAATCAGAAATGCTCTAACGTAAATTAGAAGTGAGAATCATATGGCATTAGCAATTTAACAATATGATAATTGCCCAGACGTGAATCAAATAAAGACGGCAGAAATAAATAAACGAAAGGAATAAAGTGTATCTGGTCCGCAATTTTTTTTTTTTAAATTCAAGAGCATAATAACACTTGATAATGACTCTGAATACCACTTGATGTTAATCTAGTTGATTTCATGTGAATGAAAGGATCTAACCAAGTGTATTTTGAATCAAGCATGACAAATAAGATAAAAGAGAAAGGGAAAAAAAACATACAAATGGAATCAGACAAGAAGATGGAGAAATCGCCACATCCAAGAGGATGATAAGATCATGAGAAATCACCACAAGAGTAAGAGGCTATTGATAAGATTCAAGTTTGGTTCTAGAAAGAACCCTAGAGAAGCATTCTCTAAACTCACACAAATGTGTTTTCTATTTCATCAAAGTTGTCCCAAAATGAGAATACCAAAGTTGCTTAAATACCTAGGGTTGTGCCTAAACTACACACCTTGCACACCATGGTACCTATGCCAAAGGTGCAGGATTCGGTTTAGGTGCAGTCGGACTGCTTGTGCAGTCAAGCATTCGGCTATTGGGAACCGTCCGATTAAGATCGGACGGTCCATATTTTAAAGTCGGTTTTTTAGTTAAACAGTCAAGCAGTCCGACTGCACCTAAACCAAATCCCATACACACAAACATATTCTAATGCCATCATAAGGTAAAATATAATTCTAGTTAAAGTATAATTATTACATCTTAAAATAAAATAAAGTTCATCATAATTTTAATAAAACTAGATTCTCTTGATGCTCCTGCGGTCCGCATCATGGCAGTTCTAAAATCTTCTTCGGATTTAAGAGACCTAGGGATTGAGAAAGGGTTTCTCCTATTAAAAACTAGGTCAACTTTTCCAGATTGGTATTGGATAACATCCTGGAACTCGGGTGTTAGCCTAGGTGCTGCAGGTGCGGCCTTTTCTAAGGACCATATTTCATGGAGTGTTATATCACTCCATTGGATTGTTTTTGGTACAATAATATTGGTCTTACTATTATCCGTAAGAAACAAAGTTGTTTCTCCTTATTTATGACATTTAGTTTTGAGGAAGTTAGATCTGATTGAGTTCATAATTTTGTATTGAACTCTATATATTAAAGTAATAGGGACAGATCCATCCTTCATATCATTTCCATGACATTTAACATTAAGAAATAGATCATCAAGGATGTTCTTATCATCCAGACTTACAGTTAAATCTGGAAAGCAATTAAAAAAGATTGGCCCATGTATGAGGCTAGTCTCAACAGTTCCTAATAAGGAATCATGGAAACGATTATGCCTAGCATCCCTTAAGCAGAGAAGTACTGCTACATTTAGAGATTCTCTAGTGAGAGGTTTCATTCCTACCCGAACACTTCCTATGTGCATGTAGTTATAATTTTTTGATTTATGTTCTTTGACACTCTATTCAGAAAGTAGATGAAATTCTTCATCATCCATTTGGAGTATGATTCTTTGTTCAACAGTTCTAACTATATAGTCCGATTTTAGAAAGAAAGATCCTTCTGGTTTGTATTGATCTTTGTGAGATATTTTTGGTATACCCCAATTATCTAAATCTTGATTGACATCTTCAAAACAAATTTCTTCTTTGAAGACTTTACTTCCAAAAGATTGATTTCCACTCTCGTTAGGTGAAGAAGATGAAGGTCGTGAGGACTTACAGGAAAAACGGGAGGAAAAAGCTCGGAACATAATAACATAAAATGTAATAAAATTAACAAGAGGCGGAGCCTTCCATGAAACAAAATAAAAATGCAATAAAATAAATGCAAGAAATATAAATAGTAGGAGGCAAAGCCTCCCATAAGATTGAAACTGAAACTGATTATTGATTGAAAACTTAAAACACAAATTACAAAGATTGAAAAGATGATAAGAAAATTGAAACAAGAAAAGAAAGAGTTTAAGAGGTTAAGGCTTACTAAACCAAAGCTCTCTTAGACTTCTCTCAACACTTGCAATATTCAAAGGTGCTTCTAACAAAGGCCTAGGCACCCTATTTATAGAATCAGAAAGGATTCCAAGAATAGTAATAATACTATTTCAATAGTGAATAACACTATTTAAATAGTAATATTTTTCATCATGAATATTCGTTTTTTGGATAGAGCACTACACTAAAGTGCTTTTCTTTAATGACTTGCACTATCCAACTTCCGTAGGATTTGATTGATGATGCTTCTTGTCTCTTGGCATTATTGCCTTGGTAGAAAATTACAATAATTAAAATTACAATGTAAAAAATAAAATTACAATAATTGAAAATTGTAGCCTTTTGACTATTATTCTTCTGCAAGGTTGATAGGGGAATATATTCCAAAACAGTCGTCTTCATTTTGGTAAAATGAATCAACTGAAGATGATGGTGATGACGGAGGAAGAACTTGCTTCTTTTTCTTTTCTTTCTTTTTTGAAGAAGAAGAAACTCGTCCCTCTTTAATTTTCTCTGAAGATTGGTTCTGTAGTAATTGAACAATATTTTGTAGATTCTCAAGGACATCCTCCTCGGATGTTGAAGTGGCTAGAGCTGCAGAAATTCTAGCCTTTTGATTGAGAATCTTGGATTGAACAATATTTTGGGTCTGCAACCTGCAAGAATCTTGGATTGCTTTTGAACCATGTGGTCACATTTTCTGGGGATGCCATTGAGGCATCAAAACGAGGCCACCACTTGACAAAAGCTTGTTTATAAAAAAACATTAAAGATTTGGATGATGATAATTACCAATTTTATACTGCCATGAGAAAACCCATGAAAGAGAAAAAGTGGTAAAGAAATTTAAATCAATTGGATAATTGTTAATATCTTTGTTGAATATTTTGGTAAAAATTTGGAATCCTTCTTGAACTTCAAGAAGAAAGATTCCTGGAATTGGACCAAAAAAGTCCCACCATTGGAGGAACCAGTTTGGAAAAGAATATTTCGTTGCTCTTTTGAAATAATCAACCAAGAGTGTTTGAAAGATTTATTTTGTAAACCAAGGATGAGGTAATCCCAGTCTTTGATGTAATCCCAATAATTATAACCTATTGGGTTAAAGAGTTGGGAAAATTTCTTAGTTTTATTTGGATTCTGTCCAAAAGCTGAAGGTGTCAAGACTTTTAGGATTTGAAAGGTAGAATGGGTGATATTGGAGTCGTCTCTCGGATCTTTGTAGTGTTTGATAGCGACTGACTCAGTATCTATGAATACAATTTCTTAAAACAATTGGGTTTTATTTAGAACAAATGGTAGAAAGTGAAATTGAGGTGGAAATAGCTTACAAGGAATCTTATTTGGATTTTCATCCGAAAATTCTGATTCTAAATATGCTATAAAGAAAAAATTGTCTTTTGGAATATACTGAGTTTGAGCAGGGATAATTTGGGATGGTTTAGGATTTATTTGAACCATTTGGGTTTTTTGGTTTTGTATAGCTAGGTCTAAAGCTGGGATATCTTGGTCACTATTTTCTTCAGCTATACTAGCCCAAGTTTTTTTTCGAAGATTGATGAGTCCCTATTCTTGGAAGGCCAAGAGGGTTTGGACGGGGAAAACATAGTCAGATTTGGTTTGTTTAGAAATGGAAGATTGATTTTGAATTGGTTGGGTAGGCTGGGTAGATGACCCTGATTGGTTTAGGGTAGATGACCCTCTCTGTCTCGTAATTGGTAAATCATTCAAATTAAGTTTTCCTCTACCTCTTCCCCGTGAGGAGGAAGATCTGGAAGTCATCTTAACACTTTCCCTGTAAATATTCACGAGTGAGGTAGTCAGGGAGAGCATTGTCTGATCCTTTAAGATATTCAATTTCAAAATCAAATATATTTAAAATAGCTTGCCATCTGGCGAAAATATGTTTTGATGCAAGATTTTTAACATCTTTTTGTAAAATATCTTTTGAAGATTTACAATCAACACGAACTAAAAACTTTTGGTTAAGTAAATCAGATTGAAATTTTGAAATCGACAATACTATTGCTAAAACTTCTTTCTTAACAGTAGAATATTTTTGTTGTGCAGGATTTCAATGCTTAGAAGTAAAAGCAATAATCTGTTCTTTCCCAGAAACTCTTTGTTTTAAAATACTACCATAACCGATGTCAGAAGCATCAGTTTCGACAATTTTAAAGACTTGAGGATTGGGAAGATAAAGACATGGAAGATCCTTTACTTGGGATTTAATCTGTTTTACAACATTAGTATGAACATCCGTCCAAGGAGGAGGATCTTTCTTTAGACGATCATGGAGTGGTTTGACGAGATTACTGAGTTGCGGAAAGAAATCTGAGACATAATTTAGGTAACCTAGAAACCTTTGCAATTGAGTTTTGTCAATAATTTGATTGGGAAATTTATCTGAAAACTCAATAGCTCTATGAATAGGGACAATAGTTCATTGGTAAATATTATGACCAAGAAATCTGATTTTTGTTTGAAACAGGCTAATTTTTGTTTTTGAGACAGCGAGACCATTTTTTTATAATAGAAATGAATATGCTAATATGCTTGAAATGTTGGTCAATAGATTGATAAAAAACTAATACATCATCGATATAGACAATGGCAAATTTTGAGTAAGGATTAAAAATTTCATTCATAATCCTTTGAAATTCAAAAGGGGCATTTTTTAAACCAAATAGCATAACATTCCATTCATATTGACCAAAAGGGACCGTAAAAGCTGTTTTATATCTATCTTCTTCTTTGATTTGAATTTGCCAAAAACCAGATTTCATATCAAACTTAGAAAATATTTCTGCATCATGAAGTCTCTTTAAGAGATCTTTCTTGTTGGGAATAGGATACCTAATCCAACTACGAGCTTGATTAAGAGGTTTGTAATTTATAACAAGCCTAGGTGTTCCTCTTTTGATCTCAGCTTGTTTGTTGACATAAAATGCGGAACAAGACCAAGACTTTTACTATTGCGAATAAGTCTTTTTTCCAAAAGGTCTTTTGATTTTCTTTTGACAAACTTGAAGAAGTTCTTCATTCATTTGAATTGGTCTTGCTTTTGTGGGAATTTGTCTCTCTTGAAAATCCTTTTCATAAGGAAGTTCAACTATATGTTGTTTTCTTTCCCAAAAAGTATTAGGTAAATCTAAACAAACGGTAGATTGGATTTGATCTAAAAGACCTTTAATCTTTTGTTGAATATCTTGTTTTTGTAATTGATTTTCATTATTCTTAAAAGAGATTTATTCTTTAAGAAAATTAATTTGATTTTCTTTATAAGAAATAGGATTTAAATTTCTAATAAATGGTTTTTTCAGAAACTTAAATATGATGGGTTGACCCAAATGTTGGGCTATTATACCATCCCCTGAAAAGGAAAAAGTGATCTTATGAATGGAGTTCCTAAAATCACTTTGTTTTTCAAATCTTTAACTAGTAAAAAGGATGTTTCAATTTTGAGGTTTTGATTTTCGATAATAGCTGAGGATAATTTATAATTGATTTTTAACTTAGAACCATTAGCAGCACTAAGTTGCTCTGAAGTTTTCTCAAGGTATTTAGTAGGAATTAGACCTTCTAAAATACAATTGGAGTCCGCTCCTGTATCAAAAAGAGCAATAGCTTCAAGGGTAAACTCGCCTATAATGATTTTGATGTTTATGTAGATCTTTTGAATTCTAACATAATTGATTATACCTAAAAAATCATCGGCGGGTTCTTCTTCTTTCTCAGAAGCAGATGATTCAGATGATGAATGATTTTCAGACCAATGATAATTTCAGTGATCCAAAATTAATTATTGATTAGCCTGTTTTTGCTTCAAATCTTTAATCTCAATTTTTAAATTATTAATCTCAAATTGAAGATCTTGAATAGTAACAGGTTTTGATTCAAGAGTGGATCTTAATTTGTTTAGATATTTTTCCTTTTCTTGAGGATCTGGAATAGCATTTATTGCTTCAAAGAGTAGATCCTGCTCTTGGGTTAGAACATTAATATGGTTAGAGGAATCAGTTAAATCATCATCCTGGATTTGGTTCAGATCATCGGAAGATTGATCAGAAGATTTTGAATCTGTATTAGAACCTTCCTCTGAAGATTGGATTAACAAATTGTTAATCTTATCTTCAATTTCTGGGTCTAAGTTTAGGGATTTTAATTTCCCTATAATCCTACAATTTCTACTAATGTGGCCAGGTTTACCACACTTAAAGCAAATGATAGGTTTCTTAGGAACATTGTTATTCTCATAAGTTTTCTTTGTAGGTTGATTAGCAGCATGTGGTCTGGGTTTATTAAAACGTCTTTTCCTGTAATATTTGGGCTTGGGTAAATTGTAATTGGGTTTTGGTTTGGGCTTGGATCTAGCCTTCTTAGCACAAGGTAGACCAAATTGCTCACAAAAAGTCCCTAAATCTCTACGGTTTTGGGCCTTTTCTTTGGTAAGTTGTTGTTGGATTTTGTCATCTTGACATATCTTTAAGGCAGCCTTTTGGATGATAGTAATAAGTTGTCCATAACTTAACTATTGATAAGGGATATCTCCATTAGGATTTTGGCTTCGAAGTTTCTCACTAACTTTATCTCCTAATGATTTGGGAAGCCCTGCTATGAATTTTTCTTTCCAAAAAGCTTGTTGGCTATCTTCTCTGGTATATACTATGGTTAGGAAAGTATCTTTATACCATCTGAAGTCACCAAGAGATTTACACTTAAGATTAGATAACAATTCTGCAGACCTATCTTTTATTACACAAGAAGCTTAATGTCTATTTAAACTGCTTAATATTTAAAACACACATGACAATATTTGTCACTAATACCTAAAAAATGACAAATAATTGTTACTGATATATAAAAAACATGGGATAGATATTTCTTATTGATAATCTACTATCTATCTTTTATCATCTACTATAATCTACTAATCAACTCAAACAATCAATTGAAACTACGAGATAACTGCAATGATATATAAAAAATCACGGGATAACTGCACTGATATATGAAAAAATACAGGATTAATATTTGTCATTGATAATTAAAATTTTTGAAGACTACTATAAACCTACTATCTAAAAAACAATAATATTCCATGATTATTTCAACTACTGATTAATATTTAAGACAAATATTTCTTATTGATAATCTTCTATCTCTCTTTTACTATCTAATATAATCTACTAATCAACTAAAATAATCAATTGAAACTACAAGATAACTGCACTGATATATGAAAAAAACACGATATTAATATTTGTCATTGATAATTAAAATTTTTGAAGACTACTACTACAAACCTACTATCTAAAAAACAAGAAGACTTAATGACTATTTAAATTACTAATTAATATTTAAAACAATTATTTCCTATTGATAATCTACTATCTACTATAATCTACTAATCAACTAAAATAGTCAAATGAAACTACCAGATAACTGCACTGATATATAAAAAACACGGTATAACTGCAGTGATATATAAAAAACACGGGATTAATATTTACCATTGATAATTTTAATTTTTGAAAACTACTATAAACCTACTATCTAAAAAATAAGAAGACTTAATGACTATTTAAACTGATTAATATTTAAAACACACGCGACAAATATTTGTCACTAATACCTAAAAAAGAACAAATAATTGTTACTGATATATAAAAAAACACGGGATAAATATTTCTTATTAATAATCTACTATCTATCTTTTACTATCTACTATAATGTACTAATCAACTCAAATAATCTTTTGAAACTATGAGATAACTGCACTGATACATAAAAAGCACGAGATAAATGCACTAATATATAAAAACACACATGACAATATTTGTCACTAATACCTAAAAAATGACTAATAATTGTTACTGATATATAAAAAACATGGGATAGATATTTCTTATTGATAATCTACTATCTATCTTTTACCATTTACTATAATCTACTAATCAACTCAAACAATCAATTGAAACTACGAGATAACTGCAATGATATATAAAAAAATCACGGGATAACTGCACGCACTGATATATGAAAAAAAAACGAGATTAATATTTGTTATTGATAACTAAATTTTTTGAAGACTACTACTACACCTACTACCTAAAAAACAATAAGACTTAATGACTACTTAAATTATTAATTAATATTTAAAACAAATATTTCTTATTGATAATCTAATATCTAACTTTTACTATCTACTATAATCTACTAATCAGCTAAAATAATCAATTGAAACTACGAGATAACTGCACTGATAAATAAAAAACATGGGATAACTGTAGTGATATTTAAAAAAACACGAGATTAATACTTACCATTGATAATTATAATTCTTGAAAACTCATACAAATCTACTATTTTAAAATAAAGAAGGCTTAATGACTACTTAAACTGATTAATATTTAAAAAACACATGACAATATTTGTCACTAATACCTAAAAAATGACAAATAATTGTTACTAATATATAATCTACCATCTACTATAATCTACTAATCAACTATAATCTACTAATCAACTAAAATAATCAATTGAAACTACGAGATAGCTACACTGATATATATAAAACACGGGATAACTGCACTGATATTTGAAAAAAAAACACGATATTAATAATATTTGTCATTGTTAATTAAAAATTTTGAAGACTACTACTACAAACCTACTATCTAAAAAACAAGAAGACTTAAT
The DNA here is from genome assembly GCA_039519185.1 of Astragalus membranaceus. Taxonomy (NCBI): domain Eukaryota; kingdom Viridiplantae; phylum Streptophyta; class Magnoliopsida; order Fabales; family Fabaceae; genus Astragalus; species Astragalus membranaceus. The sequence continues at coordinate 165,685,136 of CM076850.1, forward strand.
GACTATTTAAATTACTAATTAATATTTAAAACAATTATATCTTATTGATAATCTACTATCTAACAAATTTACTATCTAACAAATTTACTATCTACTATAATCTACTAATCAACTAAAATATCCAAATGAAACTACCAGATAACTGCACTGATATATAAAAAACACGGGATTAATATTTGCCATTGATAATTTTAATTTTTGAAAACTACTATAAACCTACTATCTAAAAAACAAGAAGACTTAATGACTCTTTAAACTGATTAATATTTAAAACACACGCAACAAATATTTGTCACTAATACCTAAAAATGGACAAATAATTGTTACTGATATATAAAAAAACACGGGATAAATATTTCTTATTAATAATCTACTATCTATCTTTTACTATCTACTATAATCTAATAATCAACTCAAATAATCAATTGAAACTATGAGATAACTGCACTGATACATAAAAAACACGAGATAACTGCACTGATATATAAAAAAATATGGGTATAACTACAATGATATATATATATATATATATATATATATATATATATATATATATATATATAAACACAGGATAGCTGCACTAATATATAAAAAACACAGGATAACAACACTGATATATAAAAGAACACTGCACTGATATATAGAAAAACACGGGATAAATGGACGTATTGTTTTTAAGTGATACTTTTACATTTTTAGATTTTAATATTTATCTATTTTTTATTTGAAACTCTTTTTTCTACTTTAAATTTGTCTTTATTTTCACTGGGTAATATTCAAACTATTTAAATAATGTCTAAGTTCATTTATAAAAATAACACGAAAGCAGTCGTGCGTATGCACGGGTATCCTACTAGTGTTTATAAAATTAAATAAAACTAACATACGCCTTTTCAATCATTGGTCCGATTACTTTATTTATAATAATAATAATAATAATAATAATAATAATAATAATAATAATAATAATAATAATAATAATAATAATACTGATTAAGGAGAATCGTAATTTAAGCCTTGCACGCCTCTAATAACCAATCTATGAAGAGAGAATATTAGTATATTATATATATCCAGACATCTTATTATATCCATAATTTTTGCAAGTGTGATGTGAAATATTACTAAACTCTAAAGATAAAAAGATAAAACGTGTTTACATCACACTAATAACCAATCGTAATTCAAGGCTTTTTCTAGGGTAGGACGTTGTCTACCATGTAAAGAGTGTAAAAAAAAATGATACAATTTTCAAAATTTAATTCACACATTCCCTCCTCAATTCTCTCTACAGTGGCCACCGCCACTATATCCTTCTCTATTTGTTTTCAGTTCACTCCCCCCCCCCCCCCCCACCCCTCTCCTCTTTGTGTAGTTTACCGTCGCTACTAAAAGAAGCTAAAATAGAGACAAAAATAAGAGACAAAAACAAAAATGTAATTGGTCTCAAAATTTAGCGTCTCTAACACTTATAGACGAAATTTGAGATAGATTTTGCATTTTCCGTTTCTAAAGTTGTGTTGCTATCTCAGTTTTTTCTACGTAGCGTGTCGCCCTCTTTGTGTGTCTCTAATCTCCTCTCTGTGTGCCTCCTCTCGAGCCACAATGACAGGATAAAGTCACAGCGACAACCACCGTGTCAATCGTGCTTGAACCGGACAGTCATTAAACTGGTGAAGACACCGACTATATGGTATATTAAGTGATAAATTTTAGATATAACTAAATTATAAACTAAAATAAATAATTATTTTAAATATTTCATATGACTAAATATTAACCAAAAAGATAAATAATAAAAAAAAACTATGTATATGTAATTATATTTTATAACTTGACATTGGCCTTTTATATAACTAAAAAGTAAAATTTGAATTTAAAACTGCTTTTTTTTAAAACTGACTGATTGTGAGCCGGTTCTGGGCCGGTTCCCACCAGTTCTGAAATTGGCCGATTTTTGCGATGCCCATACCAACCACCTGACCGGTTCTCGGTCCAATCGGTTGGACCGGTCAATTTGGTCTGATTTCCTAAACCATGAGTGTGACTAAGAAGTCCCATATTTGATGGAAATAGATATGTTAAGCAATATACGAGGGAAGAGAGACATACACCTAATCCCATAAAGTTTTGAGTGAAAGAAGTTGCGTCAAACCCACTTATATGTTTGTTCTTAGCCCAATATAAAGATCCCTAAGATTGGAATGCCATCTGGGTCTTGCTCAGCAGTGAGAATTGAATGCTTCTCATTTTCAGTGAGATAATTATCCCACCAGCATTTAAGTTGGCCACAGAATCCTGCAACTAAGATTTCAATAATCATATTCTCTGGACAATTATTGGAAGTCTCATAGGTTGTAGCTACCATAGTCATATTTTGAAGGATTTTGGTTATGCCATATTCATTTTCACCATCTATATTCATTTTCACCATCTATGTTCCATTCATAAAAATTATTAGCACTAAAGCTCTTAAAATTTGACTCTTTTTCTTCCAAAAGAAGATCTGGGGCTGTGGCTCTAGGATAATAAAGTTTAGTTTCTCTTCTCCATTGATTCTTCGGATTATGGATGACAGGGCTGATTCTAACCTCTGAACTTGTTCCTTCTGTATGATCAGAAGAAGAGGTTTCTCCTAACATATTAATAGATTTAGTATTCCTAGGGAGAGGTGATGGTGTGCCAGGAACAATCGTCTTAAGTAGTACTAATTGCTCATTGACTCTGCCTAATAATTCATCTTTAGCGTCGCCAATTTCCTTTTTGATGTATTTCTTTAGATCAGCAAGCTGTAAGGTTTTTTTGAGGTTTTTAGAAATTCTATAGGGTTAAATAAGGGTTTTTCTATTTGGGTGGATGATGACGATGGTTTAATCTTAGGTGAATCTAGACAAATTTCTTTTCCTTTCTCTTTACTTTTAGATTCGCCTAAAGCTTGTAAATATTTGTTTGTATAGTTGGATTGTTCCATGAGATCTCTGATGTCTCTGGCTGAGACAGGGCCTTCATCTGTTCTTTTTTTGAAAGGGAAGGCCATAACATGGGTAGTTTGCTCTTTATTACTAAGAGCAAAAGGTACTTTTGGTGGAAACTCAGACTGGAGAGTTTGCCCATCTTTTAGATGCCATACTATAATAACATCTAATCTTTTCCTTCCAATTAAATCTATTTGGAAAGGGTAATTAATATTTTTCGTGATAGTATAATTATGAAACTAGTCAAAGAAAGGAATATTGAGTTCTACTTGTTCAAGAAATTTATAATATTTCTCTTGAATTTTCTTCCTTTTGTGTCCCTGATAATGTTGAAAGAACCATTATTGGTGAGGAGACCATTCCTCAGAATAGAATTCTTTCTTAAGGGATTCTTTATCTATAATGAACTTAGATAACATCATAGGGTTCATTAAGGGAGGAGTAAGTGGGTGATTGAATAGATTTTTGGTCTTCTTCATCTCTTTGATATGAAGTCTTTACAGGAATTGTAGTTTCAAATCCTTGTTAATGGATATATAGTAGATCCTTCGTGTGAAGGACCAGCCTTTGTCCTAGGGATAGTCTTAGAGACTGAAAAAGATCTCCTAGACATGGCAGTTCTAAAATCTTCTTCGGATTTAAGAGACCTAGGGATTGAGAAAGAGTTTCTCCTATTAACGACTAGGTCAACTTTTCCAGATTGGTATTGGATAGGGCTGTTCATGGTTACTAAAAAACTGAACCGAACTGATGAACCGAACTGAACTGAACCAAAACTAACCGAACTATTCGTAACAGTTTAGAACTGAACTGTTAATTTAAGTTAAGTTCAGTAACCGAACTGTTAGGTAGGTTCAGTTCAGTAACTGAACTGAACTGTTAAGAACATAAAAACTTAATTTCAGCGCCTCCCTTCCTCTCCAAACCATTCCGAACTGTTAAGGTATTTTTTTTTTCAGAATAAGCAACATTATTGGCAACACTGTTTCTGCGTTGCATCATGACAAAGATAACAACTTGCTCGTGGCTTTACATCATGATAAACATTACTGGTTGAACATAGTATGGGTTTTTGAGTTTCATAACAGGTTTTATTAGCAACAATGAGGGTGAAAGTAATTACAATCACAACTATTGTATTCAGTGTTCAGGGTATCTAATATCTAATATAATATCATAAAACTCATGGTCAAAACATGTAAATAATGAAAACAGGTACAATGGGATATCACCTGTTAAACAGCCACTAGGAATGCTATTTAGCACATAGGCAATATAGGCAATGAGTCACAATTGCAAGAAATTGCTCCCTCGATGAAGGGATATATACTCTATCAATCATTGATAGATGTGCCATTAAAAGCAAAGCCAACACCCATTCAAACCTACCAGACATGACAAAGCATATCTTCCTCTACATAGTTCTTAGACAGATGCGCATAAGTAGACAATTCCGTTTTTTTATTGTATTTTGTTATGAATTTTCTAAGTAGAACGTAGATAAAAAAAAAACTGAGACTTGTGGAACTTTTGCAACAAACTTGAGACCCTTTGGTGCTCTGTGATTCGCAGTAAATATAAGTGTGGGTGGAGAGATTTTCCCAAGATTAATTCTAAGAAGAAAGGGTCTAACTACTGGAATGGCTTGGTGGACACTTGGGAGCTGTTCAGGAGCAATCCGGTATGGAATGTGGGGAATGGTGAAGATATTAGGTTCTGGGATGACTGCTGGCTGCCTAATTCCAATTCCTTGTCCTCGTACTGCAATTCAGAGGTGAGCAGTAATGAAATTATCTTGCCTATTAGTCACTTCATGAACTACAATGGGGAATGGAATTGGGCTTTATTTGAAAATCTTCTGCCTGCTGAGATTTTTCAGAAGATTGAGAGGTATCCTCCTCCATCTATATTTAACCAAGATGATGAGTTTAAGTGGGGGGGTACCCCTGATGGCAGATTCACTACTAGATCAGCCTATATGGTGCAATCTATTGCTACCGCTTCTACTAACAATGAGTTGTTCAAGAGTGTTTGGAAGTGGAAAGGTAATGAGAGAATTTGTACCTTTTTGTGGAAATTAGCTCATGAAGCTATCCTCACAAATGTGGAGCGCTGTAGAAGAACTATTGCAATCTCTGGCTTGTGCCCTCTCTGTGGTGTTGAAGATGAAACCCTCCTTCATAGGTTTCGGAACTGCCAGACTAGCCTGGAGATATGGAATGGCCTCAACAAACCAAATCAAACGGAATTTTTTAGTATCTCGATTTGGAAACAGTGGCTGAGCAACAACATAAAGATTAAGGGATCAGGGAACACTGGAATCACCTGGAGCATCACTTTTGGGGCTGCTCTTGATGTTCTGTGGCGCAATCGAAACGAATTTGTTTTTTCCCAGAAAAAAACAACAGCGCGGGAATCAATTATAAAAATTATGAATCATGTGGATTGGATTGATAAATGCATTGTGAGGAAAGCTAACCTTCATCCTCAGATCTTGTTGGATTCGGAATCTCAGAATGATACTTGGATTCCTCCTCCAACAGGGTGGTTTAAGCTAAATTGTGATGGCTCTATTAAGAACTTTGGGCGTGAATCTGGGTGCGGTGCCGTTCTTCAAGGTCCTCATGGTGAGTTCAAGTTCGCCCTTTGCCGTCGGGTTGATGCTTGTGATGTTCTTGAAGCTGAGTTGCTTGCAATATACCATGGGTTGATGTTGGCGTGGAACAGGGGCTTCAGCAAGCTGATCGTTGAATCTGATTCTAGGGAGGCAATCGCTCTTCTCTCTCTTGGGCGCTGTGCTTCTCACCGGTATCACCAATTGATTAATAGCATCCTTGACATTGGTGGCGACAACATTGATGTCAAGTGGTTTGTGGTTGGAAGACAAAGAAATGCTGTAGCGGATAGACTATCTAAGGAAAGTCACATTATTGGTGGCAATGTTGTAATTTATGATAATATCCCTGGCTTTTTAGTCACTTTGTTAGCCCCTGATGGGTATGGGCCTGCTGGTCCAATTCTAATGAATTAGTTTCGCTTGGCCTTTGGGCCACATTTTCCACCAAAAAAAAAACTGAACAGAGGAAAAAATGAGTTTAGAGTAGCTAATATTAAACCATTTTCTTTCTTAACGAGCTCCGATCCTCCCCAAACACAGGCAGTACTTAATCCATGACAAATCATAAAAATTCGCAATACACCAGATTTTTACCAATCCATACTAACAATTACCAAAACTGAAGCATAAACTACTAGAAAGTAGGATAAATAAAATTTAACTATCCGAAAGGCAAGGAAAATTTGGTTAACAGTTCGGTTCGGTTCGGGCCCAAAAGTTAGGACAAAATAGCTAATAAAAGTTCAATTTTTAAAAAGTTCAGTTCAGAAATAAAAAATTATGAACCGAACTGAACCGAACTGTTAATATAGTTCAGTTCAGTTCGGCGAACTATTATTGCAGTTCGGTTCAGTTATCCGAACTGTTTCAACTAGTTCGGTTCGGTTCAGTTCAGTTCTCCTCTTAAACTGAATCATGAACAGCCCTAGTATTGGATAACATCCTGGAACTCGGGTGTTAGCCTAGGAGCTGCAGGTGCGGCCTTTTCTAAGGACCATGTTTCAAGGAGTGTTATATCGCTCCATTGGATTGTTTTTGGTACAATAATATTGGCCTTACTATTATCTGTAAGAAACAAAGTTGTTTCTCCTGATTTATGACATTTATTTTTGAGGAAGTTAGATCTGATTGAGTTCATAACTTTGTATTGAACTCTATATATTAAAGTAATCGGGACATATCCATCCTTCATATCATATCCATGACATTTAACATTAAGAAAAAGAACATCAAGGATGTTCTTATCATCCAGACTTACAGTTAAATCTGGAAAGCAATTAAAAAAGATTGGCCCATGTATAAGGCTAGTCTCAACAGTTCCTAATAAGGAATCATGAAAACGATTATGTCTAGCATCCTTTAAGCAGAGAAGTACTACTGCATTTGGGGATTCTCTAGTGAGAGGTTTCATTCCTAACTGAACACTTCGTATGTGCATGTAGTTATAATTTTTTGATTTATGTTCTTTGACACTCTTTTCAGAAAGTAGATGAAATTCTTCATCATCCTTTTGGAGTATGATTCTTTGTTCAACAGTTCTGACTATATAGTAAGGATGGCAATTTCCACCATAGCGTGGGGATCCCCGCGGAGATTGCCCCGAACGGGGACCCGCGGGCGGGGAATTTTTCCCCGCGAGGACGGGGATGGAGGCGAAAATCCCCCCGAGGCCATTTCGGGGACGGGGACAGGGACCTATCTCCCTGCCCTGCGGAGTCCCCGCCCCGAGCACTTTACCATTAATACCCTTAAATCTGAAAATAGAAACAGTAAGTAACACTGAGTAAGTAAACTCTTTTCGTCTTTTCCTTCGTAGAAACAGTAATCACTTCACTTCTTCTCAGAAAACACAACCCTAGTTAGTAGTGTTGCCGCCTCACCCTCACCCTCAGTGCTCTGCCGCCTCACCCTCACCTTCACGGCTGCCGTCGTCTTCTTCTTCTTCTTCTTCTCATTTAGGTAATTTTTGATCTCCACATTTCTCTGTCTTCTCGTTTCTTTGTCTTCGCGTTTCTCTGTGTTTCTGTGATTTGTGCGTTTGTGCGTTTGTGTTTGTGATTTTGTTCTGTTGCGATTTTGTGTTGCGATTTTGTGTTGTGATTTTCTGCTGCGTTTGTGATTTGTGATTTGTGCGTTTGTGTTTGGGATTTGTGATTTGCGATTTGTGATTTGCGTTTCTGGGTTTGTGATTGTGCGTTTCTGCGTTTGTGATTTGTGATTTGTGCGTTGGTGCGTCTATTCTGTTCTGATTCTGTTCTGTTTCTATTCTGTTCTGATTTGTGTTGCGATTGTGTTGAAATTTCTGGTCTGTTCTGATTCTGTTCTTCTTTTGTTCTGATTCTGTTCTTCTTCTGTTCTGATTGTGTTGAAATTTCTGTTCTGTTCTGATTCTGTTCTGTTTCTGATTCTGATTCTGTTCTTTTCTGTTCTGTTCTTCTTCTGTGAATTGCAGGATCTATTTTAAAATGGTTGAAGATATTGCATCTAATAGTCCCACTGAAGTTTCACCCGCACCTAATTTAATTCCACCGGGAGAGACACATCCAACTGAAAATCCTCCGGATGACACGAATATGGAAGACCGAGAACAAGATGAAGAAGTGGAGCCCTCTAGTCCTAACAAAAGAGGACTAAAATCAGCAGCTTGGAAACATTTCAGAAGGGAGAAGATAGGTGACAAATGGAAGGCTATATGTAAGTATTGTGATAAGAAACTTGTTGGTGAAACTAAACAAGGAACCACACATTTACATGACCACAATCGCACAAGTCCACGTCGCACTGTGAGGAGTATAAAGCAATCCATTTTAAAAGTTGGGGAACAAACGGCAACTTCCTCGCAAAAGAGGCCAGAATCACCTATAGTTGGAAACTATACATTTAATCAAGATGTTGCTAGAAAGGAGCTTGCAGGGATGATTGCATTGCATGAGTATCCTCTTAGCATTGTTGACCACATAGGTTTTAGAAGGTATAGCAATGCTCTTCAACCTTTGCTCAAATTAGTTTCTCGCAATATGATCAAGAATGATATAATCAAATTACATGAGTATCCTCTTAGCATTTTTGCCTATTTTTGAAGTTTTATGGGGTCCCCGTGGGGATCCGCGGGGACGGGGATGGGGGAGTAAAAGCCCCCGCTGCGGGGATTGGGGACGGGGGAACTCCACAGTGGCGGGGACGGGCCCCCGCCCCGCCCCATTGCCATCCCTACTATATAGTCCGATTTTAGAAAGAAGGATCCTTCTGGTTTGTGTCTTTGTGAGATATTTTTGGTATATCCCAATTATCTAAATGTTGATTGATATCTTCAAAACAAATTTCTTCCTTGAAGACTTTACTTCCAAAAGATTGATTTCGACTCTCGTTAGGTGAAGAAGATGAAGGTCGTGAGGACTTACAGGAAAAACGGGAGGAAACAACTCTTAACATAATAATGGACAGATTTCCTCACCCATTAGTATCTTCGGCTTCACTTAGTTCTTTAGAAATATAAATATTAAACTTGAATTAGTAATTATTTTCTATTTCATACTTTGGAATTAATTATATATGGTTGTTCAGTGATCAAACAAAAGCCACCTCTAATATATATTATTCCTGACCAAGGACTTTAAAGATTCTTCCAGATCTAATTCATAGCTTTATGGCACTATCGATTGGGTCTTACTACTATCCTTCAAAGTTAGAATTGAAAGTTCCTTATATCCTTCTCCATAAAACATTTGATCATAATATTTTGGTCCAGAATAATATTTATTGAGTACCACCGGTTGATCATGAACATAAATAATTAATTGCAAAGCATATATTTGATAAATAATTTATAATTCAAATTTAATATTACATTCCTACTTCCCCATCTGGCTCTGATACCAAGAGGGGTTTGGAAGCAGAGGGTGAGAGACTAAATAAAGGCTTCCCAATCTTTTAGAAGTAAAGTCTTCCAAAAGATTTTGAATAGTAACAGGTTTTATACTGGTTCTCTCTAATCTTTTAGTCTGGACAGTTTGCCCAGCCTAAAAGATTCGCCTTTTGTTGTCTTTTGGAATATACTGAGTTTAGGTATAATCAGTTATGTTAGAATTCAAATAGTGACCAAGATTCGCCTAAACCTGATTTTTTTTTTGATCAAGCCTAAACCTGATTTATGACAGGTTTCTAGACAAATTACTTTTATATTATATATATTTATATAAAATAGTGTGCGTGTGAGAGAGAGAGAGAGAGAGAGAGAGAGAGAGAGAGAGATAGTGAGAAAGATAAGAGCGAGAGAGAGAGGAAAGAAAAAAGTGAGTTTTAAAAATAAAATAAAAAATTAAAATATGATGTGAGAGTGAGACCCACAAAAGATAAAAGTGAGAGAGAGAAATGAAAAAGTGAGATAAAATAATTAGAAATAACATTTATCCTAAAATTGATGATGTGTCAAATTTTTAGAAATGAGTAATTTAGTATTTTTGGTAATGATTTGTTTGATGGTAGATATAGTAGAATAGTAGAATATATATATATATATATATATACAGTAGATCAGCTTTTAAAAAATAATTACTTTTTAAGGAATAGGAGTGCCCCTAGTGGATTAAACCACTAATCTATTACAAAATAACTAGAACTTCGCCCAAGGTTACACATAATCCACCCCCAAAAACACATTTAATCTTGTTAACCACCGGCCTATCTGCCACCGTCCCTATGAATAACACATTATTACGCTCTAACCAAATGCTTCACAGCCCCTCCCATGGCTCCTACCTGGAAGCAAATTTTTAAATGACAAGAAATGATCACTTCCAACTAAGACATCATCAAGCACCAACCACATTCAGTTGCCAATATCCTTCTAAATACCACCAGCAAAGCAACAACGATGGAAAAGATGAGGAGCCGATTCATAAAAAACAAAGCACATAGGGCATGTAAACTCGTGCTCATTTTGAATATACCTTCTAACAAAGCATATAGGGCGTGTGTCAGCTCATGCTCATTTTGAATACACCCTCTAACAGCGCTAGCTTGTCTTTTGTTGGAGTTCTACCTAGCATTAGCGCCAACCAAAGAAACCAAATTTTCGATGGAACAACAGTCTTCCAGAGAGGCCATATACAAAAGTTAAAAAAATAATACTAGTGGCCACCTTTTTGCCAATAATTATAGTAGTGGCCACTTTGATAAAAGAAAAAAAATAGCAGTATATACCAGTTTCATTTACATACACATAGACCCTTCTCGGATAGGAAATCCAAGCAAAATAGGGTTTTTGTTGAGAAACATCATTCATTATGTGAGTCACCTGTTTCATCTTCATATTTACTAAGAGGTAAATGAGCAGTTACTCTTACAAAGCACTGCAATGCTTTGTCCCCTTACCTCCATTTATCTCTCTCCCTCCCAGCCCCCAAAACTGTCCATTTACAATTAACTGTGGATCTATCTACCAATAATCAATATGGCTTCCAATCGGTCAAAGTCTCCAATGTAGATCTATCGTACTGCACGCCACGGTACATAAGTTGTGATTATCTCTCTGCAGTTACGTGAATAAATGCCAAGCAATTTTGCTGTCTGGTATGTACAATGCTTCACTTTCTATAGTACAAAAAGGTTTTACCTTATTGAACGTAATCATAAAATCTGGCCACGCCAAGTTGCAAAAATGGGTTCAAGTTGTGATGTTGTAACTCTAAGTACAGGCGAGAGAGCTCCATTTAAATTCCTTAGAAATGCTCCTTGTGGAACTCAAATTTTGTTGGACCCTTTTCATTGAACTCGTAGCAGAGTTTACTAATTTCTTTGGCCAAAACTGGTTGGCCACAATAAAATACCCCTGGTACGATAGTAAGACAACCAGTCAGTACAAGAAAAAGAATCAATCTACCATTACCAAGTAGTCAAGTACCAACATACTCTTGATAGAGACTGACAAACCTATTCGTCCATTATAGTGCTTGGAACACATTTTCGAGAAAACCTTCTTCCAGTTAGGCCTAGCAAAATGAGTTCGTACCTGATAAAAGAAGTTCAAAGAAGCAGTTTCAAATTTAGTCATTCCCGACTTAGATATTAAAATAGCATAAAAGGTAGCGTTACTTACTAATGTACAATACCATAATAAATAATAAAACTCGAAGGCTTACCCTAGTCCCAGAAACAATGTCAACTCCATTTTTGGCATGGTTAAGTGCTTGAACCATGGTGATGAGAGCAGATCTAGCATCGCCTTCCTCGTATACGCTAGTCAAGTAGTTGTGCATCTCAATGACACCCTAAAGTCCATAATTTGACGTTCAACATATTAGCCATTGCAAGTAATCCTTATTCATCTTGCAGCGTGAAATCGAATACTTATAATTCTTCAGGAGCAAGTATCAATAAGATAAATAAATCTGATGCAATAACCATTACCCTTTGATCAAGCTCAGCTACTTCATTCATGACTCCTTTGAACCAATCAAAAGAGCCTTGCTCTCTTGTAACCCAGTAGAAATAAGCGTTGGTTGTCTTCAGTGTTTTCTTTCGTTTTGGAGTAGTTTTATTAAGAGATGGTGAATCAGAACTCCCAACACTAAGGTCTGAACCTCTACTTGTATCAGAGACCAACTCCTGGATAGAAGTAACAATGATTGTTATCCTAGTCTTACCATATTTACATAGAATTATTGCTCAAATAATAATTAGTACACCCGTACACAACATATCATTGTTTCTTTTTATATCTGAACCACATAGTAATCTGTGTGTTTGATATTATCACAAGTACTCACCGCAAGTTCTTCCATTTTGATAATGTTGTTGAGAAGATCTTTCAGAATGCTGATGAAAGGAGTTGCTCCTATTCCGAGACCAACAAGTAATAAAACGTCGTATTTTCTATAATCTTGTGCTGGCGCACCGTAAGGTCCATCTATCTTTAACTTTGGCAAACTTTATCAATGGTTGACAACAAGTAAACAAAATTTAATTAGTATAAATTAATTGTAATAACTCCCTAAGGATCAAAAAATTGAAGAGGAAAAAATATGTCAAGTGCAACAGGTACCTTTTCTTTGTTGTTTCATCAGCCCTAAGAAGCCCACTCTTCCCAGACACGGGAGGTTCACAGGCCTCAGAGAATATCCTTTTAAGCTCTTGAGTCCAGTCACCGAGTTGCCGAATGTGAACACTCAAATAGTCATCCCCAGGGGCTGAGGTAATAGAAAATGGATGCCTGCCACACATATATTGTCCTATGTTACTCTTAGATATCGACACTAAATTAAGCCAAGATGGCATATGCTCTGAAAAAAAACTGAGGCTCTTCATTGCTCATAAATTGCAATATCACTTCACTTTCCCATTCTTTTCTGGTTCAACAATATCCCTGACGGGAAAAAGTACTGCACCTGCTATCTCTGTTTTATGGCTACTCACATATGCAAAGGATGGTCACTTGACCTGCCTTCATATTGTTTTGATTCCTTTTTCTTACAAATCTCTCGTCTTTTTACTTCTTTCCATTCACTAAAAACCCCAAATGGATATGCAGAATGTATTTGTAACAACAAAAAACACCATAGCTACGGAAAAACAACGTAAAAAGGACTGAAATGCAACTTACCACTCAAAAGGAGAAATAGCAGGGCATTGTACAAACATGTATTGTCCGCTCTTGTAGCGAAACTGAGGAGGCTTAGACATTTGCAATGTGAGAACATTTCCAGGATATATAGCCACCTAAAATGTTTTCCACATTAAAAAGGGGAACATTAGTTCAATTAGCCCAGACCAACCACTTGTCCTCTGGATATATACTATTATCCCAGCCCAACCAAATGTATACACAATATGTAACCAAACCGTATTTCATAATCTGACAAAAAAAAACATTCATAATGTAGTTGAGAATGATTTTTGTAAGTCTAATTGATATTTGATCGTTTCACTTTCTATGCCCACCTTTATAAGACGGACTGTATAAAAACCAGAACGGAATAATCTGAGAATTCTTTCTGAGGCATAAAGAAAAATTGGAACCGCGAGATACATCCACGTCTGAACACAAAAACCATTTTGTCAGATAACTAATCACAGACAAACAATGCCTTTGATAAATATCCAGAATAACAGAAATCCAGTGCTAAAAATTATATTACCGTTTTAAAGTACCATTTGTGCACGAGGTAAAGCTCTACCCCGTGGATGATGAGCATGACATAGACAATGACAAACAGATGGTGTGAATACCAGAAAGCATTGAAGCCAGTGAGCCTACTAAATGGTTTAGGTAGCTTAATAAGATTTCTCCTGAACCATTTGGTTGCCAGTATAAATGCTATTGCCATAAAAACCACCATCAGAATTCCAGTCACACCAACGACCCCTTTAACTAAGTCTCTGTAACTGGGTTTTTGTTTACCAAATACGCCTTTCAAATACTTCTGATAATCCGCTTCAGACGAACTCACAAGTCTTGGAAAATCACAAGCAAGGTGATCCCCCGCATGAAGTATAACACCAATCACAATGGCCACAGCAATTGTCTATAAGAATCAATAAGTAAAATGGAAATCATATACCATATTATTAAATGTACATGGTTTTTCTTTTGAGGAAAAATGTACATGAATTTATTGTTTTCATTTCTGTTGTCTTTTTCTGCAGCAAAAGGCTTTTCTTTTTGCACTTTAATCCAAGCTTATAATATAGTATTGTATCCTATGTTATGTGTGATAATTTCATATTTCAAGGTAAATCTCATGCAGGTGTACAGACACACATAGAAACAATTTAAATAAAAAGTTATTAAAGAAAAAGATTCTCTAAGTAATAAAATATTGTTTTTTGGTACACAAAACATTGTTTTATTAGTAAATAGAAGTGCAATTAAAATTTGAAATTTTCAATTCTAAGAAATCTAGCATATTGGTTTAGTTCATAGAATATTATTTTAATGGTGTGACTTAAAAATATTCATTACATCTAATGTTGATTAAAAATTTTCAGCATCTATTACAGAAATTTAAAATGTAAAATTTAATTTTATTAATAATTAATTGAAAATACCTTTCAGTAAAATACATTTTGGGCCGACACAAGGGGAAGGCTACTAAAGCCTTAGCTAAGTCTACCAACAAAAAATATTTGTCAATAGTTTTTATAAATCATAAAAGACCTCATATAGTGACAAAAAGACCAAACCTAAAGCTTCTCAAAAATCAGAAAAGACCTCATATAGTGACAAAAAGACCAAACCTAAAGCTTCTCAATTTAAGAAAAAAAAAACTTCAACTAAAATTTTATTTTAGGCCTCACTCACCAAAAAAAAATTTGGATGGCCCTGAATACATTTACATATAAAATGATCAAAAACATATCAAATCTACCTATTGTAAGGATTTTTTTTTCATTGTGCTAGGGTGTTCTCACGATGAAATGGAAATTTATTGCGAGCAAGTTATTTATCACTGCTAGGCAATCATAGAAAAATTATTTTATGTGTGATTCATACTTTATCGCATTTTCACTTAATCTACCACCGGGACTATATTCATCAATTTTATTACTGATCACTTAAGTGTTGTGATTTCAATGCTTACCTTATGGAAGTTGATGTTGTCATCGAAAGGTACAACATAAGACAGCTTGGTAGACCTGAGCCAAGTTACAGTGTTTCTGCAAACGGGTAAGAGTATGAGAGCCATGTTGAACTTCAAAGTCTCAGCCGCACCTTTGGCCGTGGGAAGACAGTAACCCATAATGTGAAAAGCATCTTTTTGCTTGTACTGAATAAACTTCCATGTAAACAGCCCAATCATTATGCAAACCCACAATGTTAAAAGCCACAATCTCTTCCAATTCTCTTGCAAATAGTAAAGCAATATGTGGCTTATCCTTCGTATAGGACTTCTCTTTCTTAGCCCCTGTAGGTTCTGACTCAAGGCTTGACTTGTGTAGCTTAGAGCTTGGCTGTAGTTAAGATACGTGTCCTTTTGTAAAAGAAGCGTCTCCAGCTGCCATAGCTGCGATGAAATAATGACCGTCCAAAATGCCGCAAAGCTATCAGAGATTGGATCGAGCTAAAACATTACAGTATGTCAACTATATATGCATAATTATTAGCATCACAAGAGCAACCGAATGCAGCACGCGTGCAGTTGAGTAAGGTGTACATGTAAGTTGTAACTAGCGAAGAAACACGAACCTAGAAAGGCAAATTGGGAGCTGAAGCATTATAGATGTACCCCGAACACCATTCAAACAAAATATGAACTCACCAGTTTGTCCCACTCAACCCATGACTTAACTAACAACAGCAATCTTATTGATTCCACCCTTACAGGTGAAAAAAGAATAAACTGAAATTAATTGAGGAAATCCTCTCCATTTCTTCCATTATTATACATACCAAGACACGCCAAAACAAAAATATTGGATAATGGACGGTAGAAATGGATAGGAATTATTTCGTTGGAGAACAACATTTCAACTAAGATCAGCCTCATATAACTGCAATTATACATACCCCTGGATTTTGAAGTTAAGACATGTAAAATAAACACACAGAAAAACAAGTACTGATGAAAAATTACAATGGATATTTTCTGGGGAAAAAAAGTAATGTTGGTCAAAGAAATAATCAAGTCCACTTTAATAAAAAAAAGGTTTTAATCAGCATCGCTGCATGCTGACCAAAGGATAACATAACTTCGGTTAGAATTGTACTAACCAAAAAATATAGCCACCTTACATATGAGTATCTCTCACAAAACCATGTACATCTCACAATGCAAATAAATTATTCAAATAAAATAAAAAGTAATCAATAATTTCGGTTAGTCAAATTCTAACCAAAAGATAACATAACTTCGGTTAGAGGAATTTTAGACAGGGAATAACATATCTTTGGTTAGTCCAATTCTAGCCTGGGAATAACATAACTTTGGTTAGTGGGTTTCTAGCCAGGATATAACATAACTTCGGTTAGTCAAATTCTAGCCATGAAATAGCATAACTTCGGTTACTATAGTTCTAGCCAGGGAAAAACATAACTTCAGTTAGTCCTATTGTAGCCAGGGAATAAGATAACTTCGGTTAGTACGATCTAACCAAATAAAAATATGACTTCGGTTAGTGGAAACCACAGAATATATCAAGATTGTATGAAGAAGAAAGGACATAACTGATTTTAGTCCCATGTTCATCAACATCATAACAAGACATGATCAATGGCGTGCTTCAATGGCGTGGATCAACGGAGTCCGTTTTTTAAACACCCGTGGGCGTCTTATTTTTTGGCGTGAGTGCGTTTTTTAGGCTTCTTTTGCGTGGAAAATAAAGAAAGATATATGTAACATGAAGAAAAAGAAGAAGAAGAAGAATAAGAAGAAGAAGAAGAAAAAGAAAAAGAAAAATAACGGATGAAAATAAAGGAGTAAATAAATGCTTTTGTTTTAATAATCCCTAAAAAAAGGAACATTTATTAATTTATTTAATGTAATTAAAACCAAAAAAAATGGATGTGACACAAATACCCCTATTAAAAACTAGCCGTTAGATTGAATTTCATTGAAATTTTGTCAATCCAATGGCTAGTAACGATTTAGTAACTATTACTAAGCAAATGGCTTAGTATCATAAGCCATGGCCGCTGAAAATGATCTTTTATGTTACAAAAATTAGACAAATGTGATACATTTTTTGTTTCATTTTTTACAAAAAAACTGATCACATTTACATAATATTGTAACATAAGGGACACTTTCGGAACAAAGAATCAAAAGGGGAGACAGTAATATAATTTTAACACATAAAAGATCATTTCGTAACTTTTATATACCAAATCGAAACCAAATATGAATATAAAAGACTAAAAATATAATTTAATCTTTTTTTGTCTAATGGAAATTATATAAGTGATAAGTCGCTAAGTCAATTTCGTTCCAAAAATACATACTAAATGTTTTATAAAAAAATCTACACTAAATTGACTAATTCAGTAATCAATTATTGTCATTCACCACAAATAATATACACTATTCAAGGATTATTTCTATGTTGCTCACTGCTACATGCAAAACAATTGGATTTGTTCATCTAAATGCTCTTAAAAAATAAGTGCAGAATTATGGTATTCACTCGAAAAATCATCAGTTGAAATTATAATAATAACTTCACAGTTTCTTTTATATGTATTAATGGTTTATTGAGACTCTCTATACATGGTTTATCATTGATTGTCATTTTTTTTATCAAAAATGATTATATATGTTATTGCACTCTGTACCTTCTAAAACAATCAGCGTGGCCCATTTTGGTTTTTTATTGTGACTCTAATAATTGCAGAATTAGGATACATATGACTATGACAATATGTGTGTGTGTGTGTTGACAAGCATCATGGATATAGAAATATTTCCCACCTCGATGTAGCCAAGCCTTTCGGGGTCTAACTCTTCCATGATCAGAGCTGCATATTCTTCGGCCTGCTCCTTCAATCTGGATAACTTATTTGCAGAAGCGCTTAACATGATGATCTGGAAGGCAGGAGATGCGATCCTAATTAGTTAATTTTTTTCAGTCAAAAAAAATTAGTTAATTAATAAAAAATTCAATGTAAAAAGCTACCTAAATATTACGTGTTTAAGTAAACATCCATAGGACAACAGAAAACCTATATTATCCTAAAATGACGATCACGCCCCCACCAACTCCACTGAAAGCGTCTTCATTATAAATTCTAAGAATTTGGTAAAATCAGAAAATGAAAGCACCATCTCTATGACTAAAATCGGAAAAAGTAAGACATCGTTCACTGACTCTTGAATATGAATGCTCTAGAACATGGAAAATGTTGAGTGGGAATTTAATACTGGAATTGGAAGTATTTATTTTTAACAACCATTACATTAATGTCCACCCATTCCAGCCTAATGTTGATTAATTAAACACCATGGATGCAACGTATTACGTACATAATATGAAGAAAAACTTTATATTTAAAATTACTTTTTAATTACTACAATAAAAAATTAAGGTTGAATGTTTCAAACAAATATAATCAACAAAATTCAGATGAATATAAAATATTGAGGATAAAGTTCGGTTTGGAATATAAAATAAAAAATCCTCTGTACCTCTTTCACTTCTACTTCGGTGATTCTTCCATCTTCGTTCTTGTCCACCCTGTGAAGACGTTTAAGATTTATTTTAAAATTTTAAAAATTAGGCACGTAATGATCATATTTGAATTACAAGCAAAGAAAGCATCATAGCATTGATGGACATTTTAAATATTAAAGCAAATATACGGTGATATTTAATAATGATGTGTTCATTAGACATTACTCTAGTCAAAAAAATAGACATTACATAATGCGAGCTTGAAAGGTAACCGTGGAAGATTATTTATCACTAATCACTAATTAAATAGAACTGCAAGAATAAAGAATAAACAACAATAAGTGGTTTTATAATTTATAATAATAACAATAAAAACAATAATCAGTGGAAGATTACATGTCGAAGAAGATCTGGAGCCGCGAATCAAAACTTTGATCGGTAATTTGCGACCAGAATTCGAAAAGTTCATCCCTGCTGATCTTGTCAACCTTCAATCTTCGTTTACGACCAAGTGTATCAAAGAGTTCAAGAGCAAATTCCTTGGAATCTTTCATCCCTAATAACGAACAATGCAAGATTATGAATCAACTAGCAAGTGAAAGTAGGCAAGATCTAAACAATTTTCAGGCCATAAAATTCACAAAAGTAAACTTCAAGAAACAGGGAGAGAAATCAAACGAATCAAAACGAACAATGCAAGATTATTTCAAGTTTTGAAAAGGTAATGGACCTATGCATTGACCAAAATCAGCACGATGGAGAAAACCGTCCTTGGCAAGGTTATCGAAGTTCCCCTGCACCTCGCTCCACGCATCAACGCCGTTAGATTTACTGCTGATAAATTTCAAACCACGAAGTGCTTTATGAGCACCGTTGCGAGTGCGATCAAGCTGCGCGCGTTGCTTCCTGAGAGCTCGAGCCGCTAAAGCCGTTTCAACTCCGGC
This sequence comes from Astragalus membranaceus, assembly GCA_039519185.1. Taxonomy (NCBI): domain Eukaryota; kingdom Viridiplantae; phylum Streptophyta; class Magnoliopsida; order Fabales; family Fabaceae; genus Astragalus; species Astragalus membranaceus. Next base: position 165,704,773 of record CM076850.1, read on the forward strand.
GCCGGCAGAACTTCCGGTCCCGTTCTGAGTAGACGAAGATGAAAGAGTGCGCGACGTATGGCCGTGACTCCACGAGAACCGCCGCAACTCCGCCTTAAGTTCCTGCGAGAATTGTCTGGCCTTAGAAACCGCCTCGGCTTTCAGTTCTTGCGAAAACTGCCGCAGTCCTCTCGACGAAGTCCTCCGGATCGTCGGCGACCTCGGAACAGACGCCGGCGTTTCGTATTCACTACCGGAAACGCTATCGTCGATGTTAATAACAGAGGCTGGCTCAACACTCCGAAGAACGATGGTGTCATCGTCTCGAAGATCAAGAGTGACCTCCACAAACTCCTCGTCGGCGGAAATGGACTCAGTTCCCGGCGATGTTCCGGCGCTGACGGTTGCTTTTCTGGGAATGGAGTCTGACGCCCATCGGCGTTCGTGCTTTGGAATAATAACATTCATTGATCACAATACACAACGCACGAGAATATACGAATCGGTGTATTTACTCTTTTTTTGTTTCTTTCTGAACACAACTACTTTTTTTCGTGAAAATAAAAAGATAAAGGAATATGAATTTGTTATGCAATGGTATTCGACACGCGTTGCTAACGTGGAGGAGTGTAGAGTGGTTGAGCAAAGTTACGAAGACAACTTTAAAGAAAAGAAAGCTTTGATTATTGTTGGATTATAAATTTATAAGGGCCTGTTGATTTTGGAAGAGGTGGGAGAGCGGTAGAACGCGTTCATAATTTACTAGATAATAAAAACATGATGAACGCATAAAGTGCTTGCTCAGAATAGAAGGTTTTGCTTTTGAAGCAGAAATGGAATGGAGCCAAGTGGAATGACTAATGAGGGTCGTATAATATATAGGTTATTAAGAGGAAGAACAAAAATTCATGGAATGGTTTTTAATTAGAATAAAATAAACTAATAAAGTGAGTGTATTTTTGTTGCGTTGTGTTGTATTAGTAATGTGAAATTGGAATTATTAAAGCAGGGACGGAGAGGACAGAGCTTAGAACAAAAACGAGAAAGAAGAAAGGGGGCATGTGTTACTAAAATATGTTGGTGGTTCGTTTTATTTTAATTTGTTATTTGTAAATTTGTATACGGTTATGTTTGGTGGCGTGACGCGGTTGGAGTGGCTTGGCTTGGCTTGGCTTTCGAAGTAGTGGATGGATGAAGAAAAGAAACTGGGGGGAGAATAGTGTAGGAATGGCGGGACGGAAAGCGAAATGGAATATCTCTATGTTACGAAAGTGGGACCGGTCATTCCAGAGTTTCTGACTAGACGGCAGAGATTGTAATGTCAACTCCACCCAGTCACCCACTATTAATTTGTCCCTGTGGTAGTACCGGTTAGCATTTTGTTTAAAGTTCTACTAGTACAAGTAATCTCCAACAAAAGAAATAAGTGAGAGACACACATTACTGCTGCCTAAGAAAAATTAAGAGTGTGTTTTGATTTCTCTTTTTAAATCCATTTTATTTTGTTTTTAAAAAATGTAAAGGAAAAAATTCATTTTTTCAATTAGTTTTTATAAAATAAAAAACAGTTTTTGTAAAGTGTTTTGTACCGTACCTCTGGACCGGTATCCGATACTAGATACCAAGTCCGATCCGAGGGTGGTTGGTACCTGCAATGACACTCCGACGCTCAAGTCAGCAACTGAGCTAATTGCAAGTTAGGTGAATGGAAAGTGCGTACCTTTAAGGCTAGCATTGAATGCTTATTTATAGGTTTTTGGGATAAAAGGGGACCGTTGGATCTAGGTCTTAGATCTCCACCATTGGCTAATGGATTTGGCCTTTGGTGTTTGGGCCTTAGGCAGATTGGCCACTAAAGGCCCAATCCGTAACAGTTTCCCCCCAAGTCGGGCAGTCTTGGGGCGGGCTAGACTTGTTTTTAGAAGACCGTGATGAGCTTTCAAGGCCGGGCTTTTACTTATGTTCGCGTTTTGCCCCCAGCCTCCGAGTGTGAGAGACTCGGGCTGCGCCGGTTTTCCGACGGGAGAGTTTAGAATCTCTTCTAGTGGTCGTGTGTTTCGGGAGTTTAATTACAAACGGCGAGCTTTCGAGGTTGGGCCTGTGCTCACTCGAGCTTTTTCCCTCAGCCTCGAAACGGTTTGCGAAGGTGGACCGAGTGACTCGAGGCGTTCCGTTCATAGCGACGCATCGATTCCCATTACAAGCGGCGAGCTTCCGAGATCGGGCTTGTGCTCGCTCGAGCTTTTTCCCTCAGCCTCGGAATGGCTTGCGAAGGTGGACCGAGTAACTCGAGGCGTTCCGTTCATAGCGACGCATCGATTCCCATTTACAAGCGGCGAGCTTCCGAGATTGGGCCTGTGCTCGCTCGAGCTTTTTCCCTCAGCCTCGGAATGGCTTGCGAAGGTGGACCGAGTGACTCTAGGCGTTCCGTTCATAGCAACGTATCGATTCCCATGCCTGTCATTGATGGGGCGCGTCGTTCAAGGGTGATTGGAGTAATGATGGCGCTTGGATCGACGTACCTACCATAGGGGCTAGTGATGGGTCGCGTAGTTTAGGCCCAGGCCCATTTTGAGGCCCTCAGTTCCCTATAAATATGGGAGGGGACCTCCATCACTTGCATTGATTTCTTAGAATTGCTCTGACCTCCGATCTTAATCTCGCCACTTAGTGTTTCGTTTCAGAGTTCCGCGGTGAGTCTCACCGAAATCGTTGAAGCGCGCGATCAGATTAAGCGTCGGCGAGCTTCCCATCTTGTGAGGTTAGTTCCTTCTTTTATTTGTCCGCTTCTTGCTTTAATCTGTAGTCGGGGTCTCTTAGAACCCGTATTTATTAATACAGAGTGGGGGTCGTCAGGTCGGGTTCCGACTTGGTTGTGGACCCACTGCTTTAGTATCAACTTGACTCGGCAAGCCCCCATTTCTGCAGGTCCGATCTGGCGAGGACAAAACAAATCCGCCGGGTTGTCAACGTAGATCGCCCCGTTGTAGCCAAAGCGATGGCTTCTGATCCTAGAGACTCGGCTGAAGCACGTGCTGGTGCCCCCGGGTCGGTTGGTCCCGAGGTTCAGGAAGGTCTGGGTTCCGCCCCTATCAGCTTTCAAGCGGATGACCGTACTCCCGAGGTTCCCAGCAATGAGCTGCCGGAGGAAGACCGCCCTGAGATAGTGGTTCTTGACTCGGAGGAGACCGACACCGAGCCGAATAACGAAGAGCAAGGGAGTACTAGCTGGAGCTCCGACGATAGAGAAGCCGAGGTTGCTGAAAGCCGTAATAACGAAGATGGGCTCGATCACAAAGGGGATCCCGTTCGTGAAGAGGGTGACTCTGAGCAATACCCCAGCACCGGGGTGGTTGGTACCTGCAATGACACTCTGACGCTCAAGTCAGCAAGTGAGCTAATTGCAAGTTAGGTGAATGGAAAGTGTGTACCTTTAAGGCTAGCATTGAATGCTTATTTATAGGTTTTTGAGATAAAAGGGGACCGTTGGATCTAGGTCTTAGATCTCCACCGTTAGCTGATGGATTTGGCCTTTGGTGTTTGGGCCTTAGGCAGATTGGCCACTAAAGGCCCAATCCGTAACATAAAGTAAAGATTTAATTGCACTTTTGGTCCAAGCAAAACTATTGAGTCGTGCCAATATCTTAGCGGTTAATAAGTATTAAAATCATCGAAGCAAGTAACTGATAACCAACTAAGATTATAAATGGCAATTACTAATATTTAAAGTATTAAATTAGGTGAAATCATAGACCCTAAATTTCCCATTATTGAATATATATATGTGCATATTTAATTGTCTTTCATTATAAATTAATATCGTGTCAAAGTTTTCATTGAATATGATGTTTAAGAGATGGCAATGGGGCGGGGAGCACTCCCCCGCTCCCCGTTCCCGCCTCTCAAATTGCCCCCCATCTCTGCCCACACGACCCACGCGGGGAGTTGGGAAATTTATTAAAAGTTAGCAAAAATATAAATTAAAATATAGTAAAATTGAAAAAATATATAAGAGTAAGACTAAAAAATAAAAGTTTAACATTTTAATATATAGAAAAATATAAAAGTTAGTCTTACTTTTATATTTTAATATTTAGAAATTATAAAAGTTAGAATAATTTAATATTTTATTAACATTTTAAATTAAAAACACATATAAAAAGACTAAAAAATTCATTACTTATAATATAATATACTTAAAAATGTGGGGCAGAGGGTATGATATATCCCCGTCCCCATCCCCGCTTTGACTACAAGGGGATTTTCTCCCCCGTCCCCGTCCCCAAGGGGAAAATTCCCAGTCCACGGGGTCCCGAACGGGGCAATCCCCGCGGGAATCCCCACATACGGGTAGAAATTGCGACCCTATCATGTGTTATTGACTACCACGACTTGTCTAAATAATAAAGATTTTAATCAATCTAGCATTTACCAATAATTTTATAGGTGCAATACCCAGTCTTAAAATACTCAATTTTTTTACAACAGTTTAAAATACTCAATTACTACTTATGTGATAGGTTGTGCTTGTCCTTACAGGCAAATTAGCGTAATAGAGACCTCTTAATAACACGTCTATTTTTTTTGCAGCAAACAGGGGCTGAGCCCCAAAAGGAAATCAATTAACTAGGAATACGACAAGGGGTTGTGAACCCCATACAACCAGCGAGCACAAGAGCATCCATATATACTAGATGGGCTCTGCTCAAAAACAGTCAAAGACTCAACTTGATCAGCACTTAGCTTCCCGAAAAACATGATCAATATGGACGTCCCAATTGAGAGCTAACACCTTGCAAATCTCCTAAACCAGACCACCATTGGCAAGGCGCTCTACCTGATCCCCCTTGATAACCCTAACAGCAACATCAGAGTCTACCTGGAAATTTATATATTTCCACCCCCTATCCCAACACAATCGGAGGCCTTCCAAAATTCCCAAGAGCTCTGCTTCCAACACAGTGCAAAACCAACAAATTTAGCAAAGCCACATAGCCAACTTCCTAAGGGATCCAGCACTATACCACCACACCCCACTCTCCTCTCGTTTACCTTAACTACATTGTCCATATTGAGGGACACCCTACCATAAGTCGGAGGAGATCAATTAACACCAACCCAATTATACTCATGCACCTGGACCGAAGCAGACATGGACCATGAAAGAAGGTACTCGTTAGCTAATCGAAGAGCCAAGAACCAAGAGCGAATGTGTTTGATAAATGAAGACTCATGGGCTTCTTTATTTCTCCAAGACCAAATGAGATGACAACCAATGGCCCAAATAGTGGCCCATAGAATCCCATCAATATCACAACCCTTCTTATTCAAATTAAAACTCGCCCAACTCTTGATATCACCCATTAAAAAATCGCACCTACTAGCAGTGATCCTTAGCAAATACCCGCCACTTTTTTAAAACAAAGACAAAACTTGTACACGATTTCACTTGAAATACACGATTTCAAACTTTCATTATTACCAACTTCATAGTAAATAGTAAGGATTTGATTCATATACACCGTTGTTGTTCAAAAAAAGTTACCACGTCAGTCAATCCCGAAACAAAATGTCATAAAAAGTGTTTGACTTTCTCTCAACTATCTTAAAAGTCACTTATACCATGTATTTTTATTAGTTGCTAGTGTAATAAATTTTAAAGCAGATGTATACACCAATTAAACCCAAATAGTAAACGGCAGATTACAATAGAATAAATCATACTAGTACGAAATGAACGAAGAACGAAGGCAAAAAAAGAATAACTCTTGTTGACCAGGCTTTCGTGTTGTGTCATTTGGGGTGCATTTGGCACGATTCGTTTCGTACTAAATAGCACCCCTTATTACAATATTATGCGAAATATTTATTTGTTTTTTTTTACTCATATGCGAAATATTTGTTACGGAGTAGTTGTTGTAAAAGAAATAATTGACAATAATACCAAGTTCTCACTAGATAGATTTCCTTTTGACTTTGAATTAATATAAAACCTTCCAATTGCTGAGTCTAACTTGAACCGTAAGGTATCCCTTGCTCCCCTTCCGGAAAATCAACGCAGCGCATAGAAAACTTTCAATCATATAAACCTGAAAAAAGAAAACAAAAATATAAACGGTAGATGAAAGAAGAAAAAGAAAGATTGTTTGACAAATATCATCTACCAACCACTTCACCATAATAATAATAATTATATATAAAAGATAAAAAGTCCTAAAAAAGATGTCGACACCCATGCATTTTTCTGCTCTTTATAACCATAGAAAACACGAGTTTCTTTTTTCTACCACCAGAAGAACAACATACGTAGTTTCACGTAATTAAATTAACCATTGACTTTACCACATTAACAATTACGGCATATAATTATATATATATATATATAATATACATGTGAGTCGTGACATGAATTCTGGTGGAAAGAGTTTCCTTGTAAGACTATATCGATCTGTTTTAATTTCTACTAGAATTTGTTATGTATGGAATCATGCAAGTCTTCGATCGGGAACTAGCACTATCATTTCAGGGAGTTCACCGACCCTGCTGAATTTTGATTCACATTTATTTCTTGTTACGGAGATTATACTGTTTTCTATTTACACCCCCTCTCCAAAAGCCCAATTGATGAGAAGCCAATCATAATCAAGAGAGTCCAATCTTCAATGGCCAAGATCAGCCCGCAAGATCGGACGGCCCAAAAACACCAACACAAACACATCCAAACTCTATAAATACCCCATTCAATGCTCATTAATGGTAAGCACTTTTTAACCAAACACTCATTCTCTAAAATACTGACTTGAGCGTCGGAGTATCATTGCAGGTACAACGTCGCCCCTCAAGATCGAACATCTCAAGATCGAACACCTCAACATCGCCTCTGAAGGTCGAACAAAACCTTCCTCTCAAAGCCTGAAGACAAAGATAGAATCAAGGACAAAATATCTACCAACTGCATAATATCGATCCTCAAGGTCGGTAGCACGGTACCGAACATTGGCGACCACAGTGGGAGAAACCAATACCCGATTTTTCTCACCATCTCCTTGAACTTATTGAATGGCACCGACACACCGCTCAATACCGACTAATCTCATGGCCGAACCTGGCCTCGGCCCTCAGCAAACCCCTGAAGGCCACGTCCAGGAACTCACGAATTCGTCGCGAACACGAAGCCGGCATCCCAACACGGGACCTTCCCGAGCACAATCGGGCGCAGATGAGACGAGCTTACCATCTCCCCCTCAATTACTCCCGGCCTTGACGGACGCGGTTCAACAGCTCGTTCAGCTATTGGCCCGGCAAGAAGCGGTAAATGAAGAAAGAAACAACCGTTTCTCCAACCTCGAATCCGAAGTAGCGAGACTGCAAGATCGGAACGTCCTGGACCAACAATCATCCGGGCAGAGCTCGCTGGAAGAACGACGCCCAACTCGAAGAAGACTTTTTCATCGATCACCCCCACGAAGAAAGCTCACTCATCGCTCCCCCCCACGCCGTCACCGAGGGAATGGTTCCCATTCTCCATCAGCTCGACAATACGACGATCTTGATGATCCTCATTCTCCCCCACGCCGTCACCGAGGGAATGGTTCCCATTCTCCATCAGCTCGACAATACGACGATCTTGATGATCCTCATTCTCCTCCACGTCGCCACCGAGGGAATGGTTCCCGTTCTCCTCCGGCTCGCCAAATTGAAGGCTCGACCTCGTCACGGAGACGATCGAGAAGCCATGACATCATTCAAAAGGTCCATCACAAACGCCAACCACTGTCACGAGCAAATCGACCTGGGCGAAAAGGTCCTTTCACAAGATCGATCGACAACTTCCGGGTCCCCCGGTATCTCGAGAAACCACCTGGAGGATTGAAAACTTACGACGGGACGGGCGACCCCGACAGGCATCTAGACCAATTCGACACGACCATGCAGTATCGAAATGTACCCATGGAAATGAAATGCCGAATATTCCCTTTGACCCTAGACAAAATGGCCTCCGAATGGTTTCGGACGTTAAGGTCGAATACCATTTCCTCATGGGACCAGTTAGCAAAACACTTCTCGGTGCACTTTGCCCATTCCAAGAGCAAACCCAAAAACAAAAATGTTTTAGCATCTATTATCCAGAAAGTAAATGAACCCCTGAGGGAATATATAGAGCGATTCAACATCGAAGCTCTTCAGGTTCGACAGTTAGACGACGCTTTTCGAATTTTCTTCATGGCCCAAGGTCTGCTCCCTGGAAGCTCGTTCCGAAAGCACATCAACACCTGGGAACCTAACACCCTTCAAGAATTCCTCGAACTATCCCAATGCTTTATTAACGAAGAAGAAAATTCCAAGGTCGACAAAACGTCGTCACATGCAGAACCATCGAAACGCCACATTGAGATCGACCCTCGTAAAAACTCGTGGAACATCGGTAAGAAAAATCGTCACCAGGCATACACCGAACTCAACGTCTCCAACGCCCAGTTACTAGGGGAATGTTGGAACGTCGAATTCAGGGACGTCAAGCCTCCCAGGTCCTTACCTATTCGACCTGGGCAGAAGGCCAACAAATACTGCCGATACCACAGAAGCAATGGCCATGACACAAACCATTGCAACGCTCTAAAGGATGACATAGAAGATTTAATAAAACGGGGAAAACTATCTTCTTATGTCAAGAGGGAGGGAGAACGATCTGACAACGTCGGAAGAGAAAGAAATGAAAATCTCAGGGCAAAAGGGAAAGAAGTGATCGACCCAGACCGCGAAGAGCTGGATAAAAAACGCTCGGTTACCATGATGATAACTGGGGGATTCGATCATGGGGGATCGGGAAAATCCATGAAGAGAAAATGGAAGGAATTGTTGTGCGTGGCTTCAACGTCAACAACCCCGGTCAAGACTAATCGACCTCCACTATCTTTTAGTGACAACGACCTTATTGACGGAAAAGCTAACAAACACGTGCCTCTCTTGATATCGGCAATCATAGCCAACAAGGAGGTACGCAGAATCCTGGTCGATCAGGGGAGCTCATCAGACATCATCTTTGTCGATCTTTTGAGCAAAATGGGGATCGATAAAGAGGAACTCACCCCTTATAGAGGGACGGCTTTGTCCGGCTTTAACGGATCTCGAACGAAACCCCTTGGGCATCTGGAGCTAATGGTTACCTACGGAACCGAACCAATGGTTCGAACCGTCAGAACCAAATTCCTCGTCTTGCCTTGTGAATCCATATACAACGGCATTATAGGAAGACCGACCCTCGGCAGGCTCGGGGCGGTTACATCCACCACGCACTTAAAAATGAAGTTCCACTCTCTTTGCGACAGAGTTATCACTTTAAACTCTGACTTAGAGTCGGCCTCCAGGTGTTTTTTCCTATGGACTAAGAACGAACGAAAAGCTTCGGAGCATGAAGGGGTTCCCCCTTCGGAAGAAATGTCGACTCCCAAAATGCCAAAAGGGAGATCAACTGAAGTTAACACCGCCACTAACGTAGAAACCAACTGCGATCTGAAGGTCGAAAAACCGATAGACGTCGACGAGCTAACCAAAGAGCTCAAACGAAAAATCAAAAGACCAGAGCCTGATGGAAAGTTCGTCGAAATACAGCTCGGTTCAGACCCCTCCCAAAAAGTCAAAATAGGATCGACCTTCCAGAAAAGATCAAGATCGGTTTAACCCAGTGTCTTAAAGATTTCAAAGACATCTTCGCTTGGTCGGCCGAAGACATGCCTGGGATCCCGCCAGAGGTTGCTTGCCATCGACTCGCAATAAACCCAGAAGCTAAATGGATCGCCCAAAGAAAGCGGGCCCAAAGCAAAGAGAAAGTCATTGCCGCCTTAGCAGTAGACGACCTCATCCGAGCCAACTTTATCTCTGAGGTTAAATACACAACTTGGTTATCAAACCCAGTCCTGGTAAAGAAATCCAACGGGAAATGGCGTATGTGTGTCGACTACACCGATCTTAGTAAAGCTTGCCCAAAAGACGCTTTTCCGGTCCCCAGCATCGATCGTTTGGTCGACAGCGCTTCCGGTTTCCGGTTGTTATCTTTCATGGACGCATACTCCGGATACAAGCAAATCGCCATGTTTCCCCCTGATCAAGCGAAAACCGCCTTCATCACTGACCGAGGAAACTTCGCGTACCGTGTTATGCCCTTTGGTTTAAAAAACGCTGGAGCAACTTACCAAAGAATGATGAACAAAGTATTCCATAACCAGATCGGTAAAAGCGTAGAGGTTTATCTCGACGATATGATCGCCAAAAGCAAAAGTGATGACGACCATATAAGCGATCTAAAAGAAATTTTCTTTGAGGTACGAAAGAACAGAATGAGATTGAACCCAGAGAAATTCACTTTCGGAGTTCGAGCTGGGAAATTCTTAGGTTTCTTCCTAACAGAACGAGGTATCGAGGCGAACCCGGATAAATGTCGATCCGTCACAGAAATGCGAACTCCGACGTCCAAAAGAGAAGTGCAAAAACTCAATGGAATGGTAGCTGCTCTATCTCGTTTCATATCGAATGCAGCATTCAAATCTCTTCCACTTTTCAAAATCCTCAAAAAAGAAGAAAGAGATTTCGAATGGACGCCCGAGCAAGACGAAGCTTTGAAGCAACTAAAAAAATCTCTCTCCGAGCCTCCAATTTTAACTCGCCCAAATGAAGGGGAAACATTATACTTATATCTAGCGGTCTCGGAAGAGGCGTTAGCTGCCGTTCTAGTACGCGAACTCGAAACCGGGCAAAGTCCCATCTACTTCGCAAGCAAGGCTCTGCACGGGGCTGAAAGTCGTTATCAGAAAATCGAGAAAATCGCCCTAGCTCTCATTATCGCAGCTCGACGTTTTCGAGCCTATTTTGTGGCCCACCAGGTAGTCGTCCGGACCAACTACCCAATCAGACAGATACTCCACAGACCCGATCTAGCTGGAAGAATGATCAAATGGGCCGTGGAACTCTCGGAGTTCGGTATCAAATATGAAGCTCGAACTACACTTAAAGCGCAAGTTTTGGTGGACTTCATCGCCGAGATGACACCTGCTAACACCGAATCTGACATATGGATCCTATACGTCGATGGGTCCTCAAATCCAAAAGGGAGTGGCGCTGGGATTATGCTAGAAAGCCCGACTGGGGTCATCATCGAAGTTTCCCTTACATTCGGTTTTCCCACCTCGAACAACCAAGCAGAGTACGAAGCTTGCATCGCCGGACTTCGCCTGGCAATTGACCTCCAAGTCCAAAAAATTAAACTCCATACCGACTCTCTCTTGGTGGTCTCCCAGATCGGAAGCAAATACGAGACCAAAGAACCGATCCTGCAAAAATACCTACTTCAGGTACAGTCACTAATAGCTAAATTTGAAACAAGCGAGATAGTTCATGTCCCAAGAACGGAAAACCAACGAGCTGATATCCTCGCCAAACTTGCAAGCACAAAAACCCCAGGCAACCAGAGGACGACCATCCAAGAAACACTACACAAACCCAGTGTATCTCTCGAGCCTCTGTTTAACCCGACCATCTGCATGCTCGAAGAGACAGACAGCTGGATAGAGGTGTCAATTTGGCCCCAAGCCCCAAGCCCAACCCCTATGGCCCCCTAATTTAGCCCCAAATATTTCAGCCCCCTATTAATGGGGCTTTTTTTAGCCCCAACCCACATTTTCAATTTTTTAGTGGGTTGGGGCCAAGGCTTTGTGGGTTGGCCCCCAATTTTTTTTATCATTATTTTCCTACTACTTACACCTCTCTTTCATTCTTTTACCCCATTCCTCTTCTCCATCACTCTCACCACCACCTCATTCTCTCTCTCACCACAACCATCACCACCATCACCATCTCCCACTCACCACCACCACCACCACCTCCTTTTTCTTCTCACCACCACCACCACCATCACTACCACCTCCTTTATATTTTTAAAACATAAAAAATCTTTCACTAAACAATATTCTTATTAGTAAAAAATACTTTTAAACATCATTTTAATATATTTTTATACTTCATATTTTTTTATTTATATTTTTAATATCTGTAAATGTATAAATATAATATATATATAGTTATATATAATATAATAGTTATAAATATAAATATAAATATAAATATAAATATAAATATAAATATAAATATAAATATAAATATAAATATAAATATAAATATAAATATAAATATAAATATAAATATAAATATAAATATAAATATAAATATAAAAATATATTTATATTTAAATATGGAGGTGGTGCCGGGCGGCTCTCCGGCGGCCCCACGGAGGCTCTCCGGCGACCACACGACGGCGGACGACGGCGCTCCGCGATCTCACGGCGGCGCTCCGGCAACCCACACGGCGGTGGGAGGCGGCGCTCCGGTGGCCACTACGGCGGTCGGTGGTGGCTGATATATTTTATATAATATATTATATATTATATATATATATAATATATATATATATATATATATATATATATATATATATATATATATATATATATATATATATATATATATATATATAACAGTATGTGTGTATTGGACTTTCAGTCAGCTAATCAATATTGCAGAACAAAATTATCCTCAAGCAAAACTGCAGCTTGTAACTAATATTCATAACTAGAGAAGCAGTTGTCAAATATTTTCATTATCAAAATAACATACTGGTCTTGTATTAGAGTAACACATTCTAGTTAATGCTTTTGAAAAAAATTATAGCGCCACATGGAGGAGCCTAAATGATTAAAGGTGTCACGCTCACGCATATAGTAACACATTCTATCCCCTGGATATATATATATATATATATATATATATATATATATATATATATATATATATATAGTTTCTGAATTTGAAAAAAACTGAAAAACTGAAATTTATTTTTTTTGTTAAAAAGTATTTTTATAATTATCCAATGGATTTAAAAAATATATTGGATGGATCACAACCATCCACAAAATTAAACAAAAAATTAAGGGCCTTGGGGCTGGCCCTGACCCACTGGGGCTTGGGGCCATGTGGGCTTATGAAATGTGGGCTTTTTGGCCCATGGGCCTTTTGGCCCTAGGGCCACGCAGGGCTAGGGTTGGGCTGGCCCATAAGGGCCAAATTGACAGCTCTACAGCTGGATAACCCCAATTTTAGAGTACATCGTCTCAGGAACGGAACCCCCAGACAGAAACAACGCCAAATATATCAGGAGAAGAGCCTCGGCTTTTTCAGCCATCAACGGAACGCTCTATAAAAGAAGCCTCTCTTCCCCGTTAATAAAATGCATCGAGGGAGAGGAAGCGGCCTATGTATTAACAGAAATACATGAGGGAATCTGCGGCCAGCACATGGGAGCTCGATCTTTAGCACGTAAAACCCTTCGAGCCGGCTACTACTGGCCGAGCATGATCGGCGATGCTAGTAATCACGTGAAGAAATGCAAAAAATGTCAAATCCACGCCAATGTGCACATAGCTCCCCCCACAGACCTCACGAGTTTATCCTCCACATGGCCCTTCGCATGGTGGGGAATGGACTTACTCGGACCTTTCGCAAAGGCACCAGGACAAGTCAAATTCTTGATCGTCGCCGTAGACTACTTCAGCAAATGGATAGAAGCGGAACCCCTGGCGACCATCACTGCAAAAAACTGCATAAAATTCTTCAAAAAAAGCATTATGAGCAGATTCGGGATCCCCGAGGTAGTAGTAACGGACAACGGGACGCAATTCACAGACACGGGATTTCGCAAACTAATGTTCGAGCTTAAAATTAAGCACCATTTCACTTCAGTAGAGCACCCTCAAACCAACGGTCAAGCAGAGGCTGCAAACAAAGTAATACTGAACGGGCTGAAACGACGTTTGGACGATGCTAAAGGAAATTGGGTAGAAGAATTGCCTTACGTCCTCTGGGGATACCGGACGACCCCCCAAAGCTCCACTGGGGAAACACCTTTTAGGCTCTCCTACGGCAGCGAGGCGGTCATCCCCGTCGAGATCGGCGAACTTAGTTGGAGAACGGCAAATCCCAAAACACAAAGCAATAACGATCAAGCCTTAAGAGAAGAACTCGACCTCATCGATGAAATCCGAGGTCGAGCCTCGCTCCGAGAAGCGATCATCAAACAAAAGGTGGCAACCAGATACAACACCAAGGTCGTTCACAGAGATTTCGATCCTGGCGATCTGGTACTCAGAAGAGCTGACGTCGGTCAGAAAAACGCCTCCCAAGGAAAACTCGCCCCAAACTGGGAAGGCCCCTACCGAATTTTATCTAAAACCGGCACGGGAGCCTTTAAATTGGAGACCCTCCAAGGAAGAAAGATTGAGAGAACTTGGAACGCAACAAAACTGAAAAGTTATTATCCTTAGAAAGAAATCACTCACACCGATCTTATGTAAACTCGAAACAAGCTATTAATAAAGAAACTTGACATTTCTTTCAAACGCTTTCAATACTTCTCAAAAGTTTTTTCAAGTCTCCACACATTCTTGATTTTCATCAAACAGAATGAAGGGACCTAATTCCCCCACAGGAATCAACTGGGACCGATCTTAAATGATCTCCCCAAAAGCGACCACCCAAGGTCAAAAACTCTTTGAGAAAACAGTTAAATCCGAGCCGAGTCTTGGCAAACTATCTCAAAGAGACCGGGTCTTCAAGGATCGAAACGTCCTAAGAACGACCATCGGCCACAGCTGCCGATACCCCTATGGGGCGAGTTAAATCTGGGCCGAGTCCTAGTAAACTGTCCTATAGGTTTCAACCGGTAAATCGAGTTCCTCGTTTACCGACGTTTTTTTATCATACGCGACGTGCAGAATTAAAAAAGCACTCGTTAAAACTCGCAAAAACGACATACATGACATGCGAAATTCAAAAAGCATTCATTAAAGCTCGTAAAGGCCTGATAGGCATATTCCAAAAGAGGTTACAAAATTTCTCCAGCTAGACCGACAGAAGTTCCGGATCTATACGAAAAATACATAAGTAAAAGCATACACCAGGAACTTCTGCAAAAGAAACGCTGTTAAAACATCAGGCAGTGGAGGTCGGAAAAATCACAGTCCTCGTCTCCGTCTGAGCATCGATCTTAACGATCTTACCCCCTTCAACCTCATGATCGGCATCAATAATCGACCGATCCAAAATTATAGAAGGATTGACCAAAGCAATTTGCTCCTGGGCACACTCAAAACCCTCCTTATACAGCTCAATTGCAGAGTTAGCAGCTTCCCGAGCCTCCCTCCTAGCCTCGTTTGCAAGCTTCGTAGCCTCTTTAGCATTTCTTCTGCTCTGCTGAAGGGCTGCCTCAAGCTCTGCAATTCGAGCCTCCGCATCGCCGCTTGTACCGACCCGTGCCTCAGATGCTCTCTTCAAATCATCCTCCAAACCAGCTACACGAAACTCCAAACCTTTGATCTTCTCAGTAGCCTCGACAAGTTGCCCCTCCAAAACTTTTTCCCTTTCTTCAAGCTCCTTTACGCGATTCTCCGCAAACTCCGCCCGACGTACAACCTCCCCTTGGCTTTCCTTCAGAACCTGAAGTTCTTGCTTTGTTCGAGCGAGCTCTTTCGATTTTAAAGCCACATCTTCCACGAGCTTCACTCTTTTTGACTTCTCGAGCTCCAACGAAGCTGCAAGCACGAAAATAAGAAAAATCAGTTTATGAAGAAAGAGATGTTTTTATGAATGTAAGAAAACGATGTTATTTACCCTTAGCCCGTTGCTCGTATTTCTCTTTTTCGATCCTATGAACATCGGCCAAATTCGCCAATAATTTAACAGACGCCCCGACAGGATCCTCCCGCCATTGGGCGTAGTTCTGCTCCAAAAAACCCTCCTCTAAGGGTACGGCCTTATTCTTATGCTTCGGTCTCCTCGAGGTCTTACTCATTTTTTCCGGCCTTTGCTCGCCACTTGCCTCGGTGCGCACCCTTTTCGCCGAGGTCCCTGCACCAACATCGGGAGCAGCCGGGGGAGGAGAACTGGAAACAAGATCGACCAGAGCCTCATAGGCAAGGTCCTCCTGGGTAACAGTATTGATCGGGGAAGCAGCAGTAACCGTCCCAACAACAGTCTCGACCTGGGGAGACGTCGGAAGCGGAACACCCACCTCCTCAGCACCTCCAGATATCTCGACACTCCTCATCACCAGCGCCTTCATTACGGCAAGTTTCTTTGGGGCCATGGTATCTGGAAAAGAAACATAAATCGGTCATACAAACTACAGTCAAAGATGTGCAAAAATCAAAAGCAAGAAAAACAAACTACCTAAGACAAGTTGCACTCGTCTTCGCTTCCCAGCCTGAACTATCTTAGCCGCAGGGATACCCCGATACTTATGTTTTGAAAACGGAATGTTCTCAGAAATAAACATCAGGATCCTCTTGGTAAGAAGATCGGCAGCGTTTAAACTATTCTGACTAACAGAAAAGGAATTGGTGGATCGATCAAAATGGGCCTGACTCCAACCAATGGGAAACTTGGTGGACACCAAAGTCCGACCATCCTCTGAAAACTTTCCCACTCTCTCAATCGCTTCGTCGGTCACCGGTTCGACCCAATAAAATAACTCCTTCCAATTCCCCTTCAACGAGTCCGCATAGGCTTTAAAAATCTTGGCCCCTCGCCTCGAGCGAAGACTGACATGCTCGCGACCGGACTTATTTTCACTACTGTTCCGATTGATCTCAAACAAATGGAAAAAGAGCAACGGCGAGACCGGCCTCTCCAGGTGAAGACACATTAGTTCGTAGGCTCGAACAAAAGCCCACGCGTTTGGATGCAACTGAGAAGGCGCAACATCCAAGGTCGCCAAGACCGTCTGCTCGAACCAAGTAAAAGGAGGCCGGATATTCATCTCGTTTATCAGCATATGATACAAAGTGAACTTGAGCTCTCCTGGCCACAAAGCCACATGCTCTCCCTTTTTCATTCCCTCAACTCTCCAAATCCGCTTCGAGTGACCCGAAGCTTTCCTCCCGACCCTCTCCAAATTAAACCCGTGCTGGTATAACGATTCGATCTCCAAAATATTTCTGGAAACCCAATCATATTGAGAGACCTCTCGCACCGGTACGTCGAGGTCCCCACAACCAGTACTAGAGTACCCATCCAGAGAAACAGCTGAAGCTCGGCTGGACCCCGGTTGGCTCGAAGGGCGAGTTTCGACTTGTTTTCCAACACCCTCTCTATCGGATTCATCAACAGACTCGGAACTCGACCCAAGATCGACCTCGGACCCTGTCCCAAGATCGACCTCGGAATCCTCTGATTCCTCCACTGGGATTTCCTCATCGGACTCAGAAGTAATAGCCATCACATCAACCAAGCAATCCTCCTCCGCATCTTCGGGAGTATCGTCATTCGGCTCATTAGCATCGGTCGCGGGAGAAGAATTTTCACTCTCAAAATTATCTTCCGCCTTATCACTCATAGGGGCGGAAGCAGAATGCTCTTGCACGTCTAGGGCGGCAACTTCAAGAGGATCGGTACGAACCTCAGGGACTTCACCACCAGAAGCCATCGCGTTAACAAACTCTTTCCGGTACTGAGTGACGTCTCTCCGAGTTTGTTTCGTCCTCGCCAGATCGAATCTACAGGAATGGGGGACGAAATGTCAGGATTAAAGATCGAAAATGGGTTCGCGAGCAAGTCGGAACCCGACCTGACGACCCCCATTCTGTGATCAAAGGGGACCGGGGGGGGGGGGGGTCCAGGCACAAATGAAAAGAAAAGTAAAGAAAAAACCAAAAGTAGACTAACCTCGGAACTATGTCGCAAGCTGATTATATCTGGAAATAAACGATTGTCGATCCTCAGAAACCGACCTTAAAAGTACTTCGAAATTTCTTCAAACTCGTTCACTTTAAAGAAGCTCGGGAGCTCTCGAAGATCGGCAGATCAAAAACAAATGAACAACAAGCAACAAATGAGTTGGGGAGACCCTTTATTTATAGCAAGGCGAATCTAATGGGCCTGGGCCTGGAAGTCGAAGCGTCAAGTCCAAACCATGGTCCATTAAAAACCGCACGCTGAAGAATAAACGTCACCATCATGCGCCGCCACTACGAAGAGACACCTTGTCAGAAACAGTAAAAATGGCACTGATTCCAAGATTACACTGATTCCAAGGCAGCATTGAGTTCGGAAAAACTATCCACCTCGCTCGAAAGCTCGACGGACAGTTAAAACATCGCTCGAGAACCCCAGCCTCGACATAAGCTCGAGACCGAATAAGAACTCCACTCAAACAAAAACAAAAATATAAAAGCTACGTCGCCCATCAAAGTCAAGATCGCTCCTCATAGCGACCAGACTTGGGGGACCACTGTTATGGAGATTATACTGTTTTCTATTTACACCCCCTCTCCAAAAGCCCAATTGATGAGAAGCCCAATCATAATCAAGAGAGTCCAATCTTCAATGGCCAAGATCAGCCCGCAAGATCGGACGGCCCAAAAACACCAACACAAACACATCCAAACTCTATAAATACCCCATTCAATGCTCATTAATGGTAAGCACTTTTTAACCAAACACTCATTCTCTAAAATACTGACTTGAGCGTCGGAGTATCATTGCAGGTACAACGTCGCCCCTCAAGATCGAACATCTCAAGATCGAACACCTCAACATCGCCTCTGAAGGTCGAACAAAACCTTCATCTCAAAGCCTGAAGACAAAGATAGAATCAAGGACAAAATATCTACCAACTGCATAATATCGATCCTCAAGGTCGGTAGCACGGTACCGAACATTTCTCTAGAGACCAAAATGAAAAAGATTACAACTAAACCAATATCATAAGTCTACCCAATTTAATTAAGATATTTGCTTGCAAGTTTATGTTGGAATTCAAAAATTTAATGCCCACCGTATCGCTCCCGACTCATGAGAAAGAAGCAGAAGAAAGAACACAATAAACTAATTAAACGTAATTATTTATTGAATGATTCACACTATAATCAGATTACAAAGCACATTGGTTTGTTGCCCTTTTATACACATCAACCGGACAATCAATAAAATAAATATATTCGTTTGTTACAGTTAGTTCTTTATAAATATACTTTTTAAATAAAAATAATTAATTTTAGAGAGTTTTTATCCGTTTATTATAGTTTTTCAAAAAAATTAAAATCTAAAAACTGATTAAAATGAGAAGCTATTTTGAGTAGCTTCTCATAAAAATCATATTCATAGAATGATTTATTTTAAAAAAAAATCATTATGTTACACAAACACAATAACTCTCGTTTTTCTCACAAATCTTCAAAAACTAATCTATAAGTTATTTAATATAAAAATCACTTATTTTTTAATAAGTAACAAACAATTAAACCTTTATTAACAAAGTAAAACTAACTTGCGAGTTACAATCTGCTCTAATCGAATTAATCAACTCTCAACAATTTACTTTGAGGATGCAATCTTCCTCGTAGAAGCCAAAATCTTATATATTATTATTCATCAATGAATTCGTACACTACTCAATCCTTAAGCAATATAAGCCGAAATCTTACCAACACAATCTATCTTTGTTGCCTTTAGCACGAACCATAATTCATTGCAGTCAATGCTTCATATAGTCATTGCAATCACCTAAGTAAGAGTCGTTGAATGTACTCAATTCACAATTGTGGCCCTTGAATTATTTTGCTTTAAAAAAGTTAGAAAAATGGAAAGATAAAAGAGATAGATACAAGTAACCGCAGGGAATCAACACATCCCTTTAAAATGGAGACTGAGTAAGTTAAATTTGTAAAGTTAAGAGACTAAGATGACAAAAATAATAGATAATAGACCAAAACAAAAACTAAAAACAAGTTAAAGGAACAAAAGTGATAGGAGTATCTTTTTTTTTTTGAGAATGGAGACTAACCTACGGCTCTTTACTTCTTTTTTTTTTTGGTGGCTCTTTACTTCTTTTTTTTTTGGTCAATTCTCTTTACTTCTTTTACAAGTGACAACGTGAGTACAGACCGTGACATGAGAAAAGAAAAAGACGGGGAGTGAACAAGTGGGCTTCTAGAAAAGCATGACGCATAAAACCCAGGAAATCCATGGGCCCACCAAAAAACTGTCCAAGTCAAATGCTCACCAACTCCTATCCTTACAGAAGAATCGCTCATAGGTAGAAATAAATAAACTATTATACTTTTTAAACGTTGTTGATCGTTATTGAGGTCTATAATTTTATTGCTACTTCACTTTTGTTTTTTTGATAATATATTGCCCATTCACTTTTTTTATAAACCGCGTATCTCTCTGCGTAATTACAGAGACTAATCACTCAGGTCAGGTAGGACAACAATGAGCGGTAAAGCTCTCACTCAAGAGATTTAACACTATTGCATGCCCAAGACTACACTATTGCATGCCTAAAATTGAATTCGAACTCATAACTTTAGTTAAGCTGAAAGAAACACCTCCTATCTCATCCAAATGCTATCGTATATATTGCCGTTTCACTTTCTCTCACGAGATTATATAACTTCCTAGTATAAATTAATCAATTAGTATCAACAAATCAATAGTCAAGGATTAATGTGCTGTAAAGCTGAAGTGGTTTGCATTGGCACCCACTTAAACCAGACACATTTTTATTGGTTCTCAATCATTTTCCCATTCTTCTCAGATTTCTCTTGTCCATATCTGCCTGTATTCTTTTGGTAGCACGTGCAACTCAAACTTTTTATTAAAATTGGAACTATTTGCTAATTTTTCATAAACTCTTATATACACTTTTAATTCTTTTTAATTAAGAGCTTTTTAATTACACTTTTTAATTGTCCATACACACTTTCTATTAAGAGCTTTTTAATTACTGAAATATAATTATTATTTTGTTCAATTGCAATTTTAATTCTCCAAATATCATAATTTTACAATTTTAGTCCTTTTAAGATTTTAGTTGCTCAGATTGAATCCTTTAATTATTATAATCGTGCGATTTTCGTCTCATTCATTCAAAGTATGGGAATTAGATCATTTAATTATTGTGATTGTACGATTTTGGTCCATCTTGCCAATGCCAATCAATTTCTAATAAAAATTGCTTGTTGTGTATTATGTATGACCCGAGAGATAACTTAGTCTTGATGATATGTCAGTAGACTTCAAAAAAACCTGTGCCGCATTTTTAGTTATTAATTGAGAAAACAAATAGAAACTTAGAGAGAGAGAGAGAGAGAGAGAGAGAGAGAGAGAGAGAGAGAGAGAGAGAGAGAGAGAGAGAGAGAGAGAGAGAGAGAGAGAGAGAGAGAGAGAGAGAGAGAGAGTGAGAGTGAGACGGAAGGGAAAAGAAGAAACTTTGAGCTCAAATCAATGGAAAATATTGGCACATCTCACTAGTTCACCAACTTTAATTCCTCATTTATCATCATCTTTGATATTGCTCTACCACACTCAAAACCAGAAAATTTCCAGCCACCTTTTTATCCATCAAAATCGTGATGCATGGGAGAGTAAGGAGCTGATGAACCTCAACTTGAAAGATTGGCTTTGCATGTGGGATATAGGTTTTCATTTTGAGCTTTTGGGAAGTTGAAGTGAAGAGAGGAGCTGCAACGGGAAGGTTTTGTTGAAGCATTTCTGAAATTTGTTGTTGGGGTTGCTTCGTCTTATTAGAAATATCACTTGGTGAATATTGAGAGAAACATCACCACATGTGAGTTCTTCACCCTTATTTTCTTTTTTCATAATTAAGTTGGATGAAACCTTAAATGTATTTGTTTCTGAAATCTTGGAAATGCATGCTTGTTTTACTCATCAACCATTATTGTATGAGTTAATGGTTGATGAGTATGAGTTATTTAGCATGTTTTGATTCTCATATGTGTAAATCAAAATGATGCATGTGATTAGTGTTAAGGACCATATTGTTATTAATCTTGTGATTATGATGTGATTTTTAGTTTTTTTTTATAAGCAAATGTTAGTGGGGGTGGGGGAATGTTAGTTTCCGGGGTTTGAACCCTGGACCTCCTTCTTGCAACTTTGCAACTCCTTCATGTCCCTTTAGTTGAATTTGGAAGATTGGAAAGTATTAGAAACCAAAGCAGGGAGGTAAAGCACTTAAATTTCGAAATTCTGCATCTCCACATGGCGGACGACTCGTGCTTGCCCCACGCACGACCAGTTCAAGGGTCTGGTCATGTGAAAATTTCTTAACTGTAGGGAGCACGACCCGTGCATTTTTGTGCATGACTCGTGCACCCTTCTGGTGCTGGGTCTCAAATTGTGTAATTCCTCCTTCTTTTGGGTGCTAATTCTATTCCAATTCCACATTCAACTTAATTAATGTCAAAGCTTATGAAATAATTTACAATGGTTCTTCATCTCTTTGCCACATATATTGTATGAGGATTTCTCATGTTGAGTAATTGAGTCATTATGAATTCTCTTTTGTCAAATGCGAGAGTGAAAACTATGTTATATATATATATATATATATATATATATATATATATATATATATATATATATATATATATATATATATATATGAAGAATACAAATACATATGAGATAATTAAAGGATAAATAGCATACTTGGAGAGGGAAGTCATGAGCCCGAGTCCAAGGCCCTTACGTGCGCTCTTCTAAATAGTTGAGTGGTGGTTCTCCGGTGAGATTGACATTGTATTTGTCAAATCTCTTATGGATTATGCTATGGAGTAAAAGATATTAAAAGATACCGTGAGTTATGGTGGGGTATCACAGAAGAACTCATTGAGATTTGTAATCTCACTGTTTGTTTGTTGTGTATTTTAGATAGGCAGATGACCTTGGTTGCAGGCAAGATAAAGGAGAAGACTCCTTGATTTTCTTATATGTTGAAGTTCCCTTATAAACTACTTTGATGATATATTTGGATCATGTATGTATATTGAGATATGAGACCATCTAGGGTTCTCTTTTGTTACATGTATTATCTTTAATGGGTGACTAGGATATATGTTTCCCCTAAGTTTCGATTAAATGATGTATTTTGATGAAAGTGGTTTTTATACCACAATGATGATGGAGTTCTTATGGCATTTTATATGAAAGTTTATTAAATATGGATAAGTTGAACTCCTATGAAAGGTTATAAGCGAATATTTTAATCCAAACCTAGAGTTGGGTATATCTGATTCTTAGAAATGAATAACATACTAGATATTGTTGATGAACGAAATTTAGGGTGTTACATCTTGGTATCAGAGCAGTTTGACCTAGTCGGGCTTAGTGATTTTGTGAGTAGTTGAGTTGATAGACCGAGTCAGTTAGGGACAATTGATTTATTTGGCCCCGAAAACCCTTATAATAACCCTGAACCGTAGGATTTCTAGACTTCTCTTTGTCAGAGTCGCGTAGCGGACAGATGGGAAGCAGCGTTGATGCGAGAGGTTATGATGGGCATCAATAATAGTCCGGGGGGGTGCTAGTATGAAGATATTGATGAATAAATAGTCAGCTTGCAGCATCAAAGGAAAGTTCGGTGGTCGACTTTCGACAAGTATTTTAATCCAAAAATCTTATGTCTAGGAAATGTTAGTCTCTTAAGTCGTTTCCAGTCAGCGGACATTGATAAAATTCCGGTTCCTTTTATACATTTCTCAATTCTTGGGAAGATTGCTCGACTTTTGAATTCGTAACCATCTTTTGGTACAATCTGTCTAGTGTCTTGAGTTAACCAAAATTTGTGTTGCTATTTTCTTGTGACCCGCGGTATCTTTGATGCCCTAGTAAGTTTCTTTTTCACTCTCCTTCTCTATAACCTTAGGATTTCTTGAACCCCGTTGTTACTAGATATGAAACTTTAATGATTGGTGTTCATTGACATGTTTGAAATGAGTTCTAAAGGTGAAATCATAGTATGCTATTGGTTCAATGTAGTGTTGAATGAATGCCAACCTAAGAAATGATTGCTTTGATTGTGTATATGTGTGGGTGTTATTGTGTTTTTAGATGTCCATTGATGAAATGGTGTGGTATCATGTACTCCACACATAAAAATTAGTGTCTTGACAAGTGTTTGTATTTAAGTATGTGGTATGGGGCATGGTTGTTGAGTTAATTATGGTAATGGGAAAGGTTGAAGGTCAAGAGGAAGAAGATGGAGCTGATTTCTTTCTTCTCCCTTTTGATGTCGAGCCTAGTCTCATGCCCTACTTAACTCAAGTACCTTTTTATATGAAGTAGTTATATCAATTTCCTAGTTGATTTGTGTTAAGATATGAATAATGTGGTAATTGGAATTGTGATCATATCCTAGTAATTGTGTCATGTGAGAGTGTATGAAGTTGTGGATTTAATTGTGTCACTTGAGTGATGAATTGGAATGGGAAAGAATGGGAATGTACAGAAAAGAGGTGAAAAGTACCCAAAATCTACAAAAAGTCAATTCTAATGCTTTGAAAGTGTTCGGTACTGTGCTTCCGATCTTAGTGATTGGTATTACGCAGTTAGTAGATATTTTATCCTTGATTCTGTCTCTGTCTATGTTCGATCTTGAGATGTTCGATCTCGAGGTGTTCGATTTTGTTCGATCTTGTTCGATCTTGAGGAGGCGATGTTGTACCTGCAATGACACTCCGATGCTCAAGTCAGTATTTGAGTGAATGAGTGTTTTGCCAGAAAAGTGCTTACCATTAATGAGCATTGAATGCTGTATTTATAGAGTTTTAGTGGTGTTTGTTATGGTCAATTTGGGCTGTCCGATCTTGCAGAGTGATCTTGGCCATTGAAGAATGGACTTTGCTTTTTGAATGGGCCTTTCAACAATTGGGCCTTGGAGGGGGTGTAAATAGCAGAAATTCCAATTATCATAACAGTGGCCCCCCAAGTCTGGTCGCTTGAGGAGCAATCTTGACTTGATAAGATGATGTAGCCTTGCGTTTTTGTCTTTTTGAGTAGAAGTTTCTTTAGTCTTGAGCTGATGTCGAGCTTAAAATTTTGGTCGATGTTAAAAAACTGTCGAGCTTCTGAGCGAGGTAGACAGTATTTCGGGATCAGCCGAGCTTCTGAGTGAGGTAGACAGCTTCTTGGAATCAGTGCCGCCTTGGAATCAGTGCAGTCTTGGAATCAGTGCCATTTTTACTGTTTCTGACAAGACGTGTTTTACAGTGGCGGCGCATGATGGTGACGTTTTGTTTTTTAGCGTGCGAACCTAATGGACCTTGATTGGACGTGACGTTTCGACTTCCCGGCCCAAGCCCAATAATTTCGCCTCACTATAAATAAAGGGTCACACCCTTTCATTTGTTGCTTGGCTTTATTTGTTTTGGATTGTCGATCTTCGAGAGCTCCCGAGCTTCTTTTTCGAGTGAAACAAATTCGGAGAGCTTTGAAGCACTTTAAGGTCGGTTTCTGTAGATCGGCAACTGCATTCTTTCCAGACATGCACGATCAAATTTGCAGCTCCGTTTCGAGGTTAGTTTCTTTTTTGATTGTCTTTTCTATTCTTTTTGTTGTGTCTGGACCTCCCCCAGTCCTTTATGATTTCAGTATCGTAAGTAGTTTACGAACGTGATGGCCTCTGGTGGCGAAATCCCTGAAGTTCGTACCGATCCTATTGAAGTTGTCGCTCCTGATGTACAAGAGCATTCTGCTTCTGCCCCTGTGAGTGATAATGCGGAGGACAATTTTGAAGGTGAAAGCTCTTCACTTGTAAGTGATGCCAATGAGCCAAACGAGGGTGCTGCTGAAGATATGGAGGAGGATCGTTTGGTGGATGTGATGACCATTACCTCTGAGTCCGAGGAGGAAATCCTACTGGAGGATTCAGAGGGTTCCGAGATCGACCTCAGGACAAGTTCCGACCCTGGTGATGGGTCCGATCAAGGCGATGCTGGAAAGCAAACTGAACCTCGCCCTTCGAGTCAACCAAGTTCCGGTCGAGCTTCTGTTGCTTCTTTTGATGGTTACTCCAGTACTGGTTGTGGGGATTTCGACGTACCGGTACGAGAGGTCTCTCAATATGACTGGGTTTCTACAAATATTTTGGAGATCGAATCTTTGTATCAGTATGGTTTTAATTTGGAGGCGATCGGTAGGAAGGCTTCTGGGCGCTCGAAGTGGGTTTGGAGGATTGAAGGTATGAAGAAAGGAGAGCATGTGGCTTTATGGCCCGGAGATCTCAAGTTTACTTTGTACCATATGTTGATTAATGAAATGAATATCCGGCCTCCTTTTACCTGGTTTGAGCAGACGGTTTTGGCGAGATTAGATGTAGCGCCTTCCCAATTACATCCAAATGCATGGGCTTTCCTTCGAGCCTATGAATTAATGTGCATTCATCTGGAGAGACCAGTCTCACCGTTGCTCTTCTTCCATTTGTTTGAGATTAACCGGAACAGTAGCGAAAACAACTCCGGTCGTGAGCACGTCAGTCTTCGCTCGAGGCGAGGGGCCAAGGTTTTTAAAGCCTATGCGGACTCACTGAGGGGAAATTGGAAAGAGTTGTATTATTGGGTTGAGCCGGTGACCGATGAAGCAATTGAGAAAGTAGGGAAGCTTAGCGAGGATGGTCGGACTTTGGTGTCCACCAAGTTTCCTATTGGTTGGAGTCAGGGCCATTTTGAACGAACTGCCCATTCTTTTCTGTGGGTGAGGATCGACTAAGTGCCGACGATCTTCTTACCAAGATAATCCTGATATTTATTTCTGAGAGCATTCCGTTTTTAAAACATAAGTATCGGGGTATCCCTGCGGCTAAGATAGTTCAGGCTGGAAAACGAAGACGAGTGCAACACGTTTTAGGTAGTTCGTCTTTCTGGGGTCGAATTTTGTGTATGTGATTTTGATTGTAAGTTGCATAACCCTGTTTTCTTTATTTTTTAGATACCATGGCTCCAAGGAGGCTCGCTGCGATGAAGGCATTGGCGATGAAGAGTGTCGACATTCCTGGCGATGTTGAAGAAGGGGATGTTCCCGTTCCGACGTCTCCCCAAACTGAGATCGCAACCGAGACGGCTTTTCCTGCTTCTCCGATCAATACCGTCACGCAGGAGGATCTGGCTCATGATAGGATCGATCTTGTCTCTGGTTCTCCTCCCCCAGCTGCTCACGATACTGGTGTAGGGACTTCAGCGAAGAGGGTGCGAACTGATGCTGGTGGTGAGTCAAGACCGGAGAAGAGGAGTAAAACCTCGAGGAGACCAAAACACAAAAACAAGGTTGTTCCTTTGGAGGAGGGTTTCCTGGAGCAAAACTATGCTCAGTGGCGGGAGGATCCTGTTGGAGCATCAGTTCAGATTTTGGTAAACCTGGGCGAGGTTCACAAGATCAAAAAGGAAAAATATGAGAAACGAGCTAAAGGTGTGTGTTTCTTTATGACGTTTACTTTTTGCTGATTTGCTTTATGACTTTTCCCTCAGCTTGATTTTTTCTTTATTCGTGCTTGCAGATTTGTTAGAGCTCGAGAAATCAAAAAGGGTAAAGCTTGTGGAAGATATGTCCTTGAAATCAAAAGAGTTGACTCGTGTGGGGTTGCCTTACACGAGTCGGAAAGATGACGGTCTTCAAACTTTCCGACCTCTACTGCTTGATGTTTTTAAGTGTGTTCTTTTTTGTAGAAGTTCTAGGTATATGCTTTTATCCGTGTAGGTTTTGCATAGATCCAGAACTTTGATACGTAATTCAGGATCTTTTTTAGGGCTCGGTCATATCCGAGATGTTTGTAATTTTTTGGAACACGTTTCAGTAGATATTCATCTTTTAAACCCTGTTACGAGCTTAATGAATGCTTTTTTAATTCTACATGTCATGTACGTCGTTTTTGTAGAGTTTATTTTCGGAACTCGTTATGAGTTTTATGAATACTTTTTTAATTCTGCATGTCATGTATGATGTAAGAACGTCGGTAAATGAGGAACTCGATTTACCGGGTTCGAGCCTATATGACAGTTTACCAGGACTCGGCCCAGGTTTAACTCGCCCTATAGGGGTATCGGCAGCTGTGGCCGATGGTCGTTCTTAGGACGTTTCGATCCTTGAAGACCTGGTCTCTTTGAGATAGTTTACTGAGACTCGGCTCGGATTTAACTGTTTCTCAAAGAGTTTGCGACCTTGGATGGTCGCTCGGGGAGATCATCTAAGATCGGTCCCAGTTGTTTCCTGTAGAGGGAAATTTGGTCCGTACATTCTTTTTTATGAAATGAAGAATGTGTGGAAACTTGGTAAGAACCTCGACAAGCTCGACGAATTTTTCGTGAAAACACTTGAAAGGTTACCTTCTTCTTTATAAATGACTCGTTTTGTGTTTACATAAGGTCAGAGTACATTACAGTGTCCCTTATGTGAAATGTACATGATTCGTTTTTCTAAATATAATAACTCTTCAACTTCGTTGCGTTCCAAGTTCTTTCAATCTTTTTTCCTTGGAGGGTCTCCAATTTAAAAGCTCCCTTACCGGTTTTAGATAAAATTCGGTAGGGGCCTTCCCAGTTTGGTGCGAGCTTTCCTTGGGAAGTGTTTTTCTGACCGACGTCAGCTCTTCTGAGTACTAGATCACCAGGATCGAAATCTCTGTGAACGACTTTGGCATTGTACCTGGTTGCTACTCCTTGTTTGATGATTGCTTCTCGAAGCGAAGCTCAACCTCGGATTTCATCGATGAGGTCGAGTTCTTCTCTTAAGGCTTGGTCGTTATTGCTTTGAGTTTTAGGATTTGCCGTTCTCCAGCTAAGTTCGCCAATCTCGACAGGAATGACCGCCTCGCTGCCGTAAGAGAGCCTAAAAGGCGTTTCTCCAGTGGAGCTTTGGGGGGTGGTCCTATATCCCCAGAGGACATAAGGCAATTCTTCCACCCAGTTTTCTTTAGCATCGTCAAGACGTCGCTTTAGTCCTTTTAGTATTACTTTGTTCGCCGCCTCTGCTTGTCCGTTGGTTTGAGGGTGTTCTACAGAAGTAAAATGATGTTTGATTTTTAGCTCGAGCATTAGCTTTCGAAATCCCGCATCTGTGAATTGAGTCCTGTTATCCGTTACTACTACCTCGGGGATCCCGAACCTGCTCATAATGTTTTTCTTGAAGAATTTTATGCAGTTTTTTTGCAGTGATGGTAGCCAAAGGTTCCTCTTCTATCCATTTTCTGAAGTAGTCTACGACGACGATCAAGAATTTGACTTGTCTCGGAGCTTTTGAGAATGGTCCAAGTAGGCCGATTCCCCACCATGCGAAGGGCCATGTGGAGGATAAGCTCGTGAGATCTGTGGGGGGGGGGGCTATGTGGATTTTGGCGTGGATTTGGCATTTTTTACATCTCTTCACATGATTACTAGCATCGCCTGCCATGGTCGGCCAGTAATATCTGGCTCGAAGAGTTTTCCGAGCTAAAGACCGAGCTCCCATGTGATGGCCGCAGATTCCCTTGTGAATTTCTGTTAAGACATAGGTTGCTTCCTCTCCCTCGATGCATTTTATTAACGGGGAAGAGAGGCTTCTTCTGTACAGCGTTCCATCGATGACCGAAAAGGCCGAAGCCCTTCTTCTGACGTACTTAGCATCGTTTGCGTCTGGGGGTTCAGCTCCTGTAACGATGTATTCCAAGATTGGAGTGATCCAGCTGTTAGTTTCTTCGAGCATGCAGATTGTTGAGTTAAAAAGAGGCTCGAGAGATATACTGGGTTTGTGGAGTGTTTCTTAGATGGTCGTTCTCTGGTTTCCTGGGGTTTTAGTGCTTGCGAGCCTCGCGAGGATGTCAGCTCGTTGGTTCTCCGTTCTTGGCACATGAATCACCTCGCTTGCTTCAAATTTAGCTAATAGCGCCCGTACCCGAAGTAGGTATTTTTGCAAGATCGATTCTTTCGTCTCGTATTGGTTTCCAATTTGGGAGACCACCAAGAGAGAGTCAGTATGCAATTTTATTCGCGGAACTCGGAGGTCAATTGCCAGGCGTAGTCCGGCGATGCAAGCCTCGTATTCTGCTTGGTTGTTCGATGTTGGGAAACCGAAAGTTAGGGAAACTTCGATGATGATCCCTGTTGGGCTTTCTAACATGATTCCAGCACCACTTCCTTTTGGGTTAGAGGATCCATCGACATATAGGATCCATACATCAGATTCGATGTTAGCAGGGGTCATTTCGGCCATGAAGTCCGCCAAAACTTGTGCCTTTAGTGCTGTTCGAGATTCATATTTAATTCCGAATTCTGAGAGTTGCACGACCCATTTAATCATTCTTCCTGCAAGATCGGGTCTATGGAGTATTTGTCTGATGGGGTAGTTAGTCCGGACGACCACCTGGTGAGCGACAAAATAGGCTCGGAAGCGTCGAGCTGCGACGATGAGAGCCAGGGCGATCTTCTCGACCTTCTGATAACGATTCTCAGCTCCGTGTAGAGCTTTGCTTGCGAAGTAGACTGGGCTTTGTCCGGTTTCTAGCTCGCACACCAGAACGGCAGCTAAAGCTTCTTCCGAGACTGCCAGATATAGATACAGAGTTTCACCCTCGTTTGGTCGAGTTAATATTGGAGGCTCGGAGAGAGATTTCTTTAGTTGTTTTAAAGCCTCATCTTGTTCAGATGTCCATTCGAAATCTCTTTCTTCTTTTTTTGAGAAGTTTGAACAGTGGAAGAGATTTGAACGCTGCATTAGATATGAAACGAGATAGAGCAGCTATCATGCCATTGAGTTTTTGTACCTCTTTCTTGGATGTCGGAGTTCGCATTTCTGTAAGGGATCGACATTTATCAGGGTTTGCCTCGATTCCTCTTTCTGTTAAGAAAAAACCCAAAAAATTTCCTGCTCGAACTCCGAACGTGCATTTCTCCGGGTTCAACCTCATTCTATTTTTCCGAACCTCATAAAAAATTGTTTTTAGGTCGTTTATATGCTCGTTGTCATTCCTGCTCTTGGCGATCATATCGTCGAGGTAGACTTCTACGCTCTTGCCAATCTGATTTTGGAACACTTTGTTCATCATTCTTTGATAAGTCGCTCCTGCGTTTTTCAACCCAAATGGCATGACACGGTACGCGAAGTTACCTTGATCGGTCATGAAGGCAGATTTTTCTTAATCTGGGGGAAACATGGCGATCTGGTTGTATCCCGAGTACGCGTCCATAAAGGATAATAACCGAAAACCGGAGGCGTTGTCGACCAATCGATCGATGCTGGGAACAGGAAAAGCGTCCTTTGGGCAAGCTTTATTAAGATCGGTGTAATCGACGCACATACGCCATTTTCCGTTGTTTTTCTTCACCAAGACTGGATTTGATAACCAGGTCGTGTATTTAAACTCGGAAATGAAGTTTGCTTTGATGAGATCGTCTACTGCTTTGGCAACAACAATGGCTTTCTCCCTGCTTTGAGCCCGCTTTCTTTGGGCGATCCATTTGGCTTCTGGGTTAATTGCGAGCCGATGGCAAGCGACCTCTGGTGGGATCCCAGGCATGTCTTCTACCGACCAAGCGAAGATGTCTTCAAAGTCGTTAAGACATTTGGTCAAACCGATCTTAACCTCTTCTGGTAGGTCGATCCCTATCTTGATAGTTCTGGAGGGGTTTACTCCGAGCTGTATTTTGATGGACTCTCCGTCTGGCTCCGGTCTTTTAATTTTTCATTTGAGCTCTTTGGTTAGCTCGTTAACATCCTTATTCTCGTTGTCTTTTGGATCGCATCGTGTCTCTATGTCAGTGGTATTAACTTCAGTCGATCTATCTTTAGCTTGTTTTGGAGTTGACAGCTTTTCTGAAGGGGGAACCCCTTCTTGCTCTGAAGCCTTCCGTTCGGTCTTCGTCCATAAGAAGAAACACCTGGAAGCATACTCTAAGTCGGAGTTCAAAGTGATAACTCAGTTGCAGAGAGAATGAAACTTCATTTTTAAGTGTGTGGTGGACGTCACCTCCCCAAGCCTGCCTAAGGTCGGTCTTCCTATAATATCCTTGTATATGGACTCACAAGGTAAGATGAGGAACTTGGTTTTGACGGTTCGAACCATTGGTTCGGTTCTGTAAGTAACCATCAGCTCCAAATGCCCAAGGGGTTTGGTTCGAGATCCGTTGAAACCGGACAAGGCCGTTCCTCTATAAGGGGTGAGTTCCTCTTTGTCGATCCCCATTTTGTTTAGAAGATCGAAAAAAAGGATGTCTGATGAGCTTTCTTGGTCGACCAAGATCCTACGCACCTCTTTATTGGCTATGACTGCTGAAATTAAGAGAGGTACGTGTTTGTTAGGTTTCCCGTCTATAAGATCGTCATCGCTGAAAGATAGTGGAGGTCGGTTTGTTTTGGTTGGGGTTGTTACCAAGTGGCTTCAGTCTCAAGAGGGGGGTGAATTGAGATTTAAAACTTTTCAGATCTTTCGAAAACGTTTTTCCCCTTTTCAATGACTTAGATCAATTTTTCGCGCAGGTTAAGTGGAAGTGAAGGAATTAGAATATAAAGCAGTAAAGCGGTATAACAGTAAAGCAAGAAAGCAGTAAAGCACGCAGAGATTTATCCTGGTTCGGTCACCTCCTAGTGACCTACGTCCAGTCCTCACACCCTTGTGAGATTTTCCACTAACCAAAACAACAAGGCTTACAGGTGCCTTGGAAAACCTTTACAGACTCTGGCACTCTCCTCCTAGGATACCCCACCTATGGAGAGCCCTCAAATCTAACAATACAATAACAAGAGATACCTCACCCCTGTTACAATCAACTGCCCTAGAAAGATACCCCACTTCCTAGTACATGCAGCTACCCTAGAGAGATACCCCACTCCCTAGAAACAAAACACAACAATTAAATAATAACAAACGTAAAGACAGAAATACCTCTAATGAAGGCAGATATTACAACTTGAAGAACGCAACCCCAACTAACTCTTAGCAACAGATCAGCTCAGACGGACCAACGGTGCGTGACGAGCAAAAGTAAAAGCGTAAAGAGTTTTTCTCAAAAAGTTCTCTGATTCGTGAAATGGGTTGTTCTGTGAAAATGAACGTGAAGCACTGCCTATTTATAGGCTATGAGGAAATTAAGTTTACGTTGAAAATATTGTAGGAATCGATTCTTTGTTGAATGCATTTGATCTAGGAATCGATTTATTTAAGTGATGAATCGATTTATTTTTGTTTGAAAAATAGATACAATCGATTCTTGAGTACTCTGGAGAGCTAGGAATCGATTCTATACTTAGTGAAAATATGTATGAATCGATTCTCAGCTTGCCTGAGACATGTGGGAATCGATTCTCAGTTAAGTGCAAAAGAGTGGGAATCGATTCTTCCCTTAAAATTGTTTGGCTCAGAAATCGATTTATGTACTGAAAATACATGACCTGACAATCGATTCTTCCTTTTCTGTTTTTACCTGAAAATCGATTTTGATGTATGTTTATGCATGAGGAAATCGATTTTATGTTTTTAAAGATGATAGGTATGTTTACGTAAGTATGCATGCATCTTTGAAAACCTTGTGAGTGTGTGAGATTTTAACATACGAGCTGACCTTTGAAAGAGCTTACACTTTTTCCTAAGACACACCCAAACCTTAAGGACTACCCTTATATTTAAGGACTACCCTTATATTTAAGGACTACCCTTAAACTTGAATCTTCAATTCTTGAGCTTGTTTGTCTTGGATTGTGACTTTGATGTTTAGTCACTTTTCTTTACTTTTGGCTATCAACTTTACCTTTGCCTTTTTCATCATCAAAACATATTCTGCAATACTAGTTTACCTGCAATACAAGGTATCCACAGGGGTTGCCGACGTTGAAGCTATACTTAACAGTTCTTTCCACTTTCTTTTCATTGATTTTCCGGACCCTTCATGATCGAAACCTCCTGTTATCATCATTATGATCGAGTGTTCTTTTGATCTTTTATTCGATTGATCGTGGTCTGGCTCGGTCACGTCTTTTCCTTTTGTTCTAGGATCTTCTTTTCTTTCCTTTCTGATATCGTCAAATCTTCCTCCCTCCCTTTTGACATAAGAAGATAGTTTTCCTCGTTTTATCAAATCTTCAATGTCATCTTTAAGAGCATTGCAATGGTTTGTGTCATGGCCATTGCTTCTGTGGTATCAGCAGTACGTATTTGTTAGCCTTTTGTCCAGGTCGGATAGGTAGGGATCTGGGAGGTTTGACGTCCCTGAACTCGACGTTCCAACATTTCCCCAATAATTGGGCGTTGGAGACGTTGAGTTCAGTATATACCTGGTGTCGATTCTTCTTACCGAAGCTCCATGAATTCTTTCGAGGATCGACCTCGATGCGGTGTTTTGATGGTTCTGCATGTGATGATGCTTTGTCGATTTTGGAATTTTCCTCTTCATTGATGAAACACTGGGATAGCTCAAGGAACTCCTGTAAGGTGTTAGGTTCCAAGGTGTTAATATGCTTTCGGAACGGGCTTCCAGGAAATAGACCATGAGCCATGAAGAAGATTCGAAAAGCGTCGTCTAGCTGTCGAACTTCCAGAGCTTCGTTGTTGAATCGCTCTATGTATTCTCTTAGGGGCTCGTTTCCCCTCTGGATGATAGATGCTAAAACATTCTTATTTTTGGGTTTGCTTTTGGAATGGGCAAAGTGTACCGAGAAGTGTTTTGCTAATTGGTCCCAGGAGGAAATGGTGTTCGATCTTAAAGTCCGGAACCATTCGGAGGCCATTTTGTCCAAGGTTAATGGGAATATTCGGCATTTCATTTCCATTGGTACATTTCGGTACTGCATGGTCGTGTCAAATTGATCGAGATGCCTGTCGGGGTCGCCCGTTTCGTCGTAAGTCTTCAGTCCTCTAGGTGGTTTTTCAAGATACCGTGGAACTCAGAAGTTATCGATTGCTCTTGTGAACGGACCTTTTCGCCTAGGATGACTCGCCCGAGATTGTGGTTGTTGTCCGTAGTGAGGATCGGGACGTCCGTATCGTCGAGGTTGATTGTTTTGATTGTTGTCATGGCTTCTTGAACGTCGTCTTGGCGAGGTCGAGTCCCAGTGTGGATGATGTTGAGGGGGTTTATTTGAGCCTTCAAGATCGTCATAACGTCGAGCCGGAGGAGTACGGGAACCATTCCCCTGGTGACGGCGTGGGGGAGAATGAGAATCGTCGAGATCGTCATATTGTTGAGCCGGAGGAGAACGGGAACCATTCCCTCGATGACGGCGTGGGGGAGAATGGGGATCGTCTAGATCGTCATATTGTTGAGCCGGAGGAGAACGGGAACCATTCCCTCGATGGCGGCGTGGGGGAGAGCGATGATTGAGCTTTCTCCTTGGGGAGATCGATGAAAGAGTCTCACTCGAGTTGGGTTTCGTTTCTCAAGGGAGTCCTGCCCGGTCGATTCTTGGTCCGGAACGTTCCGTGCTTGGAGTCTCGCTACTTCGGCTTCGAGGTCAGTGAAACGGTTGCTTCTCTCTTCGTTTACGGCGGCTTCCTGTCGAGCCAGTAACTGAACGAGTTGTTGGACCGCGTCGGTCAAAATTGGAAGCAATTGAGGAGGAGGTGGTAAGCCAGCTTCATCTGTGCTCGAATGTATCTGGGGCAAACCTGTGTTGGGATATCGATTTCGAGCTTGACACGAATTTGCGAGTTCCTGGACGTGGCCTTCAGGGGTTTGTTGAGGGTCGACCTCAGGTCCGACTGTGAGATGTTCGATCTCGAGGTGTTCGATCTTGTTCGATCTTGAGGTGTTCGATCTTGTTCGATCTTGAGGAGGCGATGTTGTACCTGCAATGACACTCCGACGCTCAAGTCAGTATTTGAGTGAATGAGTGTTTTGTTAGAAAAGTGCTTATCATTAATGAGCATTGAATGCTGTATTTATAGAGTTTTAGTGGTGTTTGCTATGGTCGATTTGGGTCGTCCGATCTTGCAGAGTGATCTTGGCCATTGAAGAATGGACTTTGCTTTTTGAATGGGTCTTTCAACAATTAGGCCTTGCAGGGAGTGTAAATAACAGAAATTCCAATTACCATAACAGAAAGAGATCGTGTCACTTTGACACATATGTCTGTGTTTGAAGCTGTTTTAAATTACATTCAGGTGCTTTACACTCGATCCATGGTTCATTCTCAATCAAAATCAATTCAATATTATTACTACACGATAATTAGGTCCTTGCCTACATTATATGAGATTTATTTAATTAGAAATGTGATTGAAATTATTAT
This sequence comes from Astragalus membranaceus, assembly GCA_039519185.1. Classification (NCBI taxonomy): domain Eukaryota; kingdom Viridiplantae; phylum Streptophyta; class Magnoliopsida; order Fabales; family Fabaceae; genus Astragalus; species Astragalus membranaceus. The sequence continues at coordinate 165,740,842 of CM076850.1, forward strand.
GTGATTGAGAGAATTACCCATGTTCAAGATATTGTTCTAGTAAGTATAAATAAATGTGGTGTGAAGTTTTGCTCATTGTTGTCCCTATCGGGTGTTGTCCGTAGAAATTGTAGAATAGAAATCTAGCTTCCAAATCTATTATGTGGTTTGCTAATCCGTGGTTTTAAATTTTGTGCTACATTAGATGTTGTTGAAACATGACTTATAGTCAATCTGAATTACTTTCAATAAACAAAGCTTGACTGCGCGATCTCATTTCAGAACATTTTATAATATACAGCTAAGATTCATATTTTGTAGTTGTTATACCCTTTTACTTTTGCTTTTATAAGAACCGGTATTTTACCCGTGTGACGCACGAGTGATACTGTATGGTCGGTGTATTGCCATGAAGTTATAATAGTAATTTGGAAGATAATCATAAGTTGTGAACAATGTCCAAAATGTATGATTTGAAATTTAAAGTGGAAAGAGATAGGTAATATGTCATATAAGATACAAATGAAAATTATATTGAGTCGAAGAAATTAAATGAGATTGACAATCAGAATTACATTGATCCATAATAATGTATTTAGACATTAGAAGTAAAATATGCATCCCCGTTGACACTCTCATTTGCATCCTCGTTGGCCCTCCCGTTGGCACTCCCGTTGACGCTCTCGTTACCTCTCTGGTTGTCACTCCCGTTGCAGCTACCATTGTCAGTCTCTCGTTGTCGCTCCCGTTGCCACATGTTAACTCATATTTTTCTATATGATTTAATATTACGTTTAATTATAAGTAATTTATTTTGTAAAGTTTGGTAGTGGCTAAAGTTGTATTTATATAATAATTCTTAGTGGTTAAATTGATTGTCTTTTAGCGGTGAATTTACTAAAATAATGTATTTAGACATTAGAAGTAAAATATGCATCCCCGTTGACACTCTCATTTGCATCCTCGTTGGCCCTCCCGTTGGCACTCCCGTTGACGCTCTCGTTACCTCTCTGGTTGTCACTCCCGTTGCAGCTACCATTGTCAGTCTCTCGTTGTCGCTCCCGTTGCCACATGTTAACTCATATTTTTCTATATGATTTAATATTACGTTTAATTATAAGTAATTTATTTTGTAAAGTTTGGTAGTGGCTAAAGTTGTATTTATATAATAATTCTTAGTGGTTAAATTGATTGTCTTTTAGCGGTGAATTTACTAAAATAGTTGTGTTATAAAAAGTTAAACAAAATCGGTATCTTCTAATAATATTAATAATTGAGTAAAAATATTGACAAACGGTTTTTAAAAAAAAATTAAAAAATTCATTTCTTTTTATAAAAAATATATTAAAAAAAAATAGTTTTCTCAAAAAATCAGTTTTTTAAAAAAAAAATTAAAAAACTGTATTGGTAATGTAGCGTACTGTAGCGTACTGTAGCGCGTCAGAATTTGCACTGTTGCGGCACTGTAGCGCTTTGGCTTTATGTGGTGAATTGTCTATTTTTCCCTTAAATTGTGACAAATATCTAAATTTGGTGATGTCTAGAAATGTAAATGTGCTAGCATATATTTTTATTAAATAGATTAGATAGATAAATGTGCTAGCATATATTTTTATGAGATAAAAGTTCGTAAACATTTGATTTTATGGTGTTCATATTTTGAAATATAATAAGATAGCAGTAACGACCATTATCAAGTTTGGTCAATATCACTCCAAAAATTCATTGCTCTTAATCCCATTCAAAACTCATATAGCTTGATAATGGATGTCAACTGAAATTTGTTCAAAATATGAACGGTTATTTCAATCGATTCATACATATTTTCACTAAGTATAGAATCGATTCTCAGCTTGCCTGAGACATGTGGGAATCGATTCTCAGTTAAGTGCAAAAGAGTGGGAATCGATTCTTCCCTTAAAATTGTTTGGCTCAGAAATCGATTTATGTACTGAAAATACATGACCTGACAATCGATTCTTCCTTTTCTGTTTTTACCTGAAAATCGATTTTGATGTATGTTTATGCATGAGGAAATCGATTTTATGTTTTTAAAAATGATAGGTATGTTTACGTAAGTATGCATGCATCTTTGAAAACCTTGTGAGTGTGTGAGATTTTAACATACGAGCTGACCTTTGAAAGAGCTTACACTTTTTCCTAAGACACACCCAAACCCTAAGGACTACCCTTATATTTAAGGACTACCCTTAAACTTGAATCTTCAATTCTTGAGCTTGTTTGTCTTGGATTGTGACTTTGATGTTTAGTCACTTTTCTTTACTTTTGGCTATCAACTTTACCTTTGCCTTTTTCATCATCAAAACATATTCTGCAATATTAGTTTACCTGCAATACAAGGTATCCACATTCTCCCCCTTTTTGATGATGACAAAACACTAACTCATCTTCAAGGTGGGAGGTTAGTTCAAACAGATAATGCATATAAAATACTCCCCCTATCATGATGCTCCCCCTGTTTTATTGACTGTATGCGAGTGAATGTAAATGCATGCTGAATATAAAAACGCTATTCTTCTCCCCCTTTTTGTCATGATCAAAGAGGGCAACATGTAATAAACTTGTGAATCTAACAGCATGAAGAGGAATCAATGATTCCAAGTTCTCTTCGAATGAAGAAGAAGTTTTCTTTCTGTAAATGTTTTGTAAAAATATCAGCCAGCTGTTTTGCGGATTCAACAAATTCGATTACACAATCCCCTTTTTGGACATGATCTCTAAGAAAATGGTGTCTTATCTCTATATGCTTGGTCCTAGAGTGTTGGACGGGGTTCTTTGTAAGATTGATGGCGCTGGTATTGTCGCATTTTATAGGGATATGATCTAAATTTATACCATAGTCAAGAAGTTGTTGCTTCATCCAGAGGATTTGTGCACAACAACTCCCTGCTGCAACATATTCTGCTTCAGCAGTTGACAGTGCGACACTGACTTGTTTCTTACTGTGCCATGAGACTAATGCACTACCTAGTATGTGACATGTTCCACTAGTGCTTTTTCTATCCAACTTACATCCTGCAAAGTCAGAATCTGAATATCCAATAAGGCTACATGTGGCGCCTTTTGGGTACCACAGACCAACATTTTGAGTGCCTACCAGATATCTCATTATTCTTTTGACAGCTACTAAATGTGACTCTTTTGGGTTTGCTTGATACCTAGCACACATGCAAACACTAAACATGATGTCTGGTCTACTAGCAGTTAAGTAGAGAAGAGAGCCAATCATACCTCGATATTTGCTTAGTTCTACCGGTTTACATTCTTCATCTTTGTCTAAGTAACATGAGGTGCTCATTGGTGTGGACATTTCTTTTGCTTTGTCCATTTCGAATATTTTGAGTAGTTCTTTGCAGTACTTTGATTGAGATATGAAGATGTCGTTGTTTGTTTGTTTTATTTGAAGCCCAAGGAAGAAGTTGAGTTCTCCCATCATTGACATTTCAAACTCACTCTGCATAATACTTGAAAACTCTTTGCAAAGCAATTCATTAGTAGCACCGAAAATGATATCATCCACATAAATTTGCACGAGTAAGATGTCATCTTTTGACCTCTTTATAAAAAGTGTAGTGTCAACTTTCCCTCTTTGAAAATCATGATTGAGTAGGAATTTGCTCAATCTTTCGTACCAAGCTCTGGGAGCTTGCTTCAGACCATATAGAGCCTTTTTGAGTTTAAAAACATGGTCTGGTTTTTCAAAATTTTCAAAGCCAGGTGGTTGTTCAACATATACTTCTTCTTGGATAAAACCATTTAAGAAAGCGCTCTTAACATCCATTTGATACAATTTAAAATCCAAGATTGATGCAAAAGCAAGTAGCATGCGAATAGCTTCTAATCTAGCTACAGGAGCATATGTTTCATCATAGTCTATTCCTTCTTCTTGATTATAACCTTTAGCAACTAGTCTAGCTTTGTTCCTAATTATTATACCTGATTCGTCTAGCTTGTTTTTAAACACCCATTTTGTGCCTATTATCTGATGATTATCAGGTCTAGGAACTAGATCCCACACTTCGTTTCTTTCAAACTGATTTAACTCTTCTTGCATAGCAATAGTCCAATGTTCATCAACTACGGCTTCATCTATATTTCTAGGTTCAATTTGAGATACGAAAGCCATATGATTACATGCATTTCGAAGAGAGTTACGAGTAGTTACCCCTTTAGTTACATCACCTATGACGTTTTCAAGCGAGTGATCCCTTGGGATTCTCCATTCCTTGGGAAGTTCACTGCTTGATCCTTCTTCTGATTTCTCTTGAGAGGTGGTTTTTGTTTCTTCTTCTTTCTTCTTCTCACCTATCTGTAACTCTTCAGGTTCATCTGCAATATCATCAATAACCTTTCCCAGCCTTTTGGGGTTAGTTTCATCAAATGTAACATGTACAGATTCCTCAATTACCTTATTTCTTTTATTGAAAATTCTAAAGGCCTTGCTAGATAAAGAGTAACCAAGAAAAATTCCTTCATCAGCTTTAGCATCGAATTTACCTAGGCTATCCTTTCCATTATTCAATACAAAACATTTGCAACCAAAAGTGTGAAGGTGTGAAATATTTGGTTTTCTCCCCTTGTAAAGTTCATAGGGGGTTTTCTTTAGAATAGGCCTAATCAAAACTCTATTCATAACATAACAAGCAGTACTTACAGCATCCGCCCAAAAGTATTTTGGGATGTCGTGATCATTTAGCATTGTTCTGGCAAGTTCCTCCAATGATCGATTTTTCCTTTCAACAACTCCATTTTGTTGAGGAGTTCTAGGTGCTGAGAAGTTGTGATTTATACCAAGTTCTTCACATAGAATCTCAAAATTTTCATTTTCAAATTCTCCACCGTGATCAGATCGAATTGAGATGATCTTCAATTCTTTCTCATTTTGAATGCTGCGAGCAAGCTTTTTGAATGCTCCAAAAGCTTCGCTCTTATTTGCCAGAAAGAGGGTCCAGGTATACCTTGAATAATCATCTACTATAACTAGAGCATAGTAATTTCCACCATAACTTTTTGTCCTTGAGGGACCAAATAGATCCATGTGTAACAGCTGCAAAGGTTTGTTAGTAGACACAATATTCTTTGATTTAAAGGACACTTTTACCTGTTTACCCTTTTGGCATGCATCACACAGTTTATCCTTTTCAAACTTGATATTAGGCAGACCATTAACTAGATCTTTAGATACTAACTTGTTAAGATGATCCATATGAATATGAGCTGTCCTACGATGCCATAACCAAGAATTTTCTTCCTTACTAATGAGACAACATGCATTATGAGATGAAACACTATCTAAACTCATCATGTATATGTTTTCTACTCTATTTCCTATCATTCTAACTTGTTTACTTTGTTTATCCTCAATGATGCATGAACCTGAGTCAAATATTACCCTATTTCCTTTATCACAAAGTTGGCTAATGCTTAATAAATTATGTTTAAGACCTTCAACATAGAGCACATTATCAATAGCAGTAGATAAATCTTTACCAACTTTACCTTCACCAAGGATTCTTCCTCGGTTATTGTCACCATAAGTCACATGACCGCTTGATCTGGGGGTAAGAGTTAGGAACTTTGTGATATCTCCAGTCATGTGCTTTGAGCATCCGCTGTCAAGGTACCAATCTGACCCCCGTACCTTGAAGCATACCTGCATTGATTCAGAACAAGGTTTTAGGTACCCAAATCTCTTTGGGTCCTTGTGAATTAGTGTTTGGTATGGTCCTTTTGGGAACCCATACCTTTTTCATAATTTTTTTACCTCAGCCAAATTTGCGGCGGATATTTGGATTTTGCGGCGGAATTTTTTCGCCGGTAGCCAGCTCGAAGCAAACGCGTTGCGGCGGATTATCCGCCGCAAGTTTGCGACGGATTTAGTGGCGCCGCAAAATCCACCGCAAATTTGCGGCGGATAATCCGTCGGAAAAGGGGACAAATTTTTGACGCAATATATCCGCCGGAAAGTACCCAATATCCGCCGCAAATTATCCGCCGCAAAGTACCCGTTATCCGCCGCAAAACACCCGTTTTATTTAAAAAAAAAATGAATATAATTTTTTTAAAAAAACGTTTTATTTAAAATTCCGCCGCAAACGACACAAATCCGCCGCAAAGTACCATTTTTTTTAAAAAAAATTATTATTATTTTTAAAAAATAAATTTTATTTTTTTAAAAAAATCGTTTTAATTAAAAATATATATTATTTTATTAATTTTTTTAATTATTGATAAAAAAATAAAATCCAATAACTAATTAATTTTTAATTTAAAAAAATAAAAATTGGGAAAAGCAGTAAAAATATCCATACAATTAATAAAATATCCAGACAATTAATAAAATATCGAGACAAAAAAATAAAATAATCTAAAGCTACTGGGGTGTCTGCCGGTCAATGTCATCAACATTATGTTGCACCCCGAAAAATCCCCGGTTTGGGTTTCTCAATGTACAACGTGGAAAAAGTTGGAGCCGCCACCAATATTTTAATTTTAAGACCAAAACATTGAAAAAAGGTCTTTTGGACAAGGCGGATGGTCTTTTGAAACTAGAGATATAGGTCCGGGGGTCGATTACGCGCGAGGAAGGTGTTAGCACCGCGCACGTCCTTTCTACCGAAAGGGAACCTCTAATTAAATGTGTGGTTTTAACGTTTGATTTGAAAAATACCTAGATTTGCCTATTTATTTCTTGTTTGAAAGCTTAATGAAAATTTTATTTTTGGCGAGAAAGGGGGAAAAAAAGGTTTTTTAGGAAAAGTGCTTGACGGGACATGGCCCGCTCCTACGTATCTCCCGGTGCGATGGAGAATTCAAAGCTACGTAGTTCTTGGTTCTTTTTTTTTTTTTTGAAAAGTTTTTGTTTTTTTATCTTTTTTAGTGAGTTTTTTGAAATAGAACGAGCATTAGCAAATGATTAAACTAGCAGAGGCTATGATGAATCACTGCTAAATGCTCAAAAAGAGTTGTACCGCTAGTCAAACGAACAAAGGTTCTGATGGACTATTGATAACAACTTGTTTTTATTATGTTTTTGAAAATGATTTTCGAAAGAGATTGATTTGTACGATGATCAAACTAACAAAAGTTATGATGGATCGTCGTTTATTATTTTTAGGAGAAAAGGACATTGTCACTAATAGCTAAACGAACAGAGGCTCTGATGAGCTACTAGCAACAATGGGTTTGAAAAATGATTTTTTTGTTTGTTTTATGAAAATGATTGGTTTAGGGGGATGAAAAGAATTTTTATTTGTTGCGCTTGACGAGAACGTGGCTCGCTCCTACGTATCCCAAACGGGAATCAAAGCGACGTAGTTCTAATTAAAAAATGTTTTTAAAAGGGTTTAAAAGGGGCAAGCTGAATCACCCGAGACCATCTTCACCACTTAGAACATGATGCACTAGGCATAAGTGGGAATCATATGGTTCGTCATCAACAATGGACGATAATATACAAGAACGAGTGGATAAATGCTATATCTAAGTTTAATCACATGGATCACAATAACTAAATATTAACAAATGAAAAGACTGAAATACCTCTGATGAAGACAGATATTCCAGACCTGAAGAACGCAAACCCCGACTAACCCTTGCAGGAGATCAGCTCAGACGGACCAACGGCGCGAGTAGAGCAAAAATGAAGCGGAGGACTGAAAAATGAGATTTGCTAGAGTTGTCTTCCCAGATCTCGTGAAAATGTCTCTGGAGCAATTTTTCTCAGATTTCGTGAAAGTGTCCGTGTGAAAAAATGGTGAAGCTTAGCTTCCTATTTATAGAGTTTCAAAAACAACCGTTTGATTTTTAACCATTAATGCATGACATAATCGATTATGTCTCTCAATTAAAACATATGCTAATCGATTATGTTGATGAAAATGGAAACTTTGGTGAGATGATAATCGATTATTGTTGTAAGGCAAAACAGGTGTATAATCGATTATCAACCTTCCTTAAAAGGTGGTAATCGATTATGTGCTTTAGTTGTTTGAAGCATATAATCGATTATGGTATATAAAAAAGGAAGGTAAGGATAGCTTGCTAATCGATTATTTCTTTTAGTTAAAATAGGATGCTAATCGATTATGTGCTTAAAAAGGGGAGGGAATAATCGATTATTTGCTTGATTTCATAGAGCAAATAATCGATTATTTGCTTGAATGAAACAAGTAGATAATCGATTATTTGCTTGATTTTCAGAGTAGATAATCGATTATTTGCTTGAAGGAAGGATATGACGTAATCGACTATTTCCTTATTCATCAAGAATACATTATATGCATGATAAAATCAATTTTATACTTTCTAAAAAATTATTTTCATGCATGAGGCTTTTTTGAAAAATGTTTTCATACAAAATTATTTTTATAAGCCCTTTTGTGAGAAATGACCAAAATGCCCTTTTGGTCCCAAAAACCCTGATTTTGCTCCAAACTTCATTTCCACTCTAACAATGATCCTGAGACCTTTTGGATGACTCTAAAACCCTAGAAATGCATGCATGATGAGAAAATACGTCTTTTTGGCAAAATTACCAAAATACCCTTTGAACGAGGAAAAACCCTAGAAACCCTAGAAATGCTCTAAAGTGCTCTAAAATGCCATGCAATGTTTTTCTACCCTAAAATGCATTCTGAAACTCCTAAGATGCAAGCATGATGCTCTCCCTAACCTCTAGGACGAATGCCAAGACTTGATTTACTTATTTTTGGTTGAAAATTAGGGTTTTGCCCTAAGCCGGACAAAATTGGGGTATGACAGCTGCCCCTCTTTATCTGAATTTTAACGAGGAATATGAATTGGCCGAAACATATTCCAAGGCAAAATGAAGATAAAGAATTCAGAAATTATACCGATTTTGTCTACTTGGGGAAACCCGAATTTTCCTCTTTTTTCTTTTTCTATATTTTTGAAAAGATGGGCTCTTTCGTGCAGAAAGCGGTAAAGTGGGCACTTGGCGTGCAGAAAGCGGTAAATGGGCACTTGGCGTGCAGACTGAAAGGTAAAATGGGCACTTGGCGTGCAAACTGAAAGGTAAAATTGGCACTTGGCGTGCAGAAAACGGTAAATTGCCCAGGCTGCCTAAAACCTGTAATCCTTAAACGAACTCTTGATGAATCCGAGTTTGCACGTGGCTTTGAGGAGCACGCTCTTCCTGTTGGCCTTTTCGAGCGACCGGGGGGATCGTTATCAGCTCCGGAACTGATATACTGATCAATGCACGACGTCCACTATATCTTAGGCTGATACAACTATTCCGTTGAACCTCACATGGGGCTGCGGTCCATCGCGTTGCTCGTACACGATGTGAGACCTGGGCAGAAGGGAGCGATGATCTCTGTGCTCCAATCCGCAATGCGCGCTTGAGCGCTCTCTTTTCCTTCTTTTCTATTTCTCTTTTTTCTTTTTTTCTTTCTGAACTCCCAACTTGGGGGAATATTTTCTGGAATCTGGGGACGAGGGATAACACCGAAGTGCTCATCCTCTCTTTGTACCTGTAGCTGAAAATGAATAAATGCATGCAATGCAAATGCCATGATTGCTTTTTTCTTTTCTTTTTCTTATGATGAATGTGATGCGAATGTCTGAATTTCTCTTTTCTTTACTTTTTTATTATTATTTCCTATGTATGATGGGTGCATGATTTTATGCTTGGGGAACGTAATGCATGACTTTATTTGTTTATTGCTCTTTTGCTTCTTTTTTTTTTTTTTCATATATAATTTCTTTTTTTGCTCTTTTGCTCTTTTGGCTCTTCCTTTGCTGGTCCGATCCATTCGCGGGACTTGCGTCATGAGATACCATGATCATTTATGATAATTATTCGGGAGCCGAGCTTCGTCCTCTTGTTTCAATGCAATCAGCGCTTCTTACTTGATTTTTGTGGGCTTACTTGACTGAAAGATCGTCTCTTTTTGTTGTCATTTTCAAAAATTTCGCAATGATCTTAATGACTCATGCACATTTCCGTGATTTATTTATCATCTACCATAAAACGTAGTTTTCAAAAATCAGAAATGAAAAGAAAGCAATGGTAAGACAGCAAGCTGATGAAAAATTTGGACTTTTATTCATACGGGAGTCAGACGCGCACAATGTCACGCTGACTGAAAAGGGTACATTGGAAATTTTCCTGAAACTAAGAAGAAAAAAAAAAGAAAAAGGAGAATGGACGCAGCAGATCTTATGAATATTCTTTGTCTCTGGAGCGTTTGATGCCAACCGCTCATACTTGCAGCCTTGATCACCCTTTTATCCAAGCTTTTGGAAGCACTGCTTGCCCCTTTTCTTTTATGTCCAACTTTTCTGACCCTAACTTTTGCCTGGATCGCCCTTTCGGGTTTTCAATCCACCGGGTCGCTCAATTTTGCCTAGGCCGCCCTTTCGGGTTTTCGACCTAGCGAGCTAATTCTTGCTTGGCTCATCTTTCTCTCTCTTTTTTCTTTTATTTTTCTCAGGCGTAATATTTCTTGACTGAATCTGAATTAACTGGGTTTCTGAGTTCTTCACCATCCATGTTGGTGAGTATCAATGCTCCTCCAGAAAAGGCTTTCTTTACCACATATGGTCCATCATAGCTAGGAGTCCATTTCCCACGGGGGTCACTCTGGATAGGCAGGATTTTCTTGAGCACAAGATCTCCTTCGCTGAATTCTCGAGGGCGAACCTTCTTGTCGAAGGCCGTCTTCATCCTTTGTTGATACAAATGACCATGACATAGGGTAGCAATTCTTTTCTCCTCAATGAGATTCAGCTGATCCCGACGAGCCTGGACCCATTCTGCTTCTTCCAACTCGGTTTCCAACAGCACCCGTAGAGAGGGTATCTCAACTTCAACGGGAAGAACTGCTTCTGACCCATACACTAGAGAGAAGGGGGTTGCCCCGGTCGAAGTGCGTACTGAGGTGCGATACCCGTGCAAAGCAAAAGGAAGCATTTCGTGCCAGTCTTTATAGGTTACTACCATCTTCTGCACGATTCTCTTGATATTCTTATTGGCTGCTTCGACTGCCCCATTCATCTTTGGACGGTAGGGAGAGGAATTGTGATGTTTGATCTTAAACTCTGCGCACAATTCTTTCATCATCTTACTGTTTAGATTGCTACCATTGTCCGTGATGATTTTATCCGGGAGACCGTAGCGACACACCAAGTCCTTTTTTACAAACTTGGCAACCACAGAACTGGTTATGCTGGAATATGAGGCAGCTTCAACCCATTTGGTGAAGTAATCAATTGCAACTAGAATGAAGCGGTGCCCGTTTGACGCCTTGGGCTCTATGGGACCAATGACGTCCATGCCCCACATTGAAAATGGCCAAGGTGCAGTCAAGACATTTAATGAAGCCGGTGGTACATGTATATGATCAGCATAAATCTGGCATTTGTGGCACTTTCTTACAAAACTGTAGCAATCTGACTCCATCTGCAGCCAATAATAGCCAGCCCTTAATATCTTCCTTGCCATAGTATGCCCGTTGGAATGTGTCCCGAACGAGCCTTCATGCACCTCACTCATGATCCTTTCTGCCTCCTTCTTCGCCACACACCTAAGGAGTACTTTATCATGATTCCTCTTGTAGAGCACCTCGCCACTCAAGAAGAAGTTCATTGACAACCTTCTAAGTGTTCTTTTATCCTTTTCCGATGCCCCTGGAGGATACTCTCTGTTCAGGATATACTGCTTGATGTCATGATACCAAGGCTTATCATCTTTATTATCCTCAATTGCTGCGCAGGAGTAGGAATGTGCTGGCAAATCTCGATGCTGAATCCCGATGTGAGTCAAGCTTTTGTCGCAGCTGATATTAAACATTGAAGACAACGTGGCTAGTGCATCAGCCAACTGATTCTCATTGCGAGGAAGGTGCTGGAATGTGATTTCCTCAAAAAGCTCAACCAGCTTTAGAATGTAATCTCGGTAAGGGATCAACTTGGAGTCCCTTGTCTCCCAATCACCGTTCACTTGGTGAATTACTAGAGCTGAATCTCCATACACATCAAGTCTCTTAACTTTCCAATCACTGGCTGCCTGGATACCAATAATACATGCCTCATACTCCGCGATATTATTAGTGACATAGAAGCTTAGTCTGGCAGTGAATGGGATGAAGCGATTATCAGGGGAAATCAGCACTGCCCCGGCTCCGTGCCCGTATATATTGGAGGCGCCATCGAACACCATTCTCCATCTTTCATCTTCTGGGGATTTCCCTTCTTCAAACAAAGCCATGATATCTTCATCGGGAAAGTCATACTGCATAGGCTGATAATCTTCAACAGGCTGGTGTGCCAGGTACTCGGCCAGCGCACTACCTTTAATTGCTTTCTGAGTGACATATAGGAGATCATATTCTGATAGCTGCATTTGCCAGCGGGCAAGCCTCCCTGTAAGTGCGGGCTTCTCGAAGATATACTTGATAGGATCCATTTTAGATACCAACCAAGTAGTGTGACTTAGCATGTACTGCCTCAGACGATGAGCAGCCCAAGCTAGAGCACAACAAGTCTTTTCTAGCAGTGAGTACCTTGTCTCACAATCAGTGAATTTCTTGCTCAAATAGTAAATGGCATGCTCTTTCTTCCCAGATTCATCATGTTGCCCTAACATGCAACCCATTGAGCTGTCTAGCACGGTTAGGTACAGGATCAGAGGTCTGCCGGGTACAGGAGGCATTAAAATAGGCGGATTCTGCAGGTACTTCTTAATCTTCTCGAAAGCCTCTTGGCAATCATCATTCCACTTAGTCTCTTGATTCTTGCACAGCAATTTGAAAATCGGCTCACATGTGGCAGTTAACTGGAAGATAAACCTGGAAATGTAGTTCAGTCTTCCGAGAAAACCCCGAATTTCTTTTTCTGTCTTAGGAGTAGGCATCTCGAGAATTGCACGCACTTTATCTGGGTCAACCTCTATCCCCTTTTGACTGACAATAAACCCCAATAGTTTTCCTGATCTCACCCCAAAGGTGCATTTAGCCGGATTTAACCTGAGCTTGAACTTTCTCAACCGTTCAAAGAGTTTCCGCAAATTAACGACGTGCTCTTCATCTGTTCTGGACTTTGCGATCATATCGTCCACGTACACCTCAATCTCTTTGTGAATCATATCGTGGAACAACGTGACCATAGCTCTTTGGTAAGTAGCGCCGGCATTCTTCAACCCAAACGGCATGACCTGGTAGCAGAACGTTCCCCAGAGAGTTGTGAAAGTAGTCTTCTCCATATCTTCAGGAGCCATTTTAATCTGATTATACCCCGAATACCCGTCCATGAAGGAGAAAAGGGAATGCTGTGCTGTGCTGTCTACTAGGACATCAATATGAGGCAAGGGAAAAATCGTCTTTGGGACTGGCACGATTCAGATCTCTGTAATCAACACACATTCTAACTTTTCCATCCTTTTTGGGCACGGGCACAATGTTAGCAACCCACTGCGGATATTTAGCTACGGCTAGGAAACCAGCGTCGAACTGTTTCTTCACTTCATCTCTGATCTTTAAAGACATCTCGGGCTTCATCCTCCTTAACTTCTGTTTAACCGGAGGGCACTCAGGCTTGACTGGCAGCTTGTGCACCACTATATCAGTATCTAACCCGGGCATATCCTCATACGACCATGCAAAGACATCAACGTAGTCACGCAGGAGTTGAACCAACTTCTCATGCTCACTCTTTTTCATTGAAGTGCCCACCTTGACTTCTTTCGTTTCGCCCTCTGTTCCTAAATTGATGATCTCAATAGTTTCCCCATGTGGCTGAATAACCTTTTCCTCTTGCTCAACCATTCTCATCAATTCTGGAGGCGTTTCCCAGTCATCCCCAGCATCCTCCTCGGCTTGATTAACGGGGTAATCAAAATTAACATATGAACCGCTGGCATCATTATTTTCAGAGGTATTCATTTTAGATCTGCATTTGCGGGAATAGAAAAGCAATGAACAAGCAAAAATAGAGACACAAAATGAAGACGCGAAAAAAAGCTATTTTTATTCATTCGAGAAATTCAAAACTACATCTCATTGATTAGATGATAATAAATAAGAAAAACATGCATGCCCTTATGAAAAGGTCCTAAGGCCTTGGGCAGAGCCAAAGGATTTGCATTACAAAGATCATTACTTTGAAATGAAAACGACAGGGAAATTAACGATCTTCCAGTTGCCAATTTCTTCTCCTGCAGCACTGCGACGGACCAGGCCCCGATTCTCTCTTTCTTCAACTAGCTCTTCCTCGATGACAGCTATCTGATTAGGGATCAGCATGCCAGCACTTCTGAAATTCTGCTTGAGGTCATCTACAGGGACCATCATCAACCGGGGTTCTCTCCCCTGAAGCTTAGCCAATCTCTTCTCACGCTTATCCTCGACCATTCTTCTCTTATCAGTTGGAGTGGGCCAATAACCTAACCCACGTCTGTCCTTGTATTCTTGCAGATGCACGGGTGACAGAATTCCTTGCTCAAATCTTCCCAGCCCCTTCCCAATCTGATATCCACTCTTCAGCATAACTTTTGCTACCATAACATCAGCATCGGACCACTTGGGTACAGGTAGTGGAGATTCTCTACTCACGAACACAGCATTCGCAATTTCTAAGGATTGAAAGGCGGATTCGAGGGATTCCTCTGCAGCTTCAATATAATGAGAGGGGACAGGTTTGCTGACTGTGAACTCTTCCTCCCCACAAACAACTACAAGCTTATCGTCGACTATAAACTTGAGTTTTTGGTGAAGAGTTGAAGGGACAGCGCCTGCTGCATGGATCCAAGGTCTCCCCAAGAGACAGCTGTATGAGGATTCAACATCCATAATTTGAAAAGTCACATAGAACACCTCAGGCCCTATTTGCATTGGGAACTCCATTTCCCCTATGACTTCCTTCTTAGACCCATCAAAGGCTCTGACCAGGGTTGAGCTGGGTCTCATGTAGGAACAATCCACCTCTAACTTGTTCATCGTTGATCTGGGCATAACATTCAATGAGGATCCATTGTCAATGAGAACTCTGGAGAGTGTATACTCACCGCACTTCACTGAGATATGCAACGCCTTATTGTGCCCCTTCCCCTCTGGGGTGAGCTCATCATCAGTGAAAGTAATGTAATTAGATGCAACGATGTTCCCAACTATACCATCCAACTGATTGACTGTAATATCTCGGGCGACATGGGCCTCATTCAGTATTTTAACCAAGGCGTCACGGTGGGCTTCTGAGTTTAATAGTAGGGACATGATGGAAATTTTGGCTGGGGTGTGGTGTAGCTGATCCACCACTTTGTAGTCACTCTGCCGCATTATCCTCAAGAATTCAGCAACTTCTGGGTCTGCCACCCTCCTATTTATCATAGGTTCCGGCTCTACATTCTTTCCTTTTCGGACCCTCTCTTCTGCTGCTTTAGAGGGATTCTCTTCCTGAGCTTGGGGAACATACACACGCCCACTTCTAGTTACCCCGCTACTTCCTGCAATATTGGTGATGTCAAGAGCAGCTCGAGATCTCGGAGCTGGAATTGGTGCACTGTAGTTCCATGGGACATTATTGTTCTTCTGGCTAGGAGCCGGAACTGGGATCACAATAGTCTTTGGTCTTGCCACAGCCGAATTCTGACTGTATGGCACCTCGATAGGTCTCCTCACATCTCTACCCTCATCTGATTGGAAGGTCAGAACATCCTCTTCTCTTTCCTGTATACCCACCTGGATGATGTGGCGGTCCATCAGATCCTGTAACACCACCTTGAATGCTTCACATGCCCCCACGCAGCTGACATTAGTACAAACCCCTTTCTGAACACAACCCATTCCAATAATCCCGCATTTGCACAATTCTGCATGAATGACTTCTAGGGGAGTCTGAATATCTTCTGCTGATTTGATTATGGACTGCTCTTTCATATCCATGATTGCATTAATAGCATGCTTCCCATGGCCAGGCAACGGGTTAGCCGCGATATTTGGATCCTCCTGCTTGAAAGTTATGCCCTTTTTATCTACCAAGTCTTGCACCACTATCTTGAAGGCTTTGCAATCTTCCACAACATGCCCAACTGCTCCTTCGTGGAACGCACAGGTACTATTGGGGTTGTATCCTCTGAAGTAAGGTGGTTGGACAGGTTTCATGGGTCTTGTGTTGATGAGCTTATTGGTGATGAGGTAGTTAAATAGGTCTGTGTAAGACATGGGAATTGGGTCAAAAGTTGTTCTGTTTTGGTAGGTTCTTTGGTGGTTGTTTTGGTTGTTGTTTTGGAATGGATGAGCTGTTTGTGTGGGAGTGGGGACTGGGATGCTAGGTGGCTGGTATGGTGGGTTGATAGTGATGGTATTGGTTTCCCCCTCTTTCTTTTTGGGAAAGCTGGAGAATGGCTTCTTTTGGGAGCTCATGTTACTTGTGGACCCCTGTGCAATCTTTCCACTTCTCAATCCGTTCTCCAATCTCTCTCCCACAATCACCATATCTGAGAAATTGGATGATGCACTGCTGATCAGACGATCATAATATAGCGGTGGCAAGGTTTCCATGAACATAGAAACCAATTCCTTGTCTAAAAGAGGAGGTGTGACTTGTGCGGCCAAAGCCCTCCATCGCTGGGCGTACTCCTTGAATGATTCATTGTCCTTCTTGCTCATATTCTGCAGCTGTGTCCGGTCTGGTGCCATGTCAGTATTGTATTGATATTGCTTGAGGAATGCCTCAGCTAAATCCTTCCAGCAGCGGACTTGGGATGGCTCTAACTTCATATACCAATTAAGAGATGCCCCAGCAAGGCTATCTTGGAAGCAATGGATTAGCAATTTGTCGTCACGGGAGTAGGTAGACATCTTCCTACAATACATCGTCAAGTGGCTCTTTGGGCAGGTCGCGCCTCTGTACTTGTCAAAATCGGGGACCTTGAATTTTGGCGGCAACACCACATCAGGAATGAGGCACAAGTCCCTGGCCTCCCTAGCCCTGGAGCCAAAGCCTTCAATCATTCTTAGTCTTTCTTCTAACATCTGGAACTGCTCTTTGGTCTGTTGGTGCTCAGCGGAATAGACTTGAGGGGAATGACTTATACCATAAGGAGGTGGAGGCATTGAGTGCTGAACCTGAGGGTAAATGGAGTTTCCGGACACAAAGCCTTGAGTCTGCGGAAAGGCAGCTGGCTGTGGAGTGAGATTCTGAGGAGTAGGCTGAGGTATAACAATTGAATGCGGGATCTGAACCCGGGGTTCACCAGTCATTCCTTCTGATCCGACAGGCGTTGGCTGTACATTCTCGGCCATCGCCCCGGGACTAGCTCCTGGGTTAGTCCCTTGGTTTGGAGGACTATAACCCAGAGGAAGGCCATAAGGAGGCCACTGAGCAGCTTGGAAGTCATTTCCATTCTTCAAGGACAACAGGAGTCTCATCATCTCATTCATCTGTGCTTTCATGGCATTCATTTCATTTCTCAACTCAGGATCACCTTGACTGGAGCTACCAGGAGCTGAAAGGTTCTGATTCTGCACCTCGAGGCCTTGGACTGCTTCGTTTCCATTCTCTGAGCCTGGAACTGGAGGATTCTGATTCTCTGGTGGAAGTTGATCGGGGTCACTTAAGATTGCCATTCTTCTGGCCTGTGAACGCGTCCAATACGAATGTGGTCGCACCAGCTTGCCTTATCTCTGTTTGAATTGAAATATTTTTATAAGCAAAGGAGCAAATTAATGAATGCAATGTAATGCACATGATTTTTATGTTATTTGTTGTTTATTGCCGGGAATCATAGTGCAACTTGCTCTGGTCATAGGTGTATATTCAAATATTTTCCAGAACATAACGCGGCTGGGATCAACAAGCGAGATAAGCATACTTCATTCAAGCATCATTTCTTTAACCATCCCAAGGGAAGAACAAGGTACAATATCCTTAAATACAACGTTTTGAAAAGAAAAACACAACATTCTCTTAAGAAAAGAAAAATTACAATTTCCTAGTGAACATTCTAAAAAAGGGAAAATTTAAATCTAAAAACCTATTGCCTTCATCTTCTCTTGGCTCTTCTCCTTTTTGCTAGCTGCAGCAGCTTCCTTTGCCTTTTTCATGAGTTCCTCAGTCAGAGACCTGCAGTACTCCATGAATTCATATACTCGCACCGGAGTGTTGTAAGGCAGCATCTCAGCTTCTGCCTTTCTCAACCTCTTGGGAATATCCCTCACCGCCTGGTTAGCCAACCATGCCAATTTGGAGAACTTGTTCTTCCAGTGTCGAATTTCGGCCCTCATCTCAACTATGATCTCTTGCTTTTCAATCCTACCCATTAGCTCGAGAAGACGATGTTCCCAGTACTGACTCTCCTCTCTCACCTGTCGGTAAGCATCGCTGATGTGTCTCAGATTCCTTTTTAGCTCATCTGAATTCTCTTGCTCCATCCTTAAGGCCTGCTGATACTCTCTAAGGATGTTCACGATGGAATCTCTATCTTGTCTGATGTACCCTATTTGACTTTCAAGCTCACACGTCACAGACTGAGACTTTTTCTTGAATTCCTCTAGTGATTCCTTTGTAGTTCTCTCACTTTGCGTAGACTTCTTGAACAACTTCCTCCATTCGTTTGTTCTAACCATGGCCTCATCCAC
This sequence comes from Astragalus membranaceus, assembly GCA_039519185.1. Classification (NCBI taxonomy): domain Eukaryota; kingdom Viridiplantae; phylum Streptophyta; class Magnoliopsida; order Fabales; family Fabaceae; genus Astragalus; species Astragalus membranaceus. The sequence continues at coordinate 165,759,444 of CM076850.1, forward strand.
CTTGGCATTCGATCTTTTCAACTCATCTTTGGCACCTTTCAGATATTTCTTCAATTCCTGATTACTTTCCTCTTCTTTCTTAAGTTTCTTGCTGCTTTCTTCGAGAGCTTCGGCCTTGCGCTCATTCTCGTTCTCTAACTTTCTCTTCTCAGAAATTACTTTCCCCAACTTATCTTGTAAGGCTTTCTTTTCTTCTTCTACCTTGAACAAAGCAGACTTGACCTCACTTAGTTCTTTGAGACTTGGAGCATGAGGCTCTAGGACTTCTTTCGCAACTGACGATGAATTCTGACGAGGCGGGTCAATATTTTGGATTCTTTGGTGAAGCCATTGGTAGAAAGTAACATCACCTGCTTTCTTTGTGATCTCCACTTTATCCTTGTAAACTACACCCTCCCAAGCCTTTGAAATTTTCTGAAGCAAACCCTGGTTCTTTGAATCTTCCTTATCGAGAAAAATTGGGGCCAGCATGTCTTCAGTGGGTGCGTTCTTCATAGGATACCCAAGCTGTCTGATGGTGAGAGGAGGATTGTAATTGATGTAGCCTTGGGTTCCCATTAAGGGCACATTCTGGAAATTGCCACACCGGAACAGTATTGAAGGCCTATCTTTCCAACACGGATGATTGAACCAACAGACTTTGAGAGCACTGAGATTCTCTAAAGTGTGCACCCATTCTTGTGCACATCTGGCTTCTACATCACAACACAGGGCATATTCTACTAAGTCCGCAGCTTTCGTCTTATGAGTGACGACATGGTTGAGGAACCAGGTGTAGAGAACATGGAAAGAGCAAGCAACCTTCTTCTTTCCTAACACACGGTGATGAGTGAAGGAATAGTAGGTATCTGCAAGGATTGCTGGTACAGGGTTAATCGGATTTTCTTTACTTATGAATGCTAGAAAAAGCCCAATAGCGGTCTCATCAATGAACTTCTCGACCTGAGGGAAAAGGACGATCCCGAAAATAGTTAGGGCTAACAGCTGTTTGAAAGGGCCCCACTTCTGATTCTGGGCATAAGACTTCAACGAACCTTCGAAATAACTTAGCGGGAAACCCTTGATACGGTTCTTCTTTTCCTTATGAAGCTCTAATTCCTTCACACTGACTTGCAACAACAAAGAGAGTCTCTGGTCTGAATACCGATGTTTCTGATATTGGTAAGGTGCTAACTCTGATTTTGAGAACCCCAGGATCTGTTCATACTCCTCGAGAGTTGGTGATAACTGAAAGTCTTTGAAGAGGAAGCATCGAATGTCTGGATCATAGAATCGGCTGAGGGCCATAATAGCACTCTCTTGGGCATCTAATTGTAACAATCTGATGAGGTTACCATAAGCCTTCCCGAATAGATCCTTCTCTTCTGACTCCATCAAGGAAACAAACTCTTTCAAACCCTCTACATCTATTCTCTTGACAACCGGAAACCTCGAATTAAGTACAATCTCGCTTCTTGATCCCATGTTGCTTTATTTTTCCCGCCTAAAACAAGATTCCAAGTTACTTTACAATCCCGGCAAACAACTTAGATGCGTGACGAATGAGTTTCAAAATTGAGTTTTATTTAATGTAGATGATGCAAATGACGTAATGATGCAATGATGCCACGATGCATGATGTGACGATGCTTCTTTACAGGAAGGGGATATTTACAGGTGGTGTTTTGAGAATCTTCACACTATATGCCACCTCATATAGGCGTTTATTGAAAAGGAAAAGCACATCTTTTTTTATTTTCGAAAAATTTTGAGGGAAAATTGGTTGAACTGAATGCACGATGCAACACACAATTTGGAAAGCCCTTGTGACCTAAAATGGGGTAGAACCTATGATCTAAGACACTTTAGGGGTAATATTCTCATGTAGCTCTATTCACACCCTCACAAAGGTCATCAGAGCCACAGTCTCTTTCACGAAATTCCTTGTAAATGCAGCAAACTGCTAGGTACAAGGTATCATGGAAGAGCACAACTCTGATTGAAACTTTCGCGAGTAGCCAAACGGACAAAGGTCCTGATGGGCTCTCACTACTCGAATCCACTCATCCTATGGTATCCTAACAGACCTGGGTTATGGTCTTTTTCTCTAATCATATAATCTCGGGGTACAAGTGTAGTGTGTGTGAAGAGCATTTTCCCTAGCACTACCCCCACCTGAAATGAAAACCAGAGCAGTCCAGATAATAGCATGTTGTCTACCCTATGGTTCAATATTATTCAAATACAACTAGCCCAGGATACTAACAACAAACACATTACTTACTTCAGAAAGGGAGTTGAGAAGAAGGGAACAACAACAAAGAAAAATGTATATGCCTCTAATCAATGATAAGAAAGAAAGGCAAACAAGGTACTAATCAAATCAACAATACATTAAACCACACATTTTAATTAGTTAGGCTTGACCCTCGTTTTTTTTTTAAAAAAAAAAAATGTCCCCAGTGGAGTCGCCAGCTGTTGCACCCCGAAAAATCCCCGGTTTGGGTTTCTCAATGTACAACGTGGAAAAAGTTGGAGCCGCCACCAATATTTTAATTTTAAGACCAAAACATTGAAAAAAGGTCTTTTGGACAAGGCGGATGGTCTTTTGAAACTAGAGATATAGGTCCGGGGGTCGATTACGCGCGAGGAAGGTGTTAGCACCGCGCACGTCCTTTCTACCGAAAGGGAACCTCTAATTAAATGTGTGGTTTTAACGTTTGATTTGAAAAATACCTAGATTTGCCTATTTATTTCTTGTTTGAAAGCTTAATGAAAATTTTATTTTTGGCGAGAAAGGGGGAAAAAAAGGTTTTTTAGGAAAAGTGCTTGACGGGACATGGCCCGCTCCTACGTATCTCCCGGTGCGATGGAGAATTCAAAGCTACGTAGTTCTTGGTTCTTTTTTTTTTTTTTGAAAAGTTTTTGTTTTTTATCTTTTTTAGTGAGTTTTTTGAAATAGGACGAGCATTAGCAAATGATTAAACTAGCAGAGGCTATGATGAATCACTGCTAAATGCTCAAAAAGAGTTGTACCGCTAGTCAAACGAACAAAGGTTCTGATGGACTATTGATAACAACTTGTTTTTATTATGTTTTTGAAAATGATTTTCGAAAGAGATTGATTTGTACGATGATCAAACTAACAAAAGTTATGATGGATCGTCGTTTATTATTTTTAGGAGAAAAGGACATTGTCACTAATAGCTAAACGAACAGAGGCTCTGATGAGCTACTAGCAACAATGGGTTTGAAAAATGATTTTTTTGTTTGTTTTATGAAAATGATTGGTTTAGGGGGATGAAAAGAATTTTTATTTGTTGCGCTTGACGAGAACGTGACTCGCTCCTACGTATCCCAAACGGGAATCAAAGCGACGTAGTTCTAATTAAAATATGTTTTTAAAAGGGTTTAAAAGGGGCAAGCTGAATCACCCGAGACCATCTTCACCACTTAGAACATGATGCACTAGGCATAAGTGGGAATCATATGGTTCGTCATCAACAATGGACGATAATATACAAGAACGAGTGGATAAATGCTATATCTAAGTTTAATCACATGGATCACAATAACTAAATATTAACAAATGAAAAGACTGAAATACCTCTGATGAAGACAGATATTCCAGATCTGAAGAACGCAAACCCCGACTAACCCTTGCAGGAGATCAGCTCAGACGGACCAACGGCGCGAGTAGAGCAAAAATGAAGCGGAGGACTGAAAAATGAGATTTGCTAGAGTTGTCTTCCCAGATCTCGTGAAAATGTCTCTGGAGCAATTTTTCTCAGATTTCGTGAAAGTGTCCGTGTGAAAAAATGGTGAAGCTTAGCTTCCTATTTATAGAGTTTCAAAAACAACCGTTTGATTTTTAACCATTAATGCATGACATAATCGATTATGTCTCTCAATTAAAACATATGCTAATCGATTATGTTGATGAAAATGGAAACTTTGGTGAGATGATAATCGATTATTGTTGTAAGGCAAAACAGGTGTATAATCGATTATCAACCTTCCTTAAAAGGTGGTAATCGATTATGTGCTTTAGTTGTTTGAAGCATATAATCGATTATGGTATATAAAAAAGGAAGGTAAGGATAGCTTGCTAATCGATTATTTCTTTTAGTTAAAATAGGATGCTAATTGATTATGTGCTTAAAAAGGGGAGGGAATAATCGATTATTTGCTTGATTTCATAGAGCAAATAATCGATTATTTGCTTGAATGAAACAAGTAGATAATCGATTATTTGCTTGATTTTCAGAGTAGATAATCGATTATTTGCTTGAAGGAAGGATATGACGTAATCGACTATTTCCTTATTCATCAAGAATACATTATATGCATGATAAAATCAATTTTATACTTTCTAAAAAATTATTTTCATGCATGAGGCTTTTTTGAAAAATGTTTTCATACAAAATTATTTTTATAAGCCCTTTTGTGAGAAATGACCAAAATGCCCTTTTGGTCCCAAAAACCCTGATTTTGCTCCAAACTTCATTTCCACTCTAACAATGATCCTGAGACCTTTTGGATGACTCTAAAACCCTAGAAATGCATGCATGATGAGAAAATACGTCTTTTTGGCAAAATTACCAAAATACCCTTTGAACGAGGAAAAACCCTAGAAACCCTAGAAATGCTCTAAAGTGCTCTAAAATGCCATGCAATGTTTTTCTACCCTAAAATGCATTCTGAAACTCCTAAGATGCAAGCATGATGCTCTCCCTAACCTCTAGGACGAATGCCAAGACTTGATTTACTTATTTTTGGTTGAAAATTAGGGTTTTGCCCTAAGCCGGACAAAATTGGGGTATGACACATTATTATAATATGTATCATCTTGAAGTAAAGCACTGAGCGATGACATTTGGACATTAAGATCAATGTCCAGCGGGGGTGACCGCTGCTGGGGGTACTGCTGGTTTGGCTGGATCAGGGGTGACTGATGTTGGGGCTGCTGGTATGGCTGGCGGGGTGACTGATGTTGCTGCTGGTATGGCTGGAATGGCGGCGTATACTGCGGTGTATACTGCGGGGGATATTGGGATGCATACGGCGGGGGATACTGGGGTGCATACTGCTGCTGGTAGTAATGCTGCTGTGGCAGCGGCGGGTAGGATGCTGATGAGGATGGCCTCGAGTGCTGAGACACCATCTGATCCTGCAAGAACTTAAAGCGCTCCTCCATGCGCTCCTCAGCTACCCTAGCCTGCTCCCGAATCGCCTGAATTTCCCGATCACTTCGATCCCGAATCGCCTGAATTTCCCGATCGCTTTGCTGCTGCCGCTCGGCAATCTGACGCTGAGCCTCGCTCGGTTGCTGCGTCAATTGCCTAACCTCATTCAACTCACCAGCATTGGGAACATAATTGCGACCAGTCGAGGATCCAGAATGTGAATCTGATAGACTCGGAATAATGCTTGTTCGAAAAGCAGCCGGTCCAATACCACCTGATCCTACCAGACGATTAGTCTTTTGGGGACCAACTGCTCTCTCCCAAACATCACGAGCTACTCTAGCCTCCTCCACTGGATCGACAGCTGCCCCACTGCTCTGTTGTAACTGATGGTACTCAGCCATCCCACCCTCGAAGCTCTCCTGAAAAAAATAACCCAACAAATAAATAACTAATTATTAATATAAATAATAAACATTAATTAATATATATAATTGTAAAAGTAGTTTTACCTGAATACGCCTCGCCCGATCTGTAACGTACTCACCAGTTTCCTCCACCATATGCATGTGGCAATGCAACTCAGGCAAAGTGATTGGCCTTTGTTCCCTCTCCACCTATATATATATATATATATGTACATAAATATATATATTATTAATTAAATACACATATTGAAAATGACTAGTTAATTATTATAAATAATTAATTAATTAATCAAGTAATAAATTAAGTAATAAATTTACCAAACGTATGTAATGCGTTGCAGTATTAACACTCCCCCCGTGTGTGTGCAGCCACCTTTTTCAGAAGCACGGTTCTTCTTGGCTTTCTCACAATAATTCTTAAATCCTTCATTTTTCTGCCAATACTCATTAAACTCAGCCCAAGTTGAGTCTCCCATATAAGATGGCTTCGTACCCGTATTGCGCGCCCTCCGCATCAATTCAGAATAGCGATGAGAACATCTCTTATGGAACACTCTCTCAACTGGGGCTTGCTCCCCTGGATACCATGTACATTTTTCCTATTTAAGAAATTTACAATAATGTTGTTAATTATAAGGCAAGAATTAATTAATTAATCAAGTCAATATAAAAGATAATACACCAAATTAATTATTTCGTAGAATCGAATAACTTACCAAAAATGATCTTAACATCTTCTTATTTGCATCCTTATCTTTTCTAACTTCCGTCCAGTTCTTCCAGCTCTTGGTAAAATTCTCCTTGATTGTTTTTGTGATGGCGGTAGCTGAAGCCTTCAAAGGAATAAAACTGCATTAAAAAAAGATGAATTTTGTTACACCAAATATAAGTTATATATAAATGGCAACAAAAATAAATTAATAAATAATATATATATATATATATATATATATATATATATATATATATATATATATATATAGACTTACGAATCGCCAACAATCTGCAATATGATACGCCCATCAGGTGTAACCCTAATCACATCAGTCCCATCAATGAATGTGCGTACCCCATCCGCATCAACATGTGTCGGGGATAAGCCCTCAGTACCAACAGGAATCGATGGGCCCCCTGCAGTACTAGTACTAGCACCATCCTCAGACACAGGTGGTGGCAAATATCCGCCAGTAGTAACAACAACACGCGTAGGCTGAACACGGCGCCCTAGGCGAGTAGATGTCTTCCGCCTGCTAGTGCTGGCGGCATCGGGAGGTGGAGGAGGAACATATGCGCCGTCATGATCGGATCCCGAGTCATCATGAGATGCCATATCTGTATAGATCTAGCTAAACATATACATTTAAACAAAACAAACATATACTAAACAAGGTTAACATAAACATATACAAAACTCATGCATTAAAATAAATAATTTGAATCTCATTCATTCTCAAACAAATAACATCCTTCATTAAAAATAACATCTTCATTAAAAATAGAATTGTTGAAACATAAATTACATTCATTCTAATTTGAATCCCATTCATTCTCAAAATCATCATCATCGGAGGAGTGAATTCTTGATACACCAATGTGGTCTGTTGCATCATCACCATCAGCATCTTCGTCATCAACAACTTCATCGCCGGTGTTTGGCTCATCACATAAACGAACAATGGGTTCAACTTGAATCACTTCATTTACATTAGACATCTCTTCCATTTGATATGGCATATCTTCCACTGTGTCATCATTTGTCTGATCAATGCGACCTCTTGGTTTTGTTTTAATTGCGACACACCAACCACGCCTATCAGTCCGCATTGATGGATAAGGGACATAATAGACTTGTCTCACATTTTGTGCAATGACTAACGGATCATACGGTCGATATCTACCATTCATTTTAATGTCCACTGTATTTGACTTTGGATTCACCTTTGTTCCTCGAGCAGACGGATCAAACCAATTACAATAAAAAACCACTACCTTTGGACTAAAATCTAGATGGGGGTACTGAAGTTCATATATGTGTTGAACCACACCATAAAAATCATCTTCACCTCCTCCAGTGACCCCCTTCATGCACACTCCACTATTGACTGTCTCTCTGCCCTGTGTCCATTCATTGGTGTGAAATTTGTATCCATTGACAAAGTATGTGTGCCATTCTTTAACACATCTTCGAGGACCGTCTGATATGTTCCTCAAGTGTTGGTTGGTAGGATTTGGCGGGAGGGAATACACATATTGACTAAACCACATTGGAAAATGCGCATGAATATGAGCAGAAGATTGGTCTTCACGTACTGCCTCTGATGACAAGAACTCCCTAAAAAGAAATAATTTAATTGTTACAATTGTCTACTATATTAACTAATTAAGACCTATTGTTAATGTTGAGGAACATACTCAATAAATGGTTGCACCTCAGTACAGTTTATCAACACATGAACATGTGCTGAACTTAACTCTTCATCTGTTAGCCAGTGAGTTGACTCCTTCCCAGATGGACGACCGGGTAGACAAAAGACAGACAAAGCCAAAGGATGTCGCCATTCAGTATCCACTTCATTTCGACTGCTTCCAGGAGCAAACTGATTCTTGAAATAATGAGAACAAAAATGTGTTGTTTCACGGTGTAGGTAAGAAAAACATATCGATCCTTCAACTCTAGCTTTGTTTTTCACCGATCTTTTTGAATCACCCATGAACCTAGAGAATATGATATTAATATAATAGTCATATATTTCAATTTAAACTTGTTTCTTATATTATAATTAAAAATTAGCTGACCTTTCAAACGGATACATCCATCTGTATTGGACAGGTCCGCCAAGTTTAGCTTCATATACGAGATGCAACGGTAGATGCTCCATAGAATCAAAGAAACCAGGTGGAAATACTCTCTCCAACTTGCATAAGATAAGTGGGATGTCTTGTTCCATTTTTGAAAGATCATCAGCTTTTAGCGTTGCAGAACACAAATTCTTAAAGTATTGACTTATTTCAATGAGCGGATTCAAAACGTGTGTTGGCAACGAACTAAAAGCGATAGGAAGTAAGCACTCCATGAATACGTGACAATCACGACTCTTCATCCCATGCAACCTCCCATTATCCACATCCGCACATCTAGATAAATTGGAAGAATAACCGTCAGGCATTTTCAACTCTTTTATCCATTGATAAACTGCTTTCGCTTGTTCGGTAGATAAAGTATAATTGGCTTTGGGTTTCAAAATCCTAGTACCTTGCTCAACCAACAACAAATCCTTTCGTCTATAGAAATGATCTATATCCTTCCTAGCTTTCTCATTGTCTTTCGTTTTGCCTTTCACGTTCATGACAGTGTTAAATATGTTGTCAAAAAAATTCTTCTCTATATGCATGACATCGAGATTGTGTCTCAATAGATTATCTTTCCAATAGGGAAGTTCCCAAAAAATACTTTTTTTTGTCCAATTGTGCCATTGTCCATAGCCATCTGGACGAGAAACAACACCGGCTACGACTTCCACAGGAGGGATATCCCTAACATTATTCCAAACTTCCTCTGGTGTCAACTGACGAGGAGGTCCAGCTGTTTCAACATTTCCCTTGATGAATGCATATTTCTGCTTTCTAAATGGGTGATCCATAGGTAAGAACCTACGGTGCGAGTCAAACCATGAAACTTTTCCTCCGTATTTAAGACTAAAAGCCTTTGTGTCAACCATGCAAATCGGACACGCCATCTTACCATGTGTCCCCCATCCAGACAACATTCCATAGGCAGGGAAGTCATTTATGGTCCACATCAAAGCCGCCCTCATCACAAAATTTTGTTTGCGTGCCACATCATAAGTTAAAACACCATTCCACAACCTTTTTAGGTCATCAATCAAAGGTTGCAAATAGATGTCAATACCAGCTGTTGGATTACTTGGCCCTGGAATAATAGAATTTAAAAACATGTATGGTTTGGACATACACATTTCTGGAGGAATGTTGTATGGGGTAACAATAACTGGCCAACATGAATACGGTGTTGCCGAGGCTTGAATATATGGTGTGAAACCATCAGAGCACAAACCAAGCCGAACATTGCGTGGATCACTGGCAAAATCTGGATGAACACGATCAAAATGCTTCCAAGCTTCACCATCAGATGGGTGACGTAATTCACCAGAATTATTTCTATTTTGATGGTGCCATGTCATTTTACCTGCGGTCTCCATTGAAGTAAACATCCTCTGTAGCCTTGGAATAAGAGGCAGATAGAACATTGATTTTCGTGGAACCGGTTTGCCTCTGCTCATCCCTGATCTACTGACACGATAGCGTGGTTGTCCACACAACTTGCATTCCGACAACTCTCCATCATTTATGCCAAACTCATTGTTATAATAGAGCATGCAACCAGACACACAACAATCAATCCTTTTAGATTTTAAGCCAAGCTTCGATACCACTCTTTTAGCTTCATAATAACTTTGCGGTAAACTCCCTCTAATGGGGGTTGCATCCAACATCATTTTGGTCATATATTCCATGCACAACTCAGCAACATTAAATTGAGACTTAAGACCCAACAACCGAACACACATTGATAATTTTGAGTCTGTAGATCCTTCAAATATGGGTTTATTTGTCTCACTCAAATACATGTAAAACCTTTGAGCTTCCTCATTTGGAACTTCGTCAGCATCTGGTTCTTCAAAATCCAAATTTACTCCAACAGCGTCAGATATCATTCCCTGATAAACATCTAACGGTTGTATTCCCCATCCTTCAGATGTCGTAGTCACTGGATAACTACTTGATGTGTGATCTACTACTTCAACCGGAACATTAACCGCAGGAACTGCAGCTACCCCTGGCGCTCCTTCCCCGTGACGACTCCATGTCCAATAATTTGGCCTAAACCCATTATTGTACAAATGAAGTCTAACTTCATGTTCATTTTTTATAGCTCGAAATGAACATTTCAAGCACAGACATCTAATACCGCCTTGTCGCCCAAATTCTTCATGATCAATGTACTTAGCACAAAAAATAAACTCTTCTACTCCTTCTACAAAACGTCGTTTTACACCAGTTCTTCCAGGATACAATCGATCATACATCCAACTACGATCCATTTTCAAGAACTATACGTATACTACACTACAATATAAATAAAATAAACTATCAATTACTTCATATTTTGATATATATATTTATATATTACTCATTTTATTTTGATATTTCAATAAACTACCAATTAATTACAAGCAACAGAATTAATTTTTTAATAATGTTATATACTAATAATTTAAACATTATAAATAATAATTCCAAATTTAATTTTAAATTTCAATTTTTATAAGACAATATATGTTAATAAAATTTATAAGTGAACTTAATAAATAAGTTTTTTCAATATAAATTAATTTGTATTATTATTGCAAACAAAATTTGTAACAAAATTTTACTAAAAATAGTGAAGTAAGTAATATTTTATTAATTACTTTAACAACTAACCGTAGTGAAGAGAAGACTCTGGCTTGAAGCTTATCCTGAACTCAAGCAGAGAGGAAAAAGGAGGAACCCAAACAATACCTAAACAAAAAACAACACAATTAGTAACAAATTCATATTATTATAAAATAATTTAAAAACGAATATTACAAAAAAAATTAAAAACTAAAACTATTAACTCATATCAAAAACATACCTTGAAGAAATTTCCCAATAAGAGCAGAAGACAATTCGTAGGGAGGAAGCGCTACACTTCAAAAACAGATTTAGTAGAGAATGAGAGAATTTGGGAGAGAGTAAAAGAGAAATTTTAAGAAGAGAATGGGAGAATTGTTAGAAGTGTGAAGAATGAGAAGTGGGGAATGGATATATATAGAAAAACGCAGCCCAACGGTCAAAAGGGATTTGCGGCGGATTTTGAAATTCAATATCCGCGGGTTTTTTTTTTGGAGCTTTGCGGCGGATTTTGAAATTTAAAATCCGCGGGTTTTTTATTTACGGAGATTTGAGGCGGATTCGTGGTACTTTGCGGCGGATATTCAAATTAAAATACCGCGCCTTTTTTTTAAAAACACCAAACAATCCGCCGCAAAAGCTACAATCCGCCGCAAATACTCAACATCCGCCGCAGATGACACAAATCCGCCGCAAAGTACCATTTTTTTTTTAAAAAAAAATTATTATTTTTTTAAAAAAATTATTATTATTTTTAAAAAATAAATTTTATTTTTTTAAAAAAATCGTTTTAATTAAAAAGATATATTATTTTATTAATTTTTTTAATTATTGATAAAAAAATTAAATCCAATAACTAATTAATTTTTAATTTAAAAAAATAAAAATTGGGAAAAGCAGTAAAATATTATCACCAAAAAAATATCCATACAATTAATAAAATATCCATACAAAAAAATAAAATAATCTAAAGCAATAAAAATTGGGAAAAACAGTAAAATATATATTTAATGTCTGCTACCCCTAAACGGAGACCTACGCCATTATCTTGATATGACAATCTCTTGAGCATTGTCGGCAGCAGCTCCATTACAGTGGCGTATGTCTCCATTTCTTTGTAAAGAAATTTCCACATTGTCGTGAACACCCCTTCATCTTTTTCGTTAAAATTAACCCATTTATCAGCAAAAAGCTCCTCCTCATTATTTCACCACAAGTGACATATACGTTAATCAAACGCTCGGTATCATCCTTCAACTTAACAGCCCGTCCTTGCAGTTCCTCAAACTTTCTATTTAGAGATTCAACCATATTTTCAAAATAGAAAGTTTCACAAGAAATCATCTTTTGAAAAGATGATTGAATCTCTAAATAGAAAGTTTGAGGAACTGCAAGGACGGGTTGTTAAGTTGGAGGATGATACCGAGCGTTTGATGAGCGTATATGTCTCTTGTGGTGAAAATAATGAGGATGAACTTTATGCTGATAAAGGGGTTACTTTTAACGAAAAAGATGAAGGGGTCTTCATGACAATGTGAAAATTTTTTTACAAAAAAATTGAGACGTACGCCACTCTATTGGAACCCCGCTGCCGACAATGCTCAAGAGAGTGCCGTATTAAGAGATCGAGTGCCGTATCAAGAGAATGAGAGTATTGGTAGAGGTGTGAAAAAAGAAGAAGGGGAGAAGGGGTTTATATAGGAGAAACGAAGTCAAACGGTCAAAAGGCAAGATCCGCCGGAAACGGAAGTTACCGGCGGATTTAAGGGATTTGCGGCGGTTAATTAAAATCTCGTAAAAAAAAAAAATTTGTGAACCCAAATCCGCCGCAAGAACCGTTAAATCCGCCGCAAGAATCGTTAAATCCGCCGCAAAAGCCAAGACGAATTTTAATCCGCCGCAACGGTCAATTATTCCGCCGGTAACTTTGAGGCGGATAAAATCCGCCGGAAATGCGTAGATTCCGCCGGTAACTTTGCGGCGGATCCATATCCGCCGGAAACTCCTGGCCGGAAAAAGCAAAAATTCTTGTAGTGTAAGAGCCATACTTTCATCAATTTCATCATCTGAGTTGTCACTATCATCAAACCGACTAGAACTAGATGCTTTTAGAGCCAAGCTTTTCTTTTTCTTATCTGTATTTTCGTACTCAGCTAGACGGGTGAGTTCTAGTTCATGCTCTTGAAGTTTACCGAACAGAGTAGCCAGAGTCATAGTAGCTAAATTTCTTGATTCAGCTATAGCAGTAACCTTGGGTTGCCATTCTCTATTCAGACATCTCAGAACTTTGTTGATTAGATCCTCTGCAGGAAATGACTTTCCCAACAAGCTTAACTGATTCACTATGTGAGTGAACCTTTTCTGCATTTCTGGTATTGTTTCACCTGTATTCATTCTAAATAGTTCGTACTCTCTGATAAGAGTATTTGTTCTTGCCCTTTTCACTTCATTTGTACCCTCATGAGTAACTTGGAGATTATCCCACATTTCTTGGGCAGATTTACAGTTTGAAACTCGAAAAAATTCATCAGGACTTAAAGCAGAAGTAATAATATTTTTGGCACGTAAATTATGTTGCACTTTTCTTTTCTCATCATCAGACCATTCATTTCTACTTTTAATTGTAAGAATACCATCTACTATGTGCGTGGGGACATAGGGTCCTTTTTCCACAGCATCCCAAACATCTAAGTCTACCCCTTCAATAAAAATTCTCATTCTTTCTTTCCAATATGCATAATCTTTCCCGTTGAATCCCGGAGGACGGGTAAGGGAAGCACCCTCTTGCGTAGACCAACCTGAAGCCATTTCTCTTGAAGCTGCTAGGCCCTTTATACAAGAGTCTAGCTCTGATACCACTTGTTACCAAGTGGCTTCAGTCTCAAGAGGGGGGGTGAATTGAGATTTAAAACTTTTCAGATCTTTCGAAAACGTTTTCCCCTTTTCAATGACTTAGATCAATTTTTCGCGCAGGTTAAGTGGAAGCGAAGGAATTAGAATATAAAGCAGTAAAGCGGTATAACAGTAAAGCAGGAAAGCAGTAAAGCACGCAGAGATTTATCCTGGTTCGGTCACCTCCTAGTGACCTACGTCCAGTCCTCACACCCTTGTGAGATTTTCCACTAACCAAAACAACAAGGCTTACAGGTGCCTTGGAAAACCTTTACAGACTCAGGCACTCTCCTCCTAGGATACCCCACCTATGGGGAGCCCTCAAATATAAAAATACAATAACAAGAGATACCCCACCCCTGTTACAATCAACTGCCCTAGAAAGATACCCCACTTCCTAGTACATGCAGCTACCCTAGAGAGATACCCCACTCCCTAGAAACAAAACACAACAATTAAATAATAACAAACGTAAAGACAGAAATACCTCTAATGAAGGCAGATATTACAACTTGAAGAACGCAACCCCAACTAACTCTTAGCAACAGATCAGCTCAGACGGACCAACGGTGCGTGACGAGCAAAAGTAAAAGCGTAAAGAGTTTTTCTCAAAAAGTTCTCTGATTCGTGAAATGGGTTGTTCTGTGAAAATGAACGTGAAGCACTGCCTATTTATAGGCTATGAGGAAATTAAGTTTACGTTGAAAATATTGTAGGAATCGATTCTTTGTTGAATGCATTTGATCTAGGAATCGATTTATTTAAGTGATGAATCGATTTATTTTTGTTTGAAAAATAGATACAATCGATTCTTGAGTACTCTGGAGAGCTAGGAATCGATTCTATACTTAGTGAAAATATGTATGAATCGATTCTCAGCTTGCCTGAGACATGTGGGAATCGATTCTCAGTTAAGTGCAAAAGAGTGGGAATCGATTCTTCCCTTAAAATTGTTTGGCTCAGAAATCGATTTATGTACTGAAAATACATGACCTGACAATCGATTCTTCCTTTTCTGTTTTTACCTGAAAATCGATTTTGATGTATGTTTATGCATGAGGAAATCGATTTTATGTTTTTAAAGATGATAGGTATGTTTACGTAAGTATGCATGCATCTTTGAAAACCTTGTGAGTGTGTGAGATTTTAACATACGAGCTGACCTTTGAAAGAGCTTACACTTTTTCCTAAGACACACCCAAACCTTAAGGACTACCCTTATATTTAAGGACTACCCTTATATTTAAGGACTACCCTTAAACTTGAATCTTCAATTCTTGAGCTTGTTTGTCTTGGATTGTGACTTTGATGTTTAGTCACTTTTCTTTACTTTTGGCTATCAACTTTACCTTTGCCTTTTTCATCATCAAAACATATTCTGCAATACTAGTTTACCTGCAATACAAGGTATCCACAGGGGTTGCCGACGTTGAAGCTATACTTAACAGTTCTTTCCACTTTCTTTTCATTGATTTTCCGGACCCTTCATGATCGAAACCTCCTGTTATCATCATTATGATCGAGTGTTCTTTTGATCTTTTATTCGATTGATCGTGGTCTGGCTCGGTCACGTCTTTTCCTTTTGTTCTAGGATCTTCTTTTCTTTCCTTTCTGATATCGTCAAATCTTCCTCCCTCCCTTTTGACATAAGAAGATAGTTTTCCTCGTTTTATCAAATCTTCAATGTCATCTTTAAGAGCATTGCAATGGTTTGTGTCATGGCCATTGCTTCTGTGGTATCAGCAGTACGTATTTGTTAGCCTTTTGTCCAGGTCGGATAGGTAGGGATCTGGGAGGTTTGACGTCCCTGAACTCGACGTTCCAACATTTCCCCAATAATTGGGCGTTGGAGACGTTGAGTTCAGTATATACCTGGTGTCGATTCTTCTTACCGAAGCTCCATGAATTCTTTCGAGGATCGACCTCGATGCGGTGTTTTGATGGTTCTGCATGTGATGATGCTTTGTCGATTTTGGAATTTTCCTCTTCATTGATGAAACACTGGGATAGCTCAAGGAACTCCTGTAAGGTGTTAGGTTCCCAGGTGTTAATATGCTTTCGGAACGGGCTTCCAGGAAATAGACCATGAGCCATGAAGAAGATTCGAAAAGCGTCGTCTAGCTGTCGAACTTCCAGAGCTTCGTTGTTGAATCGCTCTATGTATTCTCTTAGGGGCTCGTTTCCCCTCTGGATGATAGATGCTAAAACATTCTTATTTTTGGGTTTGCTTTTGGAATGGGCAAAGTGTACCGAGAAGTGTTTTGCTAATTGGTCCCAGGAGGAAATGGTGTTCGATCTTAAAGTCCGGAACCATTCGGAGGCCATTTTGTCCAAGGTTAATGGGAATATTCGGCATTTCATTTCCATTGGTACATTTCGGTACTGCATGGTCGTGTCAAATTGATCGAGATGCCTGTCGGGGTCGCCCGTTTCGTCGTAAGTCTTCAGTCCTCTAGGTGGTTTTTCAAGATACCGTGGAACTCAGAAGTTATCGATTGCTCTTGTGAACGGACCTTTTCGCCTAGGATGACTCGCCCGAGATTGTGGTTGTTGTCCGTAGTGAGGATCGGGACGTCCGTATCGTCGAGGTTGATTGTTTTGATTGTTGTCATGGCTTCTTGAACGTCGTCTTGGCGAGGTCGAGTCCCAGTGTGGATGATGTTGAGGGGGTTTATTTGAGCCTTCAAGATCGTCATAACGTCGAGCCGGAGGAGTACGGGAACCATTCCCCTGGTGACGGCGTGGGGGAGAATGAGAATCGTCGAGATCGTCATATTGTTGAGCCGGAGGAGAACGGGAACCATTCCCTCGATGACGGCGTGGGGGAGAATGGGGATCGTCTAGATCGTCATATTGTTGAGCCGGAGGAGAACGGGAACCATTCCCTCGATGGCGGCGTGGGGGAGAGCGATGATTGAGCTTTCTCCTTGGGGAGATCGATGAAAGAGTCTCACTCGAGTTGGGTTTCGTTTCTCAAGGGAGTCCTGCCCGGTCGATTCTTGGTCCGGAACGTTCCGTGCTTGGAGTCTCGCTACTTCGGCTTCGAGGTCAGTGAAACGGTTGCTTCTCTCTTCGTTTACGGCGGCTTCCTGTCGAGCCAGTAACTGAACGAGTTGTTGGACCGCGTCGGTCAAAATTGGAAGCAATTGAGGAGGAGGTGGTAAGCCAGCTTCATCTGTGCTCGAATGTATCTGGGGCAAACCTGTGTTGGGATATCGATTTCGAGCTTGACACGAATTTGCGAGTTCCTGGACGTGGCCTTCAGGGGTTTGTTGAGGGTCGACCTCAGGTCCGACTGTGAGATGTTCGATCTCGAGGTGTTCGATCTTGTTCGATCTTGAGGTGTTCGATCTTGTTCGATCTTGAGGAGGCGATGTTGTACCTGCAATGACACTCCGACGCTCAAGTCAGTATTTGAGTGAATGAGTGTTTTGTTAGAAAAGTGCTTATCATTAATGAGCATTGAATGCTGTATTTATAGAGTTTTAGTGGTGTTTGCTATGGTCGATTTGGGTCGTCCGATCTTACAGAGTGATCTTGGCCATTGAAGAATGGACTTTGCTTTTTGAATGGGTCTTTCAACAATTAGGCCTTGCAGGGAGTGTAAATAACAGAAATTCCAATTACCATAACAGAAAGAGATCGTGTCACTTTGACACATATGTCTGTGTTTGAAGCTGTTTTAAATTACATTCAGGTGCTTTACACTCGATCCATGGTTCATTCTCAATCAAAATCAATTCAATATTATTACTACACGATAATTAGGTCCTTGCCTACATTATATGAGATTTATTTAATTAGAAATGTGATTGAAATTATTATGTGATTGAGAGAATTACCCATGTTCAAGATATTGTTCTAGTAAGTATAAATAAATGTGGTGTGAAGTTTTGCTCATTGTTGTCCCTATCGGGTGTTGTCCGTAGAAATTGTAGAATAGAAATCTAGCTTCCAAATCTATTATGTGGTTTGCTAATCCGTGGTTTTAAATTTTGTGCTACATTAGATGTTGTTGAAACATGACTTATAGTCAATCTGAATTACTTTCAATAAACAAAGCTTGACTGCGCGATCTCATTTCAGAACATTTTATAATATACAGCTAAGATTCATATTTTGTAGTTGTTATACCCTTTTACTTTTGCTTTTATAAGAACCGGTATTTTACCCGTGTGACGCACGAGTGATACTGTATGGTCGGTGTATTGCCATGAAGTTATAATAGTAATTTGGAAGATAATCATAAGTTGTGAACAATGTCCAAAATGTATGATTTGAAATTTAAAGTGGAAAGAGATAGGTAATATGTCATATAAGATACAAATGAAAATTATATTGAGTCGAAGAAATTAAATGAGATTGACAATCAGAATTACATTGATCCATAATAATGTATTTAGACATTAGAAGTAAAATATGCATCCCCGTTGACACTCTCATTTGCATCCTCGTTGGCCCTCCCGTTGGCACTCCCGTTGACGCTCTCGTTACCTCTCTGGTTGTCACTCCCGTTGCAGCTACCATTGTCAGTCTCTCGTTGTCGCTCCCGTTGCCACATGTTAACTCATATTTTTCTATATGATTTAATATTACGTTTAATTATAAGTAATTTATTTTGTAAAGTTTGGTAGTGGCTAAAGTTGTATTTATATAATAATTCTTAGTGGTTAAATTGATTGTCTTTTAGCGGTGAATTTACTAAAATAATGTATTTAGACATTAGAAGTAAAATATGCATCCCCGTTGACACTCTCATTTGCATCCTCGTTGGCCCTCCCGTTGGCACTCCCGTTGACGCTCTCGTTACCTCTCTGGTTGTCACTCCCGTTGCAGCTACCATTGTCAGTCTCTCGTTGTCGCTCCCGTTGCCACATGTTAACTCATATTTTTCTATATGATTTAATATTACGTTTAATTATAAGTAATTTATTTTGTAAAGTTTGGTAGTGGCTAAAGTTGTATTTATATAATAATTCTTAGTGGTTAAATTGATTGTCTTTTAGCGGTGAATTTACTAAAATAGTTGTGTTATAAAAAGTTAAACAAAATCGGTATCTTCTAATAATATTAATAATTGAGTAAAAATATTGACAAACGGTTTTTAAAAAAAAATTAAAAAATTCATTTCTTTTTATAAAAAATATATTAAAAAAAAATAGTTTTCTCAAAAAATCAGTTTTTTAAAAAAAAAATTAAAAAACTGTATTGGTAATGTAGCGTACTGTAGCGTACTGTAGCGCGTCAGAATTTGCACTGTTGCGGCACTGTAGCGCTTTGGCTTTATGTGGTGAATTGTCTATTTTTCCCTTAAATTGTGACAAATATCTAAATTTGGTGATGTCTAGAAATGTAAATGTGCTAGCATATATTTTTATTAAATAGATTAGATAGATAAATGTGCTAGCATATATTTTTATGAGATAAAAGTTCGTAAACATTTGATTTTATGGTGTTCATATTTTGAAATATAATAAGATAGCAGTAACGACCATTATCAAGTTTGGTCAATATCACTCCAAAAATTCATTGCTCTTAATCCCATTCAAAACTCATATAGCTTGATAATGGATGTCAACTGAAATTTGTTCAAAATATGAACGGTTATTTCAAAATAAACACCATATTGTAAATACAAGCAAAAACCGGTTTGTAACTGGTTCCGGAGAAGGAAGCGGTTTAAAAGTGGGAACCGGTTTTAAACCGGTTTAGAACCGAACATGCACCACTTTGTGGGAAAACCGGTTTTCTACGAAAACTGTTTTCTGAACCAAACCGGTCTGGATATTTGGTTCAGTTTGCTGCAGTTTTTGCACCATGCACTGCCCTAATGACTACATTTTAGTAGGCATGTGGACATCGGGCGATTTTGGGCGGTTTCGGGCCCAAACCACTCATCCGGTTAACACCGCGGTTGGGAAATATAGACCCAGTTCCGCCCAAACTTCTTCTCAGATTATGCGGGTTCGGTTTGACGGGTTTTTCGGGTAAAACAGTGGGTAGGGGCGGATTTGGACACGAGAGGTTGAGAAAGATGAATAGAGGAAGGAGGAAGAAGATGAATGGGAAAAAACCAGAGAGAAAGACGAAGTACTTTCAACTCCAAAGCAATAAAACTAATAACTTTGCTATTCAACAACTTGCAAAAAAGTGAAATGATGTGATTGATTTTCAGAGCACTGTGCGAAAGGATGTGCGTGGGATAGTGTGAGGTAAAAAAAATAATAAAAATACCTGTACCTATTTCAACAACTGCCATCACGTGATCAGTAAAATAGCAAAATAACATGAACTAGGGTTTTTTTTTACCCCCGTCAACTCTCATCTACCCCATCATCCTTTTGAAAATACTAAAATACCTTTAAAATTTTGATAAAATTACAAAACATTTACCATTTTTACTTGCATCCGTTTGACCAGAAATTTTCTAGAGATTATCGGATTTACCCTTCAGAGCTATATCCGATTTCCCATCGGATTTACGCATCGAATCTACGTACTTCCGATCCCCAAGCGACAGCACAAACAATAAGTCAGATTTAGCTAAATCCGATTCTCCCATTGTATCTACCTATATCCGATTTCCCATCGGATATAGGTAGATCCGCTTTGACTTTTATTTTTTTAAAAATTTGTTTTTTCAGTGTCAAACAGGTATCGAGGGGAGTCCTCGTCTCGGGCATCGCCAGGTGGTCCGAGTACACGCACCCGCCACAGGATTGCGGGACATGCGTCTGCCCGCCATAGGCGACAGCAGCAGTATCAGCAGGTGGAGGAGGCCCCGGACTATCAGTATGAGGAGGGCCAGCAGGGGCATCCTCTTGATGAGGATTCTATGTCTGAGGGCCATTTTATGGCTGAGCAGGAGTATTATCAGCACCAGTATCAGCAGCAGCAATATCAGCAGTACCAGGAGGAGCCCTACCATCAGCCTCAACAGCATGAGGAGCAGCATGAGCTATTCACTGGGCTAGGATCTCATGTCTGTTCTATTATATTGAGAGACCCGGTAAGTTTCATTTATTTACGTAGCTTTCTTAGTTTAATTGATTTACATAGCCTTATTTTTTTAATTTTTTATTTTTTTATAATGCAGACATATGAGCGTAAATTGAAGGTTACCAACCATGGTAACAAGCTGGCTCAGAGATTGCTTGGGTTTTCCCAAAACCACCAATTATGGGCCTTTATCACAGGTTCCGGATTAGCCCCCCTCGTCTCGACGGGTACACAAAGGTGGACCATGAGCTGATGTCTGCTTTTGTTGAGAGGTGGCACTCAGAGACATCGTCATTTCACCTACCATTTGGTGAAATGACAATTACTTTGGATGATGTCTCCTGTTTGCTGCATCTACCCATTACGGGGAACTACTTCAGAGCCCCACCTACCTCGGTCACCACTGATCAGGCCATCCACCTAGCACATGTTTATCTAGGTGTGACTATAGAGGAGGCGGGGATGGAGTGTCGAGCTTCATCTGGCCCGTATTACCGTTTTGAGTGGCTGCAGGAAATTGTTACTAGAGGGTCCATAGAGGATGACATGCATCCTGCTGTTAGGGCCTTTATCCTTCTGATCCTGAGCTGGTCCATCTTCACGGTCAAGACTGGCGACAGGGCTGAGGCTAAGTGGCTGCTGCTACTTGAGGATGTCAGTGCAGCTAGAGTGGGATCATATGCACGGGGGCAGCAGGGCTTGCTTTCATGTATGACTAGCTGAACTACTCCTGCTTGGACCAGGCGCATCAGTTAGGAGGGTATGCGACCCTCTTACAGGTAATAATTTTATGTTATCTTTTTCCGAGTTTGGTTAAATTTCTGTTAAACAGTTTTTAAGTTATCTTCTTTTTTTCAGAGCTGGATTTTATGGTATTTCCCTCAGCTGGTGGAGAGGAGGAGTGGATTGCGGACTGGAGCACTGTGTGGGCGTTGGAGGAAGAAGAAGACAGATGGAGTGAAGCTGGGGATATACAGGCAGAGGATTGATGCACTTACCTATAAGTATATAGTTGCTCACTCTCCTTTGTTTCTTTGATTAAATCTTGCCTAATTATAGGCCAACTATCCTCACCAAGATCGAGACCAACCGCTACTGCTCGGAACCCACAATTACCATCCCGTTCAACATCAATAATTTTTTCCACATACGGTTGCACGTGATGAGGAACTGACGGTAAATTGAATTTAGTGTCACCCTGATGTGTTAATTTCTTAGAAACACTCTGAGATAGGATTGAACACCGCTGTGATGATTTTATACAAGAAGACCGCTGTGATGAATTTTTGGAAGAAGTTCCAGATTCTTGAGTCAGTTTCATCTTCTCATCCACATGCTCCCACCCAGAAGGATCACGCTTGACATCATATAATTTCTGCTTCTTCTTCTTTGGTGTACCTTTTGTTTTTACTTTAAATGGTGGTGCAACCATTGAAGAAGTGGTAGGGAATGCAAGCTCATTAAGTTGTTTCTTGAAGACGAATCTCTCCTCGGGAGTCATACGATTATATCTCTCCCAAATCATCTCCATTTGGTAAGAAATATCACAGTCAGCCGATTTTTCCTGCGAGAATTTATCATCCATAGAATCCAAACTCAATTTTTTCCAATGGTCGTCTATAACATCCAACGGAATAGGAGTACCGGAGACATGGTACACACCTAGCTCACAAGCACAAGGAAGAAGATGTGTCTTTCTAATAATGCACCCACAACGGGCTTTGTCATATCCAACCCCAGATGTCGATTTTGAAAACTCTTCAATATGATCCAAAGCATTTAAAGAGACAAGACCGCGAAGCTTTTTAAACAAAAGAGTATTGGAAGCCACTTCAATACGGTTGATGCTTCTTTGAAAAGACCCGATGACTTTATCAAATTGAAGAGTAAGCATCTCATGCATAGATGTAAATGACTTAGACAAGTCACCTCCAGAAGTCCTCAACTGTCTCTTCAAAGTCCAATGAGCTGACTCGACTCTTAAATAATAACAATAAACACATGTCAAAAAAATTTAAACTACGATAAAAATACTAAACACGTGTCAAAAAAATTTAAGCTACGATAAAGATACTAAACACGTGTCAAAAAAATTTAAACTACGATAAAAAATACTAAACACGTGTCAAAAAAATTTAAACTATGATAAAATACTAAACACGTGTCAAAAAAATTTAAACAACAATAAAGATACTAAACACGTGTCAAAAAAATTAAGCTATGATAAAAATACTAAACACGTGTCAAAAAAATTTAAACTACGATAAAAATACTAAACACGTGTCAAAAAAATTTAAACTACGATAAAAATACTAAACACGTGTCAAAAAAATATAAACAACAATAAAGATACTAAACACGTGTCAAAAAAATTTAAACTACGATAAAAATACTAAACACGTGTCAAAAAAATTTAAACAACAATAAAGATACTAAACACGTGTCAAAAAAATTTAAGCTACGATAAAAATACCTATTGGTGGTCTGATTCCCGAAGTGTGGGATCTGATTTGTCCATGCCAAGATAAATCTTTCCTTATGCTTTGTCAACCACGTGTCATGCACATACTTAATAAGAGCGGGCAAATCAACGTAGGAGTCCTCAAAAATCTTCAAGTGAGCTGAGTACTCTGACTCGTCAAGTGAATCAATAATGTTATGCCAAAAATAGAGGACGTCCTTTTGCCTATCCACATGCACCAACTCTTTAATCTTCGCTTTCACATTTTTAGTCACGTGCCAAGAACATAACAAAATTGTAGCGGAAGGAAAGACATCAACAATACCGGACATAAGACCAAGATCTCTATCAGTCTCAAAAGCTCCTGAATGCCCGTTCTAGGACCCCTCTTAGAAGACCTATAGGCGTAACTGTTGCGTGAAAACGTAGATAGTGCAAGTATACACTGTCAACAAGTAATATAGAGTAAGTGAGATCGTTCCCACGAGGAATTATGCTAAATAACGAGAGTTTAATTTGATTAACAATTTAGTGAGGAAAGTAAATGACACACAAGTTTTGGGCAACATAACCAGTAGTAAAAAGTAAAGGGTAATGGAAATCAGTGATGAGAACAAGTCAAGATGCATTTACTTCAGTAGCTTCATTAAAATGTGATTAAAGGTACGTTTAATGTTGCAGCATTAGGTGCTGCAGCAATAAGACGTTATTCTCTCGAATACTTCACACCAGGTTTCCTTGCAAGAGTTTATCTCTAAACCCTAAAGAAGTACCTCCTAGGCTGCTTGAGCACCGGCAGTGTTCACCTTATGGGTTATGCCCTCCTATCTCTAGGGTTAAGCAAGGAACATCAAGATCTCTCGTTAATGTTCACTACCCATATTACCTTGTGAGATAAATTTACAAACCATCTCTGAATTTATAAATGCTATTTAGAATAGGCGGACCATTCCTACTCTAAAATGGAAATATTTTCACACACAAGATAAAATGCATAACATTGAACATACTTCATTAATCACATAGTAATTTAGCTACATCAGATCCAGCATCTCAACTATGAGTATTTAGCTCAT
Source organism: Astragalus membranaceus (assembly GCA_039519185.1). Lineage (NCBI taxonomy): Eukaryota > Viridiplantae > Streptophyta > Magnoliopsida > Fabales > Fabaceae > Astragalus > Astragalus membranaceus. Next base: position 165,783,922 of record CM076850.1, read on the forward strand.
ATTGAGCTTGCAAAACATGGAAAATAACTTAAACAAAATAGTAGAAGTCATATTACAAATTTCAAGGTAAGAAACGATACTACGAAGAGAGAACAGTAGGAGAGCTCCAAGGATGACAATGGAGGACTGATCCAGCTCGTCCAAGTAGAATCCACCGAGAAAAATGTAACTCCAGTGATGCTGCAGCAACTGTCTCAGCAATGGAAGTGTTTGGTAGTGATGGGTGAGCTTTTGCACGCAAGAGGAGCTATCTCTAAACTTCCCCTGACGGCAGAGCATGCTAATGAAGAAAGGGAAACGTCCTTTTATAGTGTCTCCTTGCTCACAACCCTAAAATGATGTCCTTTTTGGGAAAATGCTGCCTAGGTTAAAGGGCAATTGTGGGAAACACACATTAGGTCATATCTTTCCGTGCCATACAGCTCTGACACCTGTCCTTGCCTTGATTTCCGTGTTTTCCGCACTCCCTTGCAGCTTTCTCTCTCATCTTCCGCATTTCCACTATTGCGCACGCACCTGTTGCTGCGGCACTGACACTAAACATAATTAAATGCATTAAGGGCATCAAAATGCCCACATCAAACCAATTCATTCCTGCACCATTATTTCTAACCTAAACACATAATTACATCATAATTGACACAACAAGTTTATTAAATCTCCTAAAATCAAGCTTAGAAGCAAGTAATAACCATCATAAAAGATGGTTATCACACCCCCAAACTTGAACCGTTGCTTGTCCTCAAGCAATGACACTTGACACAGGCAAGCACAACTGTTAATAAGCAATCACAACCAATGAATCAATTCAAATATGAAGCATAAAGAAGAATCAAGCTGAGCATCAACTTTCAGACTATCACTCAATTGCAACCCTTCTGAATAATGAGTTCCCTAGCTTATTCCTGCTCAATAGTGTGTGTGTGACACTTAACTCAGTTCAGAACAGAGCAAGGTTCAAGATTTCACTTAGCTAAGACATAGAGAGGTTTTCTTTTGGGAAAGCTAAATTTTTTTCAAAAAGAAGGACAGACTAACAATTCATGCTCAGAAAGGGGGTTGAGCTTGATTAAGGGCTTTGATGCAGCAATCCAGAACTTTTAAGGCAGTGCACTTATTCAATCCTAACATTAACATTGCTGCAGCATCAGCTGCTGCAGCATTACAGACTCAGAATTGTACTTTGCTCAGACTTTTGACTTGATTTTGTACTGCAATGCCTTTATTTCCATTTCTCTTCTGAATAGCATTTTTGCGATTTTTTTTTATTTTATTTTTTTTTGCACAATAGGCAATTGCAGCACATTACACAATTATTTACAGACACTGGTGCTTTGCACCTTCATTCAGACTTAATTCAGACGTCCTAAACTATGTGCACATAACCCAGCATTGCTGCAGCAACAGTTGTTGCAGCACTGCATTCCTTCATGCTTTGCCTTAATATATCTCAGAGAACCCCCAAACTTAGTTTATTATGCTGCCCTAAGTTTTTAGTAGAAATTTAGCAATTCCCTAGGTCTACCAACGCTAGCCTAGTTTCAGATCATCTTTAATTCACTAAGTTCCTACCTAAGTTCAAGTTTAAGTGTAGGAGCATAAACAGAATAGTTCACTCATCAAACAGGGGTGTAATCACTAATTTCTCACCATATCATCACTAAGTTTTTGCTCAACTCTACTTCTATTTTTTTTTTAATTCACTAATTTGATTGCAAATAACATAGTACAAGACCTATGTATAGCTCCCCCCCACACTTAGAACTGTGCAGTGTCCTCACTGCATAAAGACAAAGGGGCAAGCTACAGAACAGCAAAAACAGAAGCAACTACTAACAACACAACTGTTGAGTGCTAACACAGGCAAGGCTCTCAACAGGTTTGTTCAAACACTAGAAACAGAAACACGCAACTAAAAACAGAGACAAATGAAAACTAAAAACATAAAGCATAAACCAGAATCAGCAACAACAGTTGCTGCAACAGTAGAAGCAGTGCTGCAGCATCACCTGCAGTCACACCCTCAAACTTCCAATTGCCAGAACTATTTTCCTGCAAAACAAACACAAGAACAAACAACAACACTGGTTTATTAGATTAAAAACCCTGGGCTGCCTCCCAGTAGCGCTTGGTTTAAGAGTCCTCAGCCAGACTAGCCCCTAATGCTAGAGGTTTTGTAATTCTGCATCTTTGTCCCTTACCACATGTGCTCCACGGTACTGTTTCACCCTCTTACCATCAATTTTGCATGTGGACCCAATCAGCTCTCTTCTTTGAATTTTCTCAGATGCTGCAGCAATAGGTGCTGCAACATTCACCTGCTCAGCAGATGCTGTTGCATTAAATCTCAGAATCTGATTCTCTTCATCTTGTGGTTCTGGCTGAGGTGGTGGTTCTGGTTGAGGTGGGAGCTGGGTGGGTTCTAGTTGCTGGGGTTCAACATTCCCATGAGTTTCTTTGACAACAACCTCATCATGTAACATACTTACTTCCATAAGGTCTTCTTTTTCTGATTCATCAAGAGTTTTAACCAAATGGTCACTTTGCTTATGGAAGTGCTTTTGAACTACAGAGTCAAGAGATACAACAAATGAACATTCCTCGGTTCCTTTATCAGGAAACTTCAGGGCATTCATCACATTGAACTTGATCTCTTGGTCATTAACTCTCATAGTCAATTCCCCTTTTTGCACATCAATTAGAGTCTTCCCAGTAGCCAAGAAAGGTCTTCCAAGAATTATAGGCACCTCCTTATCTGCATCAAAATCTAAAATCACAAAGTCAGCAGGAAATACAAATTTATCAACCTTTATCAGAACATCTTCAATTATTCCCTCAGGATAGGCAATAGATCTATCTGCAAGTTGAAGAGTGACAGTGGTAGGCCTAGCCATTCCAATACCAAGCTGTGTAAATATGGATTTGGGCATCAAATTGATGCTTGCCCCCAAATCACACAGTGCACGACCAGAATAGGATCCACCAATAGAACATGGTATGGTGAAACGGCCAGGGTCCTCCAATTTTCTTGGGAGCTTGCTCTGCATGATCATGCTACACTCTTCTGTCATTGCCACTGTCTCAAACTCTCCCAGTCTCCTCCTCTTGGTGAGCACTTCCTTCATGAACTTTGCATAATTGGGAATTTGTTGAAGTGCTTCCACCAAAGGGACATTGATGTGTAGTTGTTTCAACACCTCTAAGAATTTACCAAATTGTTTGTTCTCCTGAGCCTTCTTCAACCTTTGAGGAAAGGGAGGAGGAGGGTACTCTTGAACAAACTTAGGTGATGGCACAGGTGTTGCACCAGATGCTGCAGCATCAGCTGCTGTCGCATCTGTTTTACTTTTTTTTTCATTTTTTTCAGAATCTTTTTCTTTTCTTTTGTCACCACCACCTGTAGTAAGTGATGGCCCATTCAAATCCTTCCCACTCCTCAGAGATATAGCCTTGCATGTCTCCTTCCCTTTAGAAGATGAAGCTTCAGTGGTGGATGGCAAAGATCCACTCTGTCTTTGGGTTAGAGCAGTAGCTATTTGGCCTATTTGGTTCTCAAGATTTTTGATTGCAGCTCCTTGTGTCTGATATTGAGTCTTTGTTTCATTCATGAAAGCCTTAAGCATGGCCTCCATAGAGTTATCAATTGCAGGAGCAGCTTGTCTTGATTGAGCAGGGAATCCGGGTGGCACAGCAGGTGCTGGAGTAGCTGTTGCAGCAGGTTTGGCTGCAGCATTGTTACTCCATCTGAAATTTGGATGATCTTGCCACCCAGGATTGTAGGTATTTGAGTATGAATTATTACCCTTGTTGTACCCAACATAACTGACTGAGATAGGATTCGCAGGACACTCCTCATAAAGATGACCCCCTCCACAATAAACACAGCTTGGAGAGGAACCGCATGGAGCTGGTTCAATTGCTGCTACAGTTGCTGCAGCATGTGTTGCTGTAACACTAGGTGAACTCATGTTTTTGATCATATTAGATAGTGAAGCCACTTGAGCAGACAAGGCAGTAATCTCACTCACTTCATGTATACCAGCCACCTTCTTTTGAGCACTTGACCTAACAGTAGGCCATTGATAGCTATTTGCAGCAATATCCTCAATAAGATTATATGCATCATTGTAAGATCCTTTGAGTAGAACTCCTCCAGATGAAGCATCAAGCATGAGCCTTGTTTGGGGCTCCAATCCATTGTAGAAAGTCTCCATTTGGATGATGACAGGAATACCATGGTGTGGGCACTTCCTCAACAGTTCTTTGTATCTTTCCCATGCTTCAAACAAAGTTTCAAATTCAGTTTGCTTAAAAGAGGTAATTTCATTTCTCATCCTGGCATTCTTTATTGGAGGAAAATATTTTGTCATAAATTTTTCTGCCATCTCATTCCAAGTAGTGATAGAGTTAGGCTCTAGTGAGTTAAGCCAGGCCTTTGCTCTATCCTTCAAGGAATAAGGGAACAATTTCAGTTTGAAAGCATCATCTGTAACACCAGGGAGAATGAAATTACTGCAAACCTCAACAAATTGTTTTAAATGCAGATGTGGGTCTTCAAGGGGACCACCACCAAACTGCCCAATTGTTTGAAGCATTTGGAACATCATAGGCTTAAATTCAAAATGAGTTGTAGCAATCTCTGGCCTCACTATGCCTGTCTGCATAGTTTGAGGGTCAAAGACTGCATAGTCTCTCATAGGTCTATCCCTATCATTTGCCATGCCTATGACATTCATATCAATAAACTGTCTTCTGTACCCTCCATCACCATCACCTTCAATTGTAGGACGTGGTGAAGGTGGTGGAGAAAGATCACCATTAACAGTAGGTTGCGGACTAGCCATAGCAGCAGCTCGTCCTAATTTAATGAGTCCTGGAGTACTGTGAACTCTTCTCAATCTTTTAAAATGTCTTTCTATCTCTGGGTGAAACTGGAATTCTGGAGTATTGCGTCTAAGCCTGTGCATATGCTGCAGCAACAGATGTTACAGCAACTAATGCTGTAGCAACAGAAACAACATAAACAGAATTAGTAACAAAAGGCACTAAGTTGCTAACTAATTAAACAATCAATTTAACTATAATTCCCCGGCATCGGCGCCAAAAACTTGTTGCGTGAAAACGTAGATAGTGCAAGTATACACTGTCAACAAGTAATATAGAGTAAGTGAGATCGTTCCCACGAGGAATTATGCTAAATAACGAGAGTTTAATTTGATTAACAATTTAGTGAGGAAAGTAAATGACACACAAGTTTTGGGCAACATAACCAGTAGTAAAAAGTAAAGGGTAATGGAAATCAGTGATGAGAACAAGTCAAGATGCATTTACTTCAGTAGCTTCATTAAAATGTGATTAAAGGTACGTTTAATGTTGCAGCATTAGGTGCTGCAGCAATAAGACGTTATTCTCTCGAATACTTCACACCAGGTTTCCTTGCAAGAGTTTATCTCTAAACCCTAAAGAAGTACCTCCTAGGCTGCTTGAGCACCGGCAGTGTTCACCTTATGGGTTATGCCCTCCTATCTCTAGGGTTAAGCAAGGAACATCAAGATCTCTCGTTAATGTTCACTACCCATATTACCTTGTGAGATAAATTTACAAACCATCTCTGAATTTATAAATGCTATTTAGAATAGGCGGACCATTCCTACTCTAAAATGGAAATATTTTCACACACAAGATAAAATGCATAACATTGAACATACTTCATTAATCACATAGTAATTTAGCTACATCAGATCCAGCATCTCAACTATGAGTATTTAGCTCATATTGAGCTTGCAAAACATGGAAAATAACTTAAACAAAATAGTAGAAGTCATATTACAAATTTCAAGGTAAGAAACGATACTACGAAGAGAGAACAGTAGGAGAGCTCCAAGGATGACAATGGAGGACTGATCCAGCTCGTCCAAGTAGAATCCACCGAGAAAAATGTAACTCCAGTGATGCTGCAGCAACTGTCTCAGCAATGGAAGTGTTTGGTAGTGATGGGTGAGCTTTTGCACGCAAGAGGAGCTATCTCTAAACTTCCCCTGACGGCAGAGCATGCTAATGAAGAAAGGGAAACGTCCTTTTATAGTGTCTCCTTGCTCACAACCCTAAAATGATGTCCTTTTTGGGAAAATGCTGCCTAGGTTAAAGGGCAATTGTGGGAAACACACATTAGGTCATATCTTTCCGTGCCATACAGCTCTGACACCTGTCCTTGCCTTGATTTCCGTGTTTTCCGCACTCCCTTGCAGCTTTCTCTCTCATCTTCCGCATTTCCACTATTGCGCACGCACCTGTTGCTGCGGCACTGACACTAAACATAATTAAATGCATTAAGGGCATCAAAATGCCCACATCAAACCAATTCATTCCTGCACCATTATTTCTAACCTAAACACATAATTACATCATAATTGACACAACAAGTTTATTAAATCTCCTAAAATCAAGCTTAGAAGCAAGTAATAACCATCATAAAAGATGGTTATCAGTAACGCTGCCTATATATTTGAGGAAGAGAAGTGACGTTGTCCGGATAATGGTTCTTCAAAGCAGTAAGACAATCTTTCGGAGCAACATTCAGATCAGTGTGCTCATTAACAATAGCTTTCTGCGGCTTAGTTAAACGACCAAAAGCTGTCGACCCAACCGGGGTAGTAAGCAACTCATGTGTGTGAAGACCACACCTAACATTAACACGCCAACCCCCATGACGTATTGTACAAGTAGCTCTCAATGTAAACGGACAGCTTCTTCTCTTAGACCCGAAAACTCTAGAATCATTAGACCACTTCCCTTGCTTCTCGCAACCAAATATAATCTTATCTCTAGAACCCCTTTTACCTCCAGCTTTGTCAGATCTTACGATGATAACCACAACTCCAATACGCCTCCCAACCACGTTAGCCCACTCTTCAACATCCTGGCGTGTAGAAAAAATCTACAAAATAGAAAAAATAGATAAATGTTGCGTACTTAATTAATTAAATATCTACCAAACTTTAATCAAGAAAATTGGTTTCAAAAATATACCCTCTCCGTCCAGAATGCCTCTGTAGTGTCTACCACGAAAGGAACGACCTGCGACTCTGTATGCACAATACCTGTTTCAAAATAGAACAACAGTTATAAAGTAAATAATTAAAAAAAAGCGGATTTACCTGCCTTCAAACGTAAATCCGCATTGTATTTTTTACAAATCGGATATACCCTCATCCAAGTATATCCGATTTGTTAAACGATAAAGGCGGATTTAGGTAAATTCGATTGCGCATCGGATTTAGCTAAATCCGATTTATTAATATTTCGCCTTCTGTTCTGAATTAAATTGTCAAATCAGATTTATCTGTCAGTTTGATAGATCCGATTTGACTTATGCGTGGAATTTTAAGTATTTAAAGCTAATCGGATTTACCTTCCATTTAGGTAAATCCGATTTCCAGATTAAGTGGCCCCCCACCAGAGAATTTTCCAAAAGTCAATTTTTGTAATTTATGTCAGGGGTATTTTTGGGATTACGATTTTGGGTGGGGTTACATGGAAGCTGATGGGGGTATAAAAAAAAAACCCATGAACTAATGGGCGGTTTCGGGTAACAGTGGGTGTGACCTTGAGAATCGGGCCCGCCCTAGTAGACTCTATTGGAACTCGTTTATGCAATTTTACTATCCGGCACCTGATCCGACCCACCCGCAACAGTGATTACTGACGCGATTTTCTCGGGTTTCGGTCGGTTTGCACCCGTCTTTCCAGGACAGAAATCTGTGCCTCATTTTTAGTTATTAATTGAACAAAGTGACCAAAATTACACAATTGTATTTGTAATACCCACAATTCGAAATTTAATTGATAACATCTAGATCTGGCATCACAAGGAACCACTCTCTCACCTTCTAAAAGACCCACTTCATCCAATTAGAACTTAGAGAACTAAAATTGCACAATTGCAATACCGATACATGAATCATCTAAACCGCTCAACTAGAACCCTAGTGACACGAATTGAGCAATTCACATTACTTAGGGACTACAAATGTTATGTTGTGTTATGTTGTGTTATTTCTCTACAAATTGAGCAATTCACATTAAGGACTTTTGTGTTATTTCTCACAGATTGATAATTTCATTATTAATTGGTTAATTTTAATACCTTACAGTGGTTTAGGGTATAAATTATAATTAATTACTATCAGGTATAAATGACTACTTTCCTCCATATAATTACAGGATGAGATTTTATGGAGTTTGAGTCAACTCATTTGACAAAAAAGATTATATAACCTCCGGTCCACAATATAAAAAATAAACTCTTACTACACCATACAGATCAAAGAATGACATCTAAATGACTAAATCTACTATTCTCATTTAATAAGCCTAACGTTTAACTTCTTTCCAAAATTGTCTTTTTCATTAAATGGTAATTTATATTTTCAATTAATGACGTCACGTTTAACTACACTACTTAAATAGGAATACAATTGAGATTGATCATTTAATACATCTTAAAAATAGAAGTTTGTTTCTTATATTTTGGACCAACAGAAAACACATTTTGTTTCTTATATTGTGGACTGAAAGTAGTATTAGATGAGTCGCAATACAAAGTATTTAGTTGAATGTTGGTTTATTTTTTTAATAAGAAAAATTTAGGCTTAAAAATTCTATTTTTAGATTTAGGAAGGAAAAGATATATTGTAGTTAATGACTAGTTTATCAACAGCTAAAATTAGTAGCAAAATTTGAAAAAAAAATATTGTATCGCTAATTGCATTCTGTTCACACCATTAACTTACTAACATAATCCACTAATAATTAATATTTGTGTATACAAATTTTATTTATAAGATTAAGTTGACATTTGTCCTAAGTAAGTAGCTCTATTGGTGAGCTTAAGGACATCAAAAGAATTTAAAGTAGGAATTCAAGATTCGAATTCTGAAAACTAACATTTTCTCGTCTCTATCTATTCAACGAGTAACATTTGTCTATTTAAAAAATGCCTTTCATCATTTTGTTGTACCTATATGTGCTTTAACACCATATTTATATTCAATAAAAATCCAGTTTCTTTTAAGATTGTAGAAAATTCTTTTCATATGGTCAAATAGTTACCAAGAATGTTTCTTTCAATCATTTTTAATTTCTTTAAGTTACTTTTCCTTATTGTTTCCTTTAAATTATCATATAGTTTTGAATTGGACAATAGTTGCATGTTTCTTTTTCTGTCTTTTTTTTTTCATAACCCAGTGGAAGGAAGTGGTCGCATAAATTATTAGTCGCATTGGTGTTCAAAAGTGAACCATGCATAGCACCAAAAATATGCCTATGCTTGCAAAGCCGTATAAGAAGAAATAAAAAGCATAGTTAAGGCTTTTATTGATTCAATATTAAAATGTTCGATCTCTTTCTTTAACTTTAAGAAATTAAAGAAGAAAATAAAAAAGTGGAGTAGCATATACGCTAGAAAATATTGACCTTGACTGGGTGTTAATGGAGAATGAACAAATGTGTATGCAATTGCTTTGGTCATCAACGTAAAAATATGTATACATATACATATAGATGAACACGTACGTACGCGTTGTCTTCCCTTGTGGTTGAATTCACGAGTTAGGGGGATGAAGGATTCATACATATCATTTCATGGTAAACTAGAAAAGATTCCCTATGGAATTAGTAGCATGATTGGTGATGCCCTGCACCAAGAATTTTTGTTCTTCCATTGTTCTTAGTCTTATAAAGTCAAATTCTCAAAGATAATAAATTAAAAACTCAATTTGTTTTTTTTTTTGGACTAAAGTGTTAAAATAATACACACGATATTGTTCACGTAGTTCGGCCAAAGTTTGCCTACGTCTGCGACTACAGAGTAGCTGTAGTTCCGTTTTATTGATTATGTCTTGATGCCTTGAGTACAAACACCAAAGAGTTTAAATAGTCTTTTCTCTAAGAAGACCTAACGGGCCTGAGCCGAATGAATAAATCTACACATCTACTATTTACGGCTTCCTTATTTTCCTTATTCACATCCCCCCTCAAATTGATGCGGGTCATCAAGGAGCATCAATTTGCTGACAAGAAACTGATGGCGTGGAGAAGGAACAGCTTTGGTCAAAATATCTGTAACTTGAAATTGAGTATTGATATGAGGGATGGATATAACGTGATTATCATAGGCTTCACGAATAGCATGACAATCAACCTCGATATGCTTAGTACGCTCGTGAAAAACCGGATTTGCAACAATCTGAATGGCACTTGTATTGTCAGCATAGAGAGATGTCGGTTCGGTTTGAGGAAATCCAAGTTCACCCAAAAGACCACGAAGCCAAAATATTTCGGAGCATGCCGCAGACATAGCACGATACTCCGATTCGGTTGAGGACTTAGAGACTCTCGCTTGCTTCTTACTTCTCCAAGAGATCAACGAAGAACCAAGAAACATGCACCACCCAGTTACAGAGCGGCGAGTGTCAGGACACCCAGCCCAATCAGCATCACTGTAGGCACTCAACTTAAGAGGGGTTCAATTAGGAAAGAATAAACCCCGTTGAGAGGTACCTTTCAAGTAGCGAATTATACGACGGACCGATGCCAGGTGAAGATGACGAGGAGAATGCATGAACTGGCTTACTTGCTGAACTGCAAATAAAATATCTGGTCATGTAATAGTCAAGTAGTTAAGACTACCCACGAGCTGTCGATACAATAACGGATCAGTCAAAAGTTCACCCTCGTCACGGTGGTATTTAACATTAACTTCAAGAGGAGTATTCACAGGATTAGCGGATTCGAGGCCAGTCATAGCAATAAGGTCGGTGGCATACTTATGCTGATGAAGAAATATGCCCTTAGAGGTAGAATAAACCCCGAGTCCTAGAAAATAATGTAAAAGACCAAGATCTTTCATTTGAAATGAGGCTTGAAGCTTTTGTTTAACTTCCTGTATGGATGCTGCATCAGAACCCGTAATGATCATATCATCAACATAAAGAAGGAGTAGAACAATGCCCGTAGATGTGCGGTGAATGAACAAAGACGAATCATACTGACTTTGAGTAAAAGAGAACCCAAGTAGAGTGGAACGGAATTTCGCATACCATGCTCTAGGCACTTGTTTCAAACCATATAGAGATCGTTTGAGCTTGCACACCCCCTTAGATGAAGAGAAAAGGCCCTGAGGGGGAGTCATATAAATATCTCCAGTCAGGTCGCCATGAAGAAATGCATTCTTGACATCCATTTGATGAAGAGACCACCCATTAGAATCAGCTATAAAGAGCACCATTCTAACAGTAGTCATTTTAGCAACTGGTGCAAATGTCTCATCATAATCAATACCATATTCCTGCTTGTTGCCTAAAGCAACCAATCGAGCCTTATACCGATTGAGAGATCCATCAGAATTCAATTTCACAGAATAAACCCATTTACAGCCTATGGGTTTGACACCAGGAGGGCAAGGAACAAGATCCCAGGTGAAGTTGTCCTGAAGGGCCTGAAATTCCTCATTCATGGCATTTACCCAAGACACATCTTTAACAGCCTGCGAGTAATAAGTAGGAATAGATGTTCCAGATAGAGAAGCAGTTAAAGCAGTATGTGAGGAAACAAACCTGTCCGGGGAATATCTATCAGGTGCTCGAGACGTTCTACCAGGACACTGTGGTGCTGGCGGTACAGGATCAGAATCAGGATCAGGATCACCTGGCGAATCAGTGTCGGAAGGGGAAGTGGAAACGAGTCCTGGGTTATCAAAAAATTGAGGAAGTATAGCAATATCATTCAAACCAGGAGAAGAGCAAGGAAACATAGACTGATTATCAAAACATGTCACATTCCTAGAAATGCGAAAACGATGGTTAGAGACATCATAACACACAAAACCCTTATGAGACTGACTATACCCCATAAATGCACATTGGACGGATTGAGCTCCAAGCTTATGTCTTTCAGTGGATGGGAGGTGCACAAAACATACACACCCAAAAGTATGTAAACTACTGTAATCAGGCTGAGTTTTAAAAAGGCGAAAGTAAGGACAATCAAACCCAATCACCGTGGAAGAAAGACGGTTGATCAAAAAGACAGCTGTGGAAAGAGCCTCCACCCAGAATTTGGATGGAACAGAGGGCTGGAGAAGTAAGGTACGTGTCACATCCAACAAGTGATGATTCTTACGTTCTGCAACACCATTTTGCTGAGGGGTATTGGGACAAAATCGTTGAGACAGTATACCTTTTTGCTGTAAGAACTCCTGAAACTCATGAGACATATACTCACCACCTGAATCAGACCGAAGAATTCTAATACTGGTTTGGAATTGATTTTCAACATACATAAGAAATTTCTTAAACATAGAAAACACTTCAGATTTAGATTTAAGAAAATAAATCCAAGTAAAACGGCTATAATCATCAATAAAGGTGACAAAATATTTATAGTGAGTGTGAGAAACAACAGGAGAGATCCCCCAAACATCACTATGAATCAACTCAAAACACGTAGAAGCACGATGTGCACCAGACTGAAAAGGAAGTGTTTTACTTTTAGCTAATTTGCAAACAGAACATGAAATAGAGGTACTAGAATCCATCAGTTTAGTACCTAACACACCAGTATTAAATAAGTGAGATAAAACAACAGAATTTGGATGGCCCAATTTTCTATGTCAATCCTTACATGCATTCAAAACACTATTACAAGCAAGAGATAAATGATTTGAACTAAACTGGAGTGGAAACACTCTTCCAACTTTAGGCCCCTTCGCGATCACCTTCCCTGACACCCGATCCTGCACAAGACAACCATCTGGAGTAAGATTAACATCACAACCTTCATCGACTAATTGACCAGTATACAATAAATTTGAGGCAAGCCCGGGTGCTACCAGCACATTTCAAAAATTAGAATTTATGTCACCAACATTAGTTATCGGAAGGGTACTGCCATTAGCAATTTGAATTTTTTTGATTACCAATATAAGAACGTAAATTGTGCAGGAGTTCACAGGAACCTGTCATGTGATTCGATGCACCAGAGTCAAGTAACCAAGAAATGAAAGAAGACATACCAGTAATACCCAAGGCAGAAAGAGCAGATAGTATCATTTGTTGAATTAATTCTGGCTGAAGAGCACCACCATTAGATGCACCAGTGGTGGAAGGACCAGCAGAAGAGCTAGATACACCAGTGGTGGAAGGACCATCTGTAGGGCTAGTAGTGGCATGGAATGCCTGTACCGGACGCTTAGTCGGTCGTGGAGGACGCGTAGGACATGCAGAGATGAAATGACCCTGCTGCTTGCAGTAACTACAACATTTCTTAGGACAACTACGAGCAACATGTCCAAATTGTTTACAACAGAAGCATTGAGTTTGACGCATATCACGGCCCACACCTCTATTCTGCGCAGCATATGCAACTGTCACTGATTCAGAATGGATGGGATCATGAAGCATATTTTCTTGAGTATTAAGACATTGTTCTTCCCTGAGCAGCTCACCAATACAGATATCCAAGGAAGGAACAGGGTTCCTATTTAGCAGAGCACCTCGAACGGCCTCAAATTTCGGACGAAGTTTCATGAGAAATTGATCCCGTTTACTAGTATCATAAACATCACGAACGGCCGACAGAGACGGCTTGGGAACAGCAGCATAGATAATAGCAGAGTGTTCTGTCCATAAGTTCAGAAAACCAGAATAATATTCTTGAATAGACAAATTACCTTGTTTGTAGTTGGCGATTTCTAACTCCAGTTGAAAACGCTTGGCTGTATTGTCCTGGTTGTAAATACGCTGCAAATAATTTCACATTTCTTGAGCAGTTGAAAATGCTCGCAAATTATTGATCATCTGAGGATCAATAGTACTGAGGATCCAAGAAATAATCTGTGCATCTTGGACTTCCCACGCGTCTAAGGCGGGTTTAGCTTCTGGCGCCTTAGAAACCCATCAAGGTGATTCCATAATCCTTTTCCTTTGACATACATCTTGAATTGGAATTCCCAAGCAGCATAATTCTTCCCAGTAAAGCGAACACAAAAATTATCTCTTCCTTCTGAAGCCATTAAAAATTAATTACTGTAGCTTGCAATAATAATATAATTGTAATATAATTATCTCTTTCTTCCCCGTATCTTTCTTCCCCGTAAAGGCAGCACACCAGTCGCAAGCAGAATCCAAGGAAGATGCAAACACACGAGGCGGCGGCGATGCAAACACATGAACACACGGGAACAACGAACGGAGGAAATCGCAACCGAGAGGAACCGATAGTGAATCGCAACAGAGACACACCGCCACGAATCAGAACCAAGACACGCCAAACCCAGATCCACCGAAACCCAGATCCACCGAAATCACAAGACACGCCAAACGAAGGGTACTCGCACAGGAACAGAACGCGCAACGAAGAATTGCGAGCAGTGAGTTCGCAACAGAGAGATCGGCAGCAACCTAAAGGAGCGCACAGACGGAGGACGACGCACAACGGAGGACGGCGAACAGCGGCGCACAGCGGAGGACGGCGCGCAAACAACGGAGGACGACGCGCGATTTCGAAACCCAGATCTACGAAACGCAAAAATGGTTTGCGAACCAGAAGAGATAAAACCAAACCCGAAGGGGATCCACGAAGAGAAACCGAACCGAACCCAAAGAGATCCAAGGCAACAGAGACTATGGAGGAACAGATCTTGAACAAAGAAACCAAAATCACAGGGATGATCGCAACCCTACTGATACCATATTAAAATAATACACACGATATTGTTCACGCAGTTCGACCAAAGTTTGCCTACGTCTGCGACTACAGAGTAGCTGTAGTTCCGTTTTATTGATTATGTCTTGATGCCTTGAGTACAAACACCAAAAAGTTTAAATAGTCTTTTCTCTAAGAAGACCTAACGGGTCTGGGCCGAATGAATAAATCTCCACATCTACTATTTACAACTTCCTTATTTTCCTTATTCACATAAAGCTGAATTTGTTTTTATTTGTTCCTATAGAAGTGTTGTCTAGCTACTTGTCTCCCCGTAAAATAAAAAAGAAAATTCAGGTGCGATTACTTTTTAAGTGAGAAAATTTTAGGTTTGAAGTGTGATTGGAGGCCTTTTTGCTATATAGAAATTAATAATAAATATATTTTTGTTGGTAAGCCTAAAATTAAGATTTTAGTACTTTTAATCTTGACCCAACTCTAACACATTTTTAAGAACATATGGATATAGGTCAGTCTTAAGATGGTAGCTCACTTGGCGAGTTAAAGGACGTGAAATAATTGTAAGAAGGAGATCTAAGTTCAAGTCGTAGGAACTAAGATTTGTCAAAAAAGAGTTAGGAGATGTATTGACTTAGAAATTTGAATGATTGTAAAAGATTTTTTGAATAAAAAAAGTCTTATGGCTTTTTCTTGACAAGAAAAAAAGTCTTATTGTATTTAACTACGTCTTTTAATTAATATACCATTATGTGCGTTTGTTCTACACTTTGGCTTATGGTTTTTTTTTATTTAATGGTATATTAATATACCATTAATATACCAAAATATGAGAATAAAATTTTAAAACATGGTAACAAATATGAGAATAAACATGTGGAGCTCGTATTGTATTTAACTACGACTTTTAATTAAAATTTTACAACCAGATATAAAAGATACCCGAGAAATAAATAACCTTTATGTTTATCTACACTATATCTACACTATATTTATACAAGAAAACCACATCTGAAATTACCCATTGGGCCATTTGAAAAATTTGACACTTGGCTTATTTAGGGATAAAATTGACTCAATTAATTGACTCACCACCAAATGTAAAAATTACTTTCTTCAACACTGTTACTCTGCAATATTCTCTCCAGACAATCATTTCTCAAAATGTCTTTTCTGAAACTCCAAGTTCTTTTCTCACTTCTCTCCCTCTGGCTATTCTATCTTCTTCTCACTCTCAAACCTCTCTTCTTCTTCTTCTTCTTCTTCTCTGAAACTCCAATCTTCTCACTCTTCTCTCACACAAACAAACCCTAAACAAATGTGAACTGCACACTGTACTCTCTTCTCTCTCGCGCGCGCATCTGTCTCTCCCCTCTCACATCTCGCTTCTCTCTCAGTTCAATCTCCCCTCCCTCTCAACTCTCGCTCCTCTCTCTCTCGCCTCTCAAATTCTCTCATCTCCCTCTCTCAGTTCGCTCTCTCTCCCCTTTCTTTTCATCATCTTCGTTCACTCAACAAAAAAATCATAGACCAGAAAATAAAAACCGTAAACCCATCTTCTTCCACTTTCATTTCCTTTCCTTTCTCTCTCCGCGTTTCTCTCTCACTTTCACCTTGGTTCTGTTGATTCAAAGCATTTGGATTCCTTCATCTTCTATGTACGGGAAGGACTTGTAACACCCCGATAAATTCTAACATGTAGAATCACCGAAATGCACTAAATGGCATACATCAGAGTAACTTCCTGTTATTGAAATATTGAACACAACTAAAACTTTCGATAACACATACCAATGGTTCTCTGAACCTCATACACTTCCTGAAAATGCTTAAGTTTCAAAACTTAAGACTTGTACATAATCCTGGTGTTCAATA
Source organism: Astragalus membranaceus (assembly GCA_039519185.1). NCBI lineage: Eukaryota > Viridiplantae > Streptophyta > Magnoliopsida > Fabales > Fabaceae > Astragalus > Astragalus membranaceus. Next base: position 165,800,518 of record CM076850.1, read on the forward strand.
CTCAAAACATAAAGTAGCGGAAACGATTTTACAACTTAACAATGAAAGTTATACAATCGGTAACATAGAAACCATAAATGGGACAAAGGTCTAAAACATGAAACTCGGTCTTTAGTGACTCCAAGAGTCGCACCGGCTAACCGTGCTTCGTCGCCTTTGCTTTCCCCTGTTTCTCTGTAAAAACCACAAATATGAAGGGTGAGATAAACATTATCTCAGTGAGTCCTATCGAGACCCCTTACTAACTCTAGCGGTTCATTATGCTTTGCTTTGAACTCGTGGCCCTGAAAAGCAACCACGTGGAAATATATTAAGTTCCTGTATCATTTATGCTCATGGCCCTCCTAAGCGACACATGCAGCATACAATCTTTTGTTCCATGTTTTTAGCATAACACCTCAGTCTACCTATTTTATAGGCACTTCTTTGACTTTGGTGAACCCATCCCGCTATTTCTAGTGGGCGAAACATTCTTGAGTCTAGGTTTTGGGGCTCATGACTTCCCCTCCCCTAGTATGCTAACCTCTAAGGGTCGTCACCCTTTTTCCTCTTGTATTTATTATACATTATATATCCATGTACCCGCAATGGGCTGTTAGTCATTTCAGTCAAGTACCGTGTATCATATCAGTCAAGTACCGTGTAACATATCAGTCAAGTGCCATGTATCATATCAGTCAAGTACCGTGTAACATATCAGTTAAGTACCGTGTATCATATCAGTCAAGTACCGTGTATTATTATTTCTTGATATATGTTCTCTCGCGTTCTCTAAGTACGGTCTTCCATTTTGTTCGTAATACACAAGTTTTCTATTAAACATATTCAATCTCATGACTTCGGTATTTTTACATTGTTGGGGGACCTTGGGGAATGGATTAGAAGAGGATTGGAATCATTTGGAATGGATAAAAAGTACTTTGAATTTGGGGATCAGCAAATCTCGCACGACCCGTGTGTGTAGGCACACGATCCGTGCGCTGTAGACAGTTGCAGAAGACTTCCAGAAAGATACGCACGACCCGTGCGACTAAGCGCACAATCCGGGCGTTATTGAATAAAATTGTAGAAAGTTTCAGAAACATACGCACGACCCGTGCGACTAGGTGCACGATCCGTGCGTGTTTAAAAATCCAGTTCTTGTAGCATCAGATGGGGGCGCACGACCCGTGCACAAAGGCACACGATCCGTGCGTCTCCATCAGTTTTCCAGAAAACAGACTTTTCCTGAGTAATTCCATTCCGATTCCAAAATCTCTTCCGATCGAGACCCAAACTTAAACACGCATTGAAACAATATATTATGGCAATTTCAATCAATCCAATCCAGTACACCCAAACAATCAATCAAACAATTTATGATTTAAATCACAATCCTTTTGAGAAAACGGTTTTCGAATAGTTTCCTTTCGGTATCATAAACGCGTGACAATGGTTTTCGAAAAGTGAAGACTCAGAAACACATACACATTCCCTAAGTGAGTTATAGAACTCACAGTGTTGTGATGAAAATCACAAACAACCACGACTACAACTTGATTTCAATGAGAACCGAAATTTCACGAACCGGCTCCGTACTCGTCTAACCACTTCCAAAATCGAACCCAAAGCTATACCAGCTGCCAAACCTTCTTCCTAATGCTTGACAAACACAATATTGGTTCTGAACTACTTCACACTAGCTACCAATCCAACATGCATGTCACATTCATCCCCTAGACTCCATTTTGGTCCATTTTGAGCTTGAGGGTCTAAAATGGTGAGATGAGATGGAGAAGTGTGTTGGAGATGATGTTTGTATCAGTAGATAGAGGGTGAAAAACTGATTTCAATGGTGCAATCGGATGATACATGCATTCAGTTTGGTGAGAGTTCTCTTCCTCTCTTCCTTCCCTCTCCTTCACGCCTCCCTCTCTATTCCTCAACCCTCTCTCACTCTGTTTTTATTTCAGTTATGAAGATGAGGTGGTGTTGGTGTTTTTGGCTGACTTAATGAGAGTGGGAAGCATGACTCAGCTGGGGAAATTTATTTACACAAGGTGAAAAGACCACATTACCCTTGGTTTTCCATTTCCCACATAAAACTAACTCTAATTCATTCCTAATCCCCTATTTAATTCATAACTCATACTTTATTCACTCATTGCATATAATTATAATTTTATGAAGATGGTCAACCGAAACTCATTAATATTTGGAAAAGAAGGAAATACCCATATCTTAGTATTCTCGCTTAAAATCCCAATTAACTCACTATATCAAATTTAATCAATTATGCTAATTAATTATCTTGAGACCTCTTGCTAATCTCGACAAATGAAATTAGCTAAATTGGGGATGTTACAGGACTCATCAGTTTTTACATATTCTTCATCAGTTTTTCAAGTTCTTGAATAGGAGGTAAATGTTTCTTCCATTTTCAGTTTCCTTCTTCAATTCTGTTTCCTGCATTTTCATGCCTTTTCAATTTGTGGTTAGTAACCACTAGTACGATTTTACCAACTTTAGGGATTGAGATTTTAATGATTTTAGGGATTTTAGATTTTAGGTTTCTTTAGTGATTTTAGGGGTTTTACTCAACTGATTTTAGGTTTCTTTGGGGATTTTAGGATTGTAAATTGTATTTTGAGTCATCAATGTGTATTTTGTAGAAGGTTGTACAGGAAAGGAGAAAGACAAGGTGGCTGCCAAATTTTGATTTCATTTTCGATTTCCACTTTCAGCAATTTCGTTTCAATTTCTTATGCAGTTCTTCCATTTCGATTTTCCCGTTGTTGTTACATATTTGCACACACCTACATTGATCAGACAGTTTTTAAAAGGTTTAGTTTTATTGGATCGGAATTTTTTTCCGTTCAAATTTGTATTTCTGTTTCCATTAATAGAAGATTCATTTTAACTCTCATATATGTACAGAAAATAGATTCTTTATTGTTCAATTGCTATTTCCAACTATGACATAGTTTGACTCACAAATTTCACCACTATTCATGTAGATGAGAACCAAATCATATATATACAGAAAATAGATTCTTTATTGTTCAATGGCCAATATATATGCTTTTGTGTTTTCTCATATATGGGTGGGAAATATAATTCTTCTCACATAAAATTACTTGAAAAGGGCCAATGTATGCTTTTCTGTTTTCTTAACTTTTGATAGTTTGAAATTTGATGAAAAGGGCCAATATATGTTTTTCGTGCAGACTTAGATGAAAAGGGCCAACCCTGGAAGCCAATATATGGTCTCTTTCATGAAAATGTGCATTGAATGAGAGATAAATTTGAAGTTGATTGGTGGATTTTATTTTTCTGCTTCTGCACTCAGTGGTATGTAACTAGGTAAATTGATTTTTTAAGTTGCATGATTTTATTCTTCACTGGTATGTAATTAATCACTTTTTTTACATAATTATAATGAATCACTAATCAAATCTCTTTCATGTACTTTGATCAAAAACAATCTCTTTCATGTATATTCAATCTATTTTATTGTATGTTATATTTCAAAATTAATAAAGTTTGGTTTTATGAATTATTAAAAATACATTTTAGAATGTATCTTAAGACTCAAATTCTTAAATGTTACTCTGTTAGACATGTCCATAATAATAATAATAATAATTTGGTACAATCACACATATGGTCATCATTTCGAAAAAGCACGTGGAAAAACACCACTCTTTTATTCACTTAAAAACAACTTAACGTGAATACATGTAATTTAATATTCTAAGTACTATTTATATTTGAATATTCTATTATAATTTAATGCTTTTTCTCTCTGCATTAATTTTAAAAATAAATAAAAGACTTATCTTTCTTTTTTATAGCCAATTATGCTAATATCATATTACAAATTAAAATTTAAAAAAATATGTTACATTCCAGAATTTTCAAGTTTTGTTAAAAAAATTCTTAGAAAAAATGTCACATTATTATTGCTTCTGAATAATGAAATTCACATTTTCTTTCCCATTTACTGAAATTATAAATTTCTGAAATAAACTCTCAACGAGTAAAAAACGTATTTTTGTTCATTTTTGTCCTTGGTTGATACACTTAGAAATAAGAAAGACATATTTGGTTTTGTTAGACTGGAACACATTTTTTTTGGATAAATATATAATGGTAAAAGAAAAAAAGATAACGTGTATTTTAACTGTGTGAAAAAAAAGTTAACAACAATTTAGACAAGCAAAATTCAAGTTTTATTAAAATTTTTGACATTTTTATGTAAACAAAAAAGTACTCTTGGTGGAGCCTATAAACTGAAATGACATTTTTTAATGCACCTATCGATATAAAAAATAACTAATTATTAGTCCAAAAATTATATTAATAATAATTAAATATAATTTAAAAAAATTAATATTGATTCGTTTTGAAATCGAAAAATTATTTTAATTATGAGGAGAGAGATAACCCAACATTAAAGACAAGAAGAGAGAGAAATTAAAAGATTTTAAATTAAAAAATTTAATTTAAAAGGAAGTGATGGGTTTTTAGCAATGTTTAGAAAATTGGACTAGCCATTGAATAGGAGAAGGCACTCGTTCAAGGGTTTAACCGTGTATGAACCGGTGAACACACTAATTATATAATATATTAAGTGATAAAATGCAAATAAGTGGCGAAGAATTGGAAGGAATGTTATAACTAAACCTACAATAAAATGCAAATATGTAATATGATATTATAAATTAAGTGGTGGAGAATTGAAAGAAATAAAAAATATAAAAAAGACATTATGGTTGGAAATAAACTTAGAAGTTAAGGTGGTGGTTTATAGGTTCCCTTGCAGCCACCATTTTTTTTTATTTTGTAAAAACACTTACTACAAAGAGCAGCAACTCAGAAAGAAAGTGGGTGAACGAGACGATGGAAGACATGGCAACATCAAAGAGAGTGTATACGTGAGAGTGCTTGAGAGAGAAAGGATGAAGAAGCCTTTTAATGAAAACTAAGAGAGTGCATATGTGAGATGTGAGAGTGTTTGAGTAGCATTTTCAGTTTCCTTCTTCAATTCTGTTTCCTGCATTTTCATGCCTTTTCAATTTGTGGTTAGTAACCACTAGTACGATTTTACCAACTTTAGGGATTGAGATTTTAATTATTTTAGGGATTTTAGATTTTAGGTTTCTTTAGTGATTTTAGGGGTTTTACTCAACTGATTTTAGGTTTCTTTGGGGATTTTAGGATTGTAAATTGTATTTTGAGTCATCAATGTGTATTTTGTAGAAGGTTGTACAGGAAAGGAGAAAGACAGGGTGGCTGCCAAATTTTGATTTCATTTTCGATTTCCACTTTCAGCAATTTCGTTTCAATTTCTTATGCAGTTCTTCCATTTCGATTTTCCCGTTGTTGTTACATATTTGCACACACCTACATTGATCAGACAGTTTTTAAAAGGTTTAGTTTTATAGGATCGGAATTTTTTTTCGTTCAAATTTGTATTTCTGTTTCCATTAATAGAAGATTCATTTTAACTCTCATATATGTGCAGAAAATAGATTCTTTATTGTTCAATTGCTATTTCCAACTATGACATAGTTTGACTCACAAATTTCACCACTATTCATGTAGATGAGAACCAAATCATATATATACAGAAAATAGATTCTTTATTGTTCAATGGCCAATATATATGCTTTTGTGTTTTCTCATATATGGGTGGGAAATATAATTCTTCTCACATAAAATTACTTGAAAAGGGCCAATGTATGCTTTTCTGTTTTCTTAACTTTTGATAGTTTGAAATTTGATGAAATGGGCCAATATATGCTTTTCGTGCAGACTTAGATGAAAAGGGCCAACCCTGGAAGCCAATATATGGTCTCTTTCATGAAAATGTGCATTGAATGAGAGATAAATTTAAAGTTGATTGGTGGATTTTATTTTTCTGCTTCTGCACTCACTGGTATGTAACTAGGTAAATTGATTTTTTAAGTTGCATGATTTTATTCTTCACTGGTATGTAATTAATCACTTTTTTTACATAATTATAATGAATCACTAATCAAATCTCTTTCATGTACTTTGATCAAAAACAATCTCTTGCATGTATATTCAATCTATTTTATTGTATGTTATATTTCAAAATTAATAAAGTTTGGTTTTATGAATTATTAAAAATACATTTTAGAATGTATCTTAAGACTCAAATTCTTAAATGTTACTCTGTTAGACATGTCCATAATAATAATAATAATTTGGTACAATCACACATATGGTCATCATTTCGAAAAAGCACATGGAAAAACACCACTCTTTTATTCACTTAAAAACAACTTAACGTGAATACATGTAATTTAATATTCTAAGTACTATTTATATTTGAATATTCTATTATAATTTAATGCTTTTTCTCTCTGCATTAATTTTAAAAATAAATAAAAGACTTATCTTTCTTTTTTATAGCCAATTATGCTAATATCATATTACAAATTAATATTTTAAAAAATATGTTACATTCCAGAATTTTCAAGTTTTGTTAAAAAAATTCTTAGAAAAAATGTCACATTATTATTGCTTCTGAATAAGGAAATTCACATTTTCTTTCCTCTTTACTGAAATTATAAATTTCTGAAATAAACTCTCAACGAGTAAAAAATGTATTTTTGTTCATTTTTGTCCTTGGTTGATACACTTAGAAATAAGAAAGACATTTTGGTTTTGTTAGACTGGAACACATTTTTTTTTGGATAAATATATAATGGTAAAAGAAAAAAAGATAACGTGTATTTTAACTGTGTGAAAAAAAAAGTTAACAACTGTTTAGACAAGCAAAGTTCAAGTTTTATTAAAAATTTTGACATTTTTATGTAAACAAAAAAGTACTCTTGGTGGAGCCTATAAACTGAAATGACATTTTTTAATGCACCTATCGATATAAAAAATAACTAATTATTAGTCCAAAATTATATTAATAATAACTAAATATAATATAAAAAAATTAATTTTGATTCGTTTTAAAATCGAAAAATTATATTAATTATGAGGAGAGAGATAACCCAACATTAAAGACAAGAAGAGAGAGAAATTAAAAGATTTTAAATTAAAAAATTTAATTTAAAAGGAAGTGATGGGTTTTTAGCAATGTTTAGAAATTTGGACTAGCCATTGAATAGGAGAAGGCACTGGTTCAAGGGTTTAACCGTGTATGAACCGGTGAACACACTAATTATATAATATATTAAGTGAAAAAATGCAAATAAGTGGCGAAGAATTGGAAGGAATGTTATAACTAAACCTATAATAAAATGCAAATATGTAATATGATATTATAAATTAAGTGGTGAAGAATTGAAAGAAATGAAAAATATAAAAAAGACATTATGGTTGGAAATAAACTTAGAAGTTAAGGTGGTGGTTTATAGGTTCCCTTGCAGCCACCATTTTTTTTTATTTTGAAAAAATACTTACTACAAAGAGCAGCAACTCAGAAAGAAAGTGGGTGAACGAGACGATGGAAGACATGGCAACATCAAAGAGAGTGTATACGTGAGAGTGCTTGAGAGAGAAAGGATGAAGAAGCCTTTTAATGAAAACTAAGAGAGTGCATATGTGAGATGTGAGAGTGTTTGAGTAGCATTATTCCTCTAAATTAGTCCCACATCGGATATGTATAGCTTTAGGAACGTGAGTGATTGTTATAAATAGAACATCAGAGGCTGTGCTTGAACTAAAATTTGTGCATTGGCCATGTTTGGTTAGGACATGTGGGGTCCATTGGCCAACCATTTTTTAAAAAAGGTAGTTTAAATTTTTTTCCCTGAACTTTTAAAACCGTTTGTTCTCCGGTTATAGCAGTTTTTAACCGGTTCTCTAGTTTAAATGTTCAATGGTTTTGGGCCTCAACCGAACTGCTTCCCTCTCCGATTCACGGTTCAACTGATCGGTCTGGTTTTCTAAACCATGGTAATTCTTTCATTAGTGGCAATATTATATGACCAACTGTTAAATTTCGTTGCTGAAAATTAGCAAAATCATTTCTAATGAACAAGATAATTTTCTCATGAGTTTAGTTGGTTATCACTTATCAACAGGATGATATTTACATATAGACTGTTTTGCAACTTGGGAAAGGAATTAGTGACAAGTTTATGAAATTGGAAGGTTGTTGCATTGAATGATTGATTTATATGGGTGTTGCAAAATATTGCTATGAAGACAAAGAGTCAAAGAGTTATCTTGCAGAAATTCAAGTTACATTCGGGAGAGAGCTTTCGAATTTGATAATTCTCTATGGTGGATGCTGCAATATCTGATATAAAAGTTAGTAGGAAACGATAGATAGAAGAAATGCAGAAGGGGGAGAACCAAAAATATGTAGGGTTGATATTGAGATATCTTTGTTACAAGCACTACTCTCCAAGCTTCGAGTATTTTTTTACTCAGTCTTGATTGGGAGGTAGGCGACTCGATAGTGGATTGTCTTGACCAAATATATGACCCGACATGACCATGTTATGATATGCTCATTAATATAATCATATTCAGAGATAGAGTATGGGATGAAGAACTCTAATTACCAAAATATTTATTTGGTCTGCATAGATGAAATGACAAATAAACACTACGCACACACACTACAACTGCTCACACCTGAGTTCGAACCCAGGAGCCGACGTCTCCATGTCACTGAAATTGCGAAGACAACCAACAGTGAGGAACAAATCACCACAATATGATATTGTGCTTAAAAATAACAAATTAATATGAAATTTTGATAATTTAAATATTATTTTCAAATCACAAAAAATATCATTTACTTATACACAAGTTTTTCTACCAACTTACAAAATATAAATTATTCGACAACAATTTTCAATAGCATACTTGTACTGCACGGGACAATTATTCTAGTTATGTTTCAAACATAAATTCGGAAGATAAAAACAATAATTTCCGGAATTATGCATTACGCCATAAATCCGGAACACATTCTAATCATTTCGGATTTATGTGTAATACATAATTTTGGAAATTCCAAAAAAAAAAGATTCCAGAATTACCTTGCCTGACGTAATAATTCCGGGGAAAAAATTCCCTCTGCGCGCCATCTTTGGTAAAAAGTTTGAGGGATAAAATGGGATTAATTAAAATTTAGGGGTTAAGTGTTCCAATGTGGGAAGTACAAAAATCAAAACCCTTACCATTAGGGTTTTGCTTTTCCCACACCCCCTCCTACTCTTTCACACTCCTTAACAAATTTTATTCCAAAAATAACCTCGCGTGAGACGCTGCGAGGACGTGTTTTATGACTGTTCGAACGACATTGTTCGAACAGGTTCGCATGACCTCATGCGAACAGTTTAAAAACGCCCAAAAGGGTGTGAAGTCAAAGTTTAACACACTCGAACGATGTCGTTCGAATGTGTTCGAATGAGGTCATGCGAACAGGTTCGCATGACCTTATGCGAACAGGTGAAAAACGCCCAAAAGGGTGTGAAGTCAAAATTTAACACACTCGAACGATGTCATTCGAACCTGTTCGAATGCCCGTGTTCGAACTGGTGAAAATTCGTGAAAAAAAAGAGGTTTGGCCTGGCCTTTTGGTCTTTTCACACCCTTATGGGGTGTGTTTCGAGTAGGAGGGGGTGTGGGAAAAGCAATACCCTACCATTATTGTCTCTGTGAAAGCACAACAACTGACAAGGCTTCTCGATAAGGCCCAACGATACATTGGTTTATAAACCAGGCTTAAAGTCCAAAGATGAGTTGGGTTAATTTTTGCCTTTAAAAAAAGAACTTTGAACTCGATACTCCCTTTTACATCTCATACCCCACCAAGAATTTTTTTTATTCCAACTTACCCTATTCATTTTTCATCCCCAAACGAGAGTAAACTTTTTACTAAATTTCTGGAATTAAAGGTAATTATTTTAAATTTCCAGAATAAAAAAGCTACAGAAATTTTCATTTTAGAGAATTCCAATATAATTTTTTTTTGCTGGAAATTTCATGTCACCTTATAAAAGTAACCTTAGTACCCGAGAGCGCTTGGATGGGATGATGTGGGTCTCTTCCAGTTTAACCAATATCTTGGGTTCGAATTCAGCCTTAGAAATGCAGCAGCTCGAGGGATTAGTCTTTACAGTTGCGCGCAGAGGATACCCGGTTCACACCAAAAAAATAAAAGTAACCTTAGTAATCTAACATTAATTATCTAATTACTATTATCATTAATAATTAGTGCATTAACCAAATAATACAAGAATCAAAGCATACATCCAAAGCATCCAAGCTATAATATACATAAATTATGAGTAAGATGTAACACCCTGGTATTTCTAACGAGTAGAAATGCCCAAGTGCACCATTCCTAACTACATCAGAGATATTATTTCCTGTTTAGATACTGAACACCACTATAAATTTTTCGTTGAATAAACAACAAGACAGTCTTAATCATAAATAAGACCATAACGGTTCCCTGACCATCAACCATCAGCAAACTTTATTGTTCAATATCATACAAGAAAACGCGGAAATAAATACATAATTTTTACAACAGTTAAAGTCATAATGTCGAGATACATAGCTAACAAGGGAAAGCATAAACTTTGGCACAAAAGCTAAGTCTCCAGCAACCGTCCGAGTACAACTTACTCGTGCCTCTTGGATCTCCTCTTTTCATGTTTCTCTGTAAAACAACAACAAATAAACAATGAGATACAATCTCAGTGAGTTCTACCGAGATCCCTATCTACGCTCTCGGTCCAATTAAGAATCCTTTTAATCTAACACGGCACCGCCTGCGCGAACGCTAAAACCCGGTAAACCGTATTATAGGACTTTCTATCATTCGTGGTTTAGTTCATAACCACGTGCATTATCTTTCAACACGACACCGACTGCGCGAACGCTAAACCCCGGTGAACCGTACAACAAACGTTCAACACGACACCGACTGCATTACTGCTAAACCCCGGTGAACGTGTTATGACTCAGTGCGACACCGACTGCGCGAACGCTAAACCCCGGTGAACCGCACAACAAACTTGTAACAAAACACCGCCTGTGCGAACCCTGAAATCCCGGTGAACCCCCTTACCAACAGTACTTTCCCTAATGGCACAGGGCCTAGGGTAAGGGTGCATGACTACCCCGCCTAGTATGTTAGCATCATGGGTCGTCACCCAAACTCGATATAGTATATATATATATATATATATATATATATATATATATATATATCCACCCGCATTTGGGCTAACTCCTATATTCGATATAATTTATATATCGTGAATCATAGACCGGTTTACATGATTAAATAATATTCATCCCGCGTCAGTTATACAACACCACATAGGACTTATAGTCCGTTTTCCTTTCGATAAAACATGACCTCACACGTGTTCTATTATTCGGTTTTTCGAGACAATTTATAACTTCCAAAACAGTGCATTATACAATTTGAATTACATATTTGATTAGGCCTTTCAATAAGCTTTCAAACGCACCTGAGAACACCTCAATCGGGTTCCCGGATCAAAAGTTATTGCGAAAACAAAATCAGTGACGTTTACTGAAAAACTGCAAAGCGTCGCGACGCGAACAGATTCTGTCGCGACGCGAGAAGTGACAGAAACGAAACTGTAACAATTTTTGGAAGGGGTCGCGGCGCGAGGGATGCGTCTCGCGACGCGATGGGTGCTGAGAAAGTGCAGGTTTTGCGGTTTCTCGCGAAATTCGCTATTCCGCTCAATTCCGATTCTTATTCCGATTGAAAAAAGTCCAAACAACCAGAAAAACAGATTCAATCAATATCAAACAATCAATCAAATCAATCAAAAACTCAATCTAAACGAATTTTATCAAAATACGATATATTTCGAAATAACGATTTTCGACTCAAAATCTTTCGAAATCAATTAATGTAAAATTCATAGTAAAACGAAATAATCCTAAGCGTGAGTAAAACTCACCGATTGTGATGAAAATCACAAATAGCTGAGACTTTCCGCGAAATTTCTTTTCCGTCACAGCCACACGAACGCTCCCCGAATCAACTCCACGTTCCGGCGACATCCGTATCCGCTCCCAAAGCTTTCCACTCGATCACGAGACATCTTTTTGACCGAAATACCGAATTCCTCGAAATCCTGCCATTTGAACCCTAATAACCAACCAACTTCCAATTCGCGAAATTGAAATTCGTTCCGCACTCAATACGCTCTGGGTTCGTTCCTAATCATCCTTGAATCATCAAACACTATTCATCATTTTCAACTTTCAATCACTATTCACACATAAACCCCAGATTTTGATTTCAAAACCCTAACTCACCCAATCCTTGATTCCTTCACTCCAAGCTAGCAATAAACCTTATATTTGAACTTCTATGGCCCTAAAACTCATGAATGGAAGCATAACGCCTGAAACCTCCTTTTTTATTCATCAAAATCGAAAATGGCAAAGTGAGAGAGAGTGAATTGATGGTGATGATGTTGGTACCAAATTGAAGAGGAAGGAACGCTGATCATTTTTCGTGTTGGAAGGAAGAAGTTTCGATGAACCTATCTCTCCCTTGCTCCTCTTCTTCCTTCCATACCCATTCTCCATTTTTTTTCTTCTTCTCCTTTCTTTCTCGTTTCCTTTTCTTTCTTTCTTTCTTTCATTTCTTTTCTTTCTTTCCTTATATATATTAAGTGGTAATGTGGTCAAATGACCACATTGCCCTTAATCTCTAATTTCGTTTCTAAATCGTCATTGCCCCGAATTAACCGGTTAACGATCCCATGGCAACCAATAATTAATTTTAGCACTCAATAAATTTACCAGTCAAGTACTAAAATAATTCAATTGGGTTAACAACCAAATAATTCTATTAATTATTTTAGGGGTGTTACATAAGACATTACTTCTTTTTTGATAAAGGAAATTTTAGGAGAAGGGATTGCGTCTAGTCCAAAGCAAAGAAAATCTTCGGGCTCTTTGAGCACTTACAAAGGGAATTATGTTTACCTCGAGTCCGACTTGTGGTACTAAACAATAGTTTAGTAATTGTTATTAAATGAGCATAATAGTAATTTCCCCATCAATGAAAAAATTTGGTGACTACACCAAAGTTATATTGTGGCAAACATGTACTAACTAGTGTTTTCATTTACCCGCTCACTAACAACACAAACACTAAATTGTGGCTAATATGTACTAACCATTGTATTGTTGTATAATGGTTACCGAAAAGTTTAGTAGTTATTACTAAGGAATTCCTTAGTATCATAAGCCGTTGCCGTTTACCTCATCCTAAGGAGATTAGTGGAATTTTGAACTTGGAACCTTCTTAATACAAGTCATGTCATGCTCCACTAGACGAACACTTAAGGTTTGTATTAGGCCTGGACAGATTTACTTGACCCGCCCGAAAACCGAAGAATCCGAATTAACAAGAAGGTGTGCGGTGCGGGCGGGTCACGGGTTTGGAAAGCTGTTGATTCAGTTCTATATGGATTGATGCAGGCGGGTGCGGTTTATATTTTTTAGTCCGTCGGTGCCCAGACCCGCCCGAAGCAGATGAAAACGTTATCACACATTGGGTATTTTCAATTTCGTAGGCACAGTACGCACAGTCATAGAGAGCGGAGCCTGTGCAGACCAGCAGAGTACTATTTTTTTCTCCTTTATATTTTATGTTTTTTTACATCGAGACACACACTTTCTCTGCTCTTCACATTATCCAATATATGTTAGTACACTGAGACTCTTTCTCTCTTTTTAAATTGAAGTGTACCACATATTATTTTATTATCATTATTTATTATTATTTATTTCTTTTAACTTCCCAATGCCTTTCCTTTACCTTCTTCTCTCTTCGTTCATCAGTCGTCTTCCTCATTCCTTCTCTCGTTTGGTTTTCATTTTCCACATCTTTATTAAACTTCCACATCTTCCACATCTTTATTCTCAGTGTTGGCCCAACCCGTGCCAACCCACCCGGTACACTCGCCCAAACCGAAACCCGCATCAGCACAAACCGAAAGCTACGTTTGGGCGGTTTTGGGCCTAGCCTTTTCAACCGCGATTTTGGTCGGTTGCTTGATTTGGGCCCGAACCCGCCCACACCTGCCCGTTGTCCAGGCCTAGTTTGTATATAAACAAGCATTGGGGTAATTGGGTAAAGTATAGGTAGTGCAGTAGCATGATCGATAATGATCCAATCATCCAAAAAGATGTCTACACAACCACGGGCCCAAAGGCCCCAACCCCTCTAAATACAACAAAAGAGATTTATCTAATTACAACAAAGGCCCCAACCCTTAAACATCATACCCCCATGTTATTTTTTATTCCTAGATTGCCCTTGATAATTTTTAACCAACGAATTTATCTAATTGAATGGTAAATCCCTTTTGGGAAAAAAACCAAAACGGATTTATCATTTAATTAGATAAATCCGTTTTTAAAAAATTGAATAACAGATTTATGTAAAAAAAAACATAAATGCGTTAAGTAAATTTAAAACGACGAATTTACATCAGAGAAACTTAAATCTGTTTTGTTAATTTACTGTAACAGATTTATCTGTTTATTAGATAAATCCGTTTTTAAAAAAACCAAAACGGATTTATCTAATAAGTAGATAAATCCGTTATGTTAATTTGTGACAACAGATGTATCTAGTTATTAGATAAATCCGTTTTGGTTATTTTCAAAACAGATTTATCTAACAAATAGATAAATCTGTTGTTACAAATTTTTTTAAAAAATAAACGGCCAGGATTCCACCGACATATTTGATCAACAGCTCACATTTGTTTATCTTGGTTAATGTGCCCCAACGGATAGATTTTTAACGGTGTAGATCGCACCGACAATATCAATGGCACATAATTATTGATGGTTGCTATTAATACCCACACTCACCCTCATTTTTTCACACCAACATTTCACTCTGTTTTTCTTCTTTCCCCACTCAAGAGACAGCACACTAACTGCTGTTCATCATGGTGGCCAATTCACTACAAGAGAATATGGTGTCTTCTTCTCATGTCCAAAACCTGTCTTATCCAGGCTCCATGACAACATCACCTTTGAAGGTTTGAAATAAAAAATAGAGCTTAAGGTTCAAGTGAGGGGGTGATGACCGAGAGGGTACTAAAATCACTTATCGCAAACCCACTTTTGGAAATGATGGCTGCATTCACTGGTCGTCCATGAATATTAAGACCGATGACGACGTACGAAGCATGTTGAACATGCATGACATGTTTCAGACTCGTAGTCCGTCGGAGCTGTACGTGGAGACTCAACGGAGCGTCAATGAGATTATGCGTCGTTGTTATGCTGGAGGACCGCGATTTTAAGAATTGTATTTGTTGCTGTTATGTTTTAGTTTTTATGTTCTATCATGTTTTAGTTTTTATGTTTGCTTGTGTTGTTGTAACGATGTAATCTACTTTTGCATCAATGGAAATAAATTTTTAATTTAACGAGTATAATATTAACGGAATAATACTACATGCAAATAAATAAATCCACAATAATTCAAATGGAACAATAATACAAACAAAAAACTCAAGCATCGGAGCCAGGATCGGGGTCGCCTCCCTCTGCATAGTCAATCAATCCTCGGAGTGTGGCATACGCTGGAGAGCATCGAGGAATGTCTCTAGACTGTAGCAAACTGCGCAACCGCTGACTAATATGCATCAGTCTCTCCTCAGGTCCTATAACTCTCGGTGCTGGTGCCGGAAGAAGCCGGGGAACTGAAACCCTAAAGTACCAGGGCAAGTAAGGTGGATGAAGCTCACTGATCTCTCTGGCTGTAGAAGTCGTGCTAAGAACTTATTGCACGCTTTCGGCCCATCTAGTCACTCGCATCACCACATCTAAATAAGAGGGACGACCCTCAAGCGGAGGACGAGGGATGGTTTGGACGTATCTAAATTGCCGGAGGCACCTATCCGGCATGTAGGGGACAATGATGTCCTCCCAGGTAAGAAAGCCCCTGTATAATGAGAGCTGGTCCTCCTGCCTCAGATGTCTATGGTTCTCAAAAGGTCTCCAGATGACATCAGTAGGGGTCAATGCATCTAGCCTCCTACGGTACTCCTCCAGCTTCACAACATCAGTCTTCCTCCGCTTCCAAAACCCACAATGTAGTCCCTCCTGCTCCCCGGTGGTACCCTGCACACATATGTTGGGGAAGTACTCAAATATCCATGTCTGAAACAACAAATAAAAAATCTCGTTAAATATAAAATACTATAAAAAAAACTCGTTAAATGAACAAATAAACAATCGTACCATGATCAGCGTCGCATAACCCACTAACTGACAGCTATCCTTAAACATGCATAGTTCAGCTGGTTATACATATATGCCAAACAAGCTGCACCCCACGCCCATTGACTAAGTGTGTTGACGTCCTCCAGTACATACAACCACTTAGCCTCAACTCTGGTTTCGGTCTTGCTTGTAAATATAGACATCCCCAGTAAAAGCAATATGAATGCCCTGACAACAAGAATATGTTGGTGTTGAGTAATGTGACGTCTGCAGACCCCCACTAGCCACTCAAAGCAGAAATATGCCCCCTTGCTGGCTATAGTCTCCTCAGTAGCCTCAGCAAAAGTAACTCCCAACATATCCACAGCCAGCTGAATGGCACCATCAATAGTAACAAAACTGGAGGGGATTTGTATAACCTGCCTGTCAATGGTAGATGAGGCAGACATGACACATCATCCAAAGTGATCGTCATTTCACCAAATGGTAGGTGAAATGACGATGTCTCTGGGTGCCATATCTCGACAAATGCAGAAATAAGCTCATGATCCACAGTGGTGAGAGCTGAACGGGCGAGGGGCGTTAAACCTGACCTCTCAACGATAGGATAGAAGCCACGATCCATGCATAGAGGAGACAACAGTTTATGGATTTTGTTGCCATGTGCAGCTATTTTTAATTTTTCTGGCAACTGGATAAATTAAAAATTAACAACTATTAGACTAAACTTATATAAAAAACCTAAATATATTCAACTATTTGTATAGTTTTTACCTGTCCTCTGAGAATATTAGATGCTACATGAGCATCAAGTCCGATAAGAAGTGAACCATCCATAGGTCCAAGATACTGCTGGTCCGCATGACCAGGCTGCTGCTCCTCCTCATCATCATGAGGAGGGTAGTTCTGATGATACTGCTGCTGGTAGTCATGATGGTAGTAGTCCTGACCAGCAGCCTGACCATGGTAATAGTCCTGACCAGCAACCTCCTCCTCCTCCATGTCCTGCTAATGAGCCTGCTGTCTATCTCGCTCCCGTGCACGTCTATCTCGGCGAGAAGCATGACCGGCTATCCTGATTCGTGTGCGTGTACTAACCAGAGTTTCTTCCGGTTCACCCATACCACCAGCCCGTGACGATCCACCCCGCATCACGAAATTCCTCCTCGAGTCTATAATTCTATTGTCTCTACCTCTACTAAGCACCACTGTAAATAAAAAGTAAAAGAAAATTTTTAAAAATTAATACGCTACGGATTTAGGGTAAATCCGTTACCAATTTTTCTAAAAAAAATAAAATACGAAAGTAACGTAAATCCGTTTGTTATTTTTTGGAAAAAAAATGAACTACAGTTTACCTTAAATCTGTTACCAATTTTGTTGAAAAATGTCAACTGCGGATTTACGTAAATCCGTTTAGCCAATTAAAATAACAACTGCGGATTTACATACTTCTGTTTCTAATAATGCTGGGTTTATACGGAATTATGTAAATCCGTTGTTAAAAAATGGCCTGCGGATTTACATACTTCCTTGGCGACGGATTTAGGTACTTCCGTGAGGGAAATTTTTTTGAACTTACTCTTTGCAAAAACGGAAGTAAATGAAAAATGAAAAACGGATTTATGTTGTTGTTAACTTTGGATGGTATTTTTGGTTTTTTACAAGGGTTGTGGGGGGTATGATGTTTAAGGGTGGGGGGTACAAAAAATGAGAGCCAAGAGAAAATGACACACCCGGTCATACCAACAAAGACCTAGTAAGGATACTTATAAGTTTCCCTTACCCTCTGTGTGCTTTCTATGATACAGTTGAATTAAAGCACACTCATATATTGCGGCAAATCACTCACCACACAACATCATCTTTCCATATCATACGATTCTCCTTAATCCTAGCTTTGTGACATCAAAATACAAATTTCCTCGTGCTACTATATAGAATGAGAAGCCTGGAGAGGATCAAAATCAGTGGAAAAATCTTATGGGGACTTCCATCCTATCAAAATGTTTCCTCTAAGCAATCCTAAATACCCCCAACCAGTATCCCTTGGGAAATCACCATAGCTAGGTAGTAGTCGTAAACACTAGCAGTCTCTTTAACATAAAAGTAAATGTGGGGAAGTTGATTTCCCACTCAACGTCGTAGATAGTAGCTCGGGTAGAGCATAACTGGTTTGAACAATTGCTAGCTGTTCATATTGTCTCAATAGTTTTAACGAAAGATTAATCTCCAGTTATACTTAGGAGCAAATTTCGCACTTGCCAATACAAAATTTATCACTACAAGAATCGAACTTGGGAGCACCAAGTAGCCCCATGTGTCTCAAGGTAGGTCATGCCACTGGGATACTAGTAGAGCATAATGTCACCTCACATTAATAAACAGAAAAAAAAAATTTCTTACCATTTTCTTAGACCACCAGAATAATAGTTGTAGATAACCTATCATCATTCAATCTACAACGTTACTATTTTGTTTTTTTTCCCGTATTAACCAAATAACGTTTACAATGTTACAATTTTTTATCCTGTATTAAGACTTTTTCCCTACAAGTATATTTTGTAATCACATTATTTTGAGATGACTCTCCACTCTTAGATAGGGAAAACCTTTGAGCTCTATGAACACTTACGAATAAAATTATATTTACCTCACCTAAAAAGACTGACTAGTGGGGATTTGAACACTCGGGACCTTCCGAATACAAATTCCCCAAGGTTCCACTAGGCCGATTCATTTGGGTTTTTTTTTTTTGTAATAAGACTTCGCTTATTATTGTTAGCTCACCAAGATATGTTTAATTTCACTTTATTTATATATATATATATATATATATATATATATATATATATATATATATATATATATATATATATATATGATTCAAGGATCAAGGTACATTGTGAAATCTTAAACCCACATTTTTAAGTCAACGTGAAACTATAAATCATGTAACTAACATAGTTACATAGATGAATGATGCATGTACTTTTTTAAGTATACAACCCATATGTAGGTAGCTCAGTTGTCGAGCTAAGGGATATCGAAGGAGTGCACCAAATGAGTGCAAGAAGGAGGTCCTAGGTTCAAGCCCCGGAAACTAACAATTCCCCCACCCCCACTAACATTACCTATCAAAAAAGAAAAAGTATACAACCCATATAATATGTAGTAAAATGTAACTTTAAGAAATCTTTATCAATGTGTGCAAACCATTAACTTCTTTATTACGTGCAGATGTTTTGGATGTTGATATGTATCTCTTGAATGCAACAACGGACTTCAAATCCCATATTGAACATGAATAAAGTTGATTTAACTATTATTATGCCTTAGAATGGATATTAGTTTGTAGGCTAAATTATAGTTTTAGTCCCCCTATTTTCAAAAATTCAGACATTTGGTCCTCCTATTTTAAAACTCAGATATTTAGTCCCCCAATTTAATAAAACTCAAGACATTTGGTCCAAAGAGGGGTTTTTCAAATTTTTTTTGCTGAGTTGGAATTCTGTCAAACAAAAATGCTGACGTGGCCTTTCATTAAATGATGTGGCAGCTGATGAAGCTTGCACAGGTGTGTGCCACATCATTTAATGATCCATGTGTCATGCCACGTGAGATAAAAATAATTTAAATATATAAAAATAATTTATATTATTAATAAATATTAAAATAATAATAATAACAATAATAATAATAATAATAATAATAATAATAATAATAATAATAAATAACAAAACCAAATCAGATTGTTCATTAAAAACAAAAACAAATTAGATTGTTCATCAATAACAAAACCAAATCAGATTGTTCATCAAAAACAAAACCAAAATTGATTGATTGGAAAACTAATTAGTTACTGTTGTCTCACGTGTGGCATGACACATGGTATCAATGAAGTCTCAGCTATTCTTCTTCATCTTCTTCTTTTCAACTCATTCTTCTCATCTCCTTCTCTCCACCATTCTGTTCTAACACCTTCAGCTACTGTTGTTGCATTTCTGGTGGTGAGAAGAAGAAGAAGAATGGTGCGCTTCAGATGTTGTTATTGTTGCAGAAGTTATGTGTTTCGTTTTGCATCAATGAAGAAGAAGGAGCAGAGGATCATGATCTTCGATTTAGGGTTCTTGTAGGTTGTTTTACATCTGGGTTTCGTTTTGCATCAACGATTGCTTTTTGTTTTTAATTTTAGGGTGAGAGAAAATTTGAGGGTTTCAATGAGATGATGATGAATTTTAGGAGTAGATGATGATGATGGACTTTGAAGAGGTGGGAGAAGAAGAAGAAGAGGATGGTGGATTTTGAAGATGATTATGGGGTTTGATTGAGATGATGATGGATTTTGGGGATCTGCTACTTACGGGTGGGATAAGAAGAAGAGGTGAGAAGAGGATGATGATGGGAGAAACATACTGAGATTGAGAAACAGAATGCGAAGAAAATGGGAGAAGTTTCACGAAGAACATCTTCTTCTTCTTCTTCACGATTTCTTCTTCTTCTTCATTAATCGATTTCTTCTTCTTCTTCAAGCTAACAACTTCACACAAGAAACTACAAACTGAAATTGAATTCACACCATGTCCTTCTTCTTCCCTGAGCATCAATCCAGAAAACAGAAAATAAACAAATCACAAATCCTTTCTTAAAAAACAGAAACCCAAATCCCAGATCCCAAATCATTTTCACGAACCCAAATCAACGAAACTCCTGCAACGAAACTCTTGCAACGATGATCTCAAAAAAAACCTCCTGCAACGAAACTCCTTCAATGAAAGACACACACACAAAGAGAGAACATCCTCGAGATCTGGATCTTCGCGACCACCCTCTCTGAAGAGAGCGACTTCGCAAGCCACATTAACAGTGTCGTTTTGTTGTTGCTGTTGTTCGGATTCCCGAGACCACTCGACGAGTTCACACAGGACAGGGTGGTCGGCGACGTCGGAGGTGACTCTGTAGACGTAAACGGTCTAGAGATCTGATCTGGGAGAAATGTGAAACAGAAGGAATTGAATGGTTGGCAAAGAAGAATTGAATTGATTCTGGTGAAAGAGAGATAATGGGAGGAAGAATATTAATGGGTTGAAGGTTAGAGAGTGGAGTCGTAGTTGAAGAGATGAAAGAAGGGGATTGGGATTTTAGGGTTCTAGTTTTCTGGGTTCAAGTTCTTTCTAATATTTTAATTTTAGTTTTGTAATTTATTTTTTGTTTTAATATTTTATTAATTAGATAATGATGTGGCATGCTTATGTGGCTCATTAATTGACGTGGCAGCCACAAGTGGTGTCTATGTCAGACGCCACGTCATTTAATGAGGTCCACATCACCTTTTTTTTACACATCACCTAAAAAAATGAAAAAACCCCTTTTGGACTAAATGTCTTGAGTTTTTAAAAATAAGGGGGACTAAATGTCTGAGTTTTAAAATAGGGGGACTAAATGTCTGAATTTTTGAAAATAGGGAGACCAAAACTATAATTTAGCCTAGTTTGTATTTTTAAAAAAAAAAATTAAAGATTATTCATTAATTTATTGGCCATTGAAGCTCGATGGACCGCAGCTTCCAATAATGCACATATTCTTCCACCAGCTTGAATGAAGAATCATATTGATGAATCATATTAGTAAGTGTATTATTTGTTTGAAATACATGGTGTGACAATTATGTGGGCAGACCAGTGGCGGACCCACATTGAGGTGAGGGGGTTCAGTTGAACCCTAAAAAAAAAAATTGCACTTATCATCTTATATAAATAACCCAAAACTCTTGAAATTTTTTTTTTGAATCCCTGAAAATTTTAAATTGCACTAATAGATCAAGTTTTGCACCCATTTGACCACGACCTTAAAAAGTTTGACACCCCTGACCCAGGTCTGCCAATGGGGCAGTGGGAGTATTCTCTGTGTCAGTAAGTATCACACTTGATATTATCACACTAGGGTGTGATACTTAATTCATTGATATCAAGTGTGACTCTATTTGTGGGATGAATGGAGTAGAATTTTACGATCTTTAAAATTAAAGTAACAATAATGTGTTCAAAATTAATTATCATTGAAAATTATAAAGTATTTTATCTTAACGTTTGTTTTAGATGTTAAGTATCTCTTTGGGGAATCAAGCATCTCGACATATTTACTTCCCAAGAAATAAAAGTATAGTTTTTTTTTACTTTTATTTTTATTTTTTTAAATAAAAGTATAAATTTGTAATAGAAGATAGAAGACAAGTATGTCCCAGTCCCACATAAAATTGGATTATATTTACAAACGTAAACTTTTGCATAAAATTTGGCTTTATATTCTGTTTATAATAATATATAGTTTTATATAAGAATTCTTATGGGACCCTTAATTTTTCATAAAATTCAGAAACAAAATAAAATAAGAATAATATATATAGCTGCGTAAGAAATACGTGTAGAAATGATTCAATATGTTGAAAGTAGATACTCAATAAGTAGCTTTCTCTGTTAAAATCAGGGAACATATATGATCTCAAATGCTACAAAGATTTGCAGAATATAATATATCACGTGCAATGCAATTTGCAACTGGACAGGACCAGTGGACTCAAGCGAAGTCGGTATAGTCGGTGAGCTGGGTCTCTCCACTTTTTCCTGTACTATTGAACACTTTGCATATATCCTTTGTTTTGTTTTGTTTTGCATGGTTAATGTAGTCAAATAAATTGGGTTTGGAACATTAGAAACTTTCTTTGATGTCACTTTAGTGTTCCTCCCTCCCTTACAGATTACCGATCAATTTCGGATTCTGATTTGCGTCACTTTCTAAAGATAACATTTATTGGCGGTTGTAGCCAAGAAACACAAGCAAGCCAGCCAACCTTTGAAAACAAGAAATGTGTTTTGGAATCTTGTAGTGTGCCTTGTTGTTCGTCCACATGTCACACATGTTTCTTAAGGATTTCATTGTCAAATTGTCAATACACTTCTCTGTGGATCTCTCGAAATATCCAGTAATTAGTAATGTGTGTGAGTGTGTTGATATTTCTTGCTTTTATGGTATTTGATCAACTTATTTCTTTCTTCCTTTGCCATTTTGGTGATTTGCTTATTCGATATTATGATGATTTTTAGCCTTAATTTGGAAATTAGTTTGTTGTTAATATCTACTTAATGATGGTTAAGTATTTTTTTATTAGCCGATATATTTTCGGCATTTCTCTTTAGTCAATGTAAATTTAAACATTTCATATTTTATCGATGTATCCATAAAACCTAACACAACTGATAAAATCCACGTTGTTACCCAAGTTTTGGCATTTCATATTCTTTTTTGTCAATGCATTTTCGACATTTCTTTTTTGGTTTTTCCAAATTGGAAGTCTAGTACACACCTTCCGGCTTGTACGGATATATTAGGGATATAAAAGCTAGTTACAAATTAATTACACTAATAAGAATTTAGTTGTTCTCATAAGCTTTATAAGTTTTAGTCATCGGCAAAGTCGGTAGAAACTGCGCATCACTGCGCACCAAAAGCATGGTAACAAAAAAAATAGACTTTATAAGTCTTACCTTTGATGCAAATATTATTCTCATCATCAATTCGATTTCTATTTCCCTTTTTCCTTATTCATCAAGAATTGTAATACACAATATTAGAAAATATATGGTTTTGACCTTTGAAGTTTAAATAATTTTATTTTTGTTGTTTCTAAATTTTTTGAAAAATAACGATACTTTGTACGAACCCTTTATTATTAGCTTTTTCCGTGTACTTTTATGCCGCCCCTTGTAAATTTCGTACATTTCTGGTTGTACTATTTAGCATGTATGTATTTTGAAACTTACTACAATTTTTTTTTTGACAAAAGGAATCTATTTCATTTCATTACAAATAAGAGCAGAAATACATGTTGGAATGTCAAACAAAGTACGAGATGAAACTGTTAACAAGGCTACCCCTGCTAGAGTGTGAGCCACCTTCTTAGTTTCTCTCCTAGAGAACTCCACATGAAAGTTGATATTAAAAAAAACAAAAGATTCCTTACAGGAATTTAAAATACAACCATAATCCGAAGTAATGGAAGAGCACTTGTTGAAGTCATCCACTACGACTTTGGCATCTAACTCGAAAATAACATCTTTGAAATGAAGTTCACGAACCCACTCCATCGCATGTAGAAGCCCCAAAGCCTCGCATGTAGAAGCCCCATCGCATCGCATCTTTGAAACGTACTACAATTGGTTTTTGTTGTTTTATTTTAGTTTCTATAATGTAATTAGTTTGCGTCCTTTAGTTTATGTTCAATTAGTCATATGTAGTAGGGGGTTCCTTGAACTAAATTGAGAAAAGATATTACATGATGTAAATAGTTAAATTTATTTAACTATAGTTAGATTTGGTTAATCATAGTTGTAACTGAATTAGTTTGATAAATTAAGAGTTAGTTAGCTAAATACCTTCCCATATATATAAGTTGAACTGTACATGTAATAGTCAGTTTTCACAATGAATAAAATTCTTTTTCATAATTCTCTCTCTCTCTCTCTCAGATTGTGAACTCTAACATGGTATCAGATTAAAGGCTCATTCTACGCTCTTCTCCGTTTTCTATCACCTTCTTCGTTTTCTCCTCCCCTTTCTGCAAACTCTCTTGCTGTTCCACCACAACCATGGTGAACTCCTACTCTGATTTCGCCACAAATCCATCAAATCCATACTACATGCATCCAAATGAGAATCCCTCCCTTGTTCTTGTTTAACCCGCACTTGATAACAAAAACTATCAAATCTGGTCCCGTTCGATGAAAGTCGCTCTCATCTCCAAAAATAAGGTCAAATTCGTCGACGGCACTCTATCACCGCCTCCAATCTCCGATCCTCTCTATGAACCATGGAACCGATGCAACAACCTTGTCCTCTCATGGCTCCAACGATCAATTTCTGGAGACATTGCGAAATCTCTCCTCTGGTGCGATCGCGCTTCCACTGTTTGGAAGAGTTTGGAAAAACGATTTTCTCAGGGCGATATCTTTCGAATCGCTGACATTCAAGACGAATTGGCACGCCTTCAACAAGGAACTCTCGACATCTCTTCATTCTTTACCAAATTGATGACACATTGGGAGGAAATCGAGAATTTCCGCCCAATTCGTGACTGCACTTGTGCTATCCCGTGTTCTTGCGGTGCTGCCACAGATCTACGCAGATTCAAGGAGCAAGATAAGGTAATCAAGTTCTTGAAAGGCCTTGGTGATCAATACTCCAATGTTCGTTCGCAAATCATGTTGATGACTCCTCTTCTGACGCTTGACAACGCGTTCAACATGGTACTTCAACAAGAACGGCAGTTCAATCTACAATCAACCACTGATTCTTCAATTGAGAATCAATCCTCGGTGAATCACTTCTCTCAAATGCCTTCCCGTCCTTTCAACAACTCCGGTCGAGGTCGTGGCCGCGGCAACTCCTCCGGTGGCCGTGGTAACCGCCTTTGCACTCACTGTGGCCGCACCAATCACACTATTGAAACTTGCTTCATCAAACACGGTTATCCACCTGGTTTTCAACATCGTAAACCAAACTCCTCAACACCTGCTGCTGCTCCTTCTCCTTCCGTGGTGAATTCTGTTCAAGACTCTGGCTCCACTCAACCTGCTCCTCCATCATCTGCCTCCACGTCAACAACTGTATCAAGTGCTTCCTTGTCCACGATTCAAGAGCAATACACTCAGATTTTACAGCTACTTCAACAATCAAACTTGCAATCCACCTCCCCTGCCTCAGTTAACTCTGTCTTTGCCACTAATTCCATTTCATAAACCTCTTCATCTCCCTCATCTGGTAAGAGCTATTACAAACTCTATTGTGACAAAAACAATCGCTGGTGGATCGTAGACACTGGTGCTACTGATCACATAACTCATACTTTTACCAATTTCATTTCCACATACCATATTGCACCCAAATCCATGACCATGCCCAATGGTGACACTGTCACCACCACAATAGCTGGTTCTGTCCTGTTGTTTGGTTCACTCATCCTTCATAATGTTTACTATTTCCCCTCATTTCTTGTTAATATCATTTCCGTTACTACCTTGTTTGATTCACTCTTATATGATGTCAAACTTTATCCTAATTGTTGTGAAATTTTACAGCTCTTCCATCCCAAGATGACTGGATTTACAGCTAGGAGGATTGGCAAATTGTATGTGCTTGACACCAGCTCACCTTTGGCCTCCTCTCCCACACCTGGTTCTATCAATACTTTCATTTCATCTCATTTGGATTCTGTTAAGAATGACCCTGCCACCATTTGGCATTTTAGACTAGGGCATCTCAGTCCTCATATACACAAATGTATCTCATCTCAATTTTCCTTTGTCACATTCAATGATAAACATAAACCTTGCAATACTTGCCATTTGGCTAAACAAAGAAACTTACCTTTTACTCATAGTATTACTAAGTCTGTTGCTATTTTTGACTTGATTCATGCTGATATTTGGGGACCTCTTTCCACTCCTTCCATAAGTGGTCACAAGTATTTCTTGACCCTAGTAGATGACTATAGCAGATTTACTTGGACAATATTCATGAAAAACAAAAGTGAAACCAGAACTCACCTAGTAAATTTCATAGCATTCATTGAAACCCAATTCAATAAGAAACTAAAATGCATTCGTAGTGACAATGGTCCTGAGTTTATTATGCCTGATTTTTACCTTTCTAAAGGCATCATACATCATAGATCATGTGTTGAAACACCTCAACAAAATGGCATAGTGGAAAGAAAGCACCAACACATCTTAAATGTGGCACGTGCTCTTTCTTTTCAATCTCACTTACCTCATAACCTATGGCATCTCTCCATACAACAAGCCATTCACATCATCAATAGACTTCCAACACCCCTACTAAACAACCTCACACCTTATCAAATGCTCCATTCTACTCCTCCTAGTCTTGTCCACCTACGAGTGTTTGGTTGCCTTGCATACTCCTCCACCTTACATAACCATAGAACTAAATTTGAGCCAAGGGCAAGAAAATCCATCTTCCTTGGATATAGAGAAGGCACCAAAGGCTATCTTCTCTATGATCCGCATACTCATGAATTCTTTGTTTCCAGAAATGCTATTTTTCATGAAACCATCTTTCCATTTGCCTCACATTCACCCAACAACTCCATAAATAACAACACTCATACCACTGTCACCTCAGATACCGAAACCATAGATATCACAGACCTTCCCTCACTTTCAACTCCACCAATTGACCCTCCCTCTCTCAATAACTCTCCTTCTCATCCTCCACAATCACCTCCCCTCCCTCCTGCACCAACCAGAAAATCAACCAGAACAACCAAACCTCCTACCTATCTCACTGACTATCACTGCAATTTGTTATCCTCAGAGCTGCCAGCATCTACACCAGGTACTTCCTATCTTGTCTCTTCTGTTTTGACATATTACCATTGTAGTCCACCCCATAAACAGTTTTGTTTGTCCATTAGTTCCCTTACAGAACCCAAAACATATAAACAGGCTTGCAAGCTTGATTGTTGGCAGGTTGCTATGAAAACTGAGTTAGATGCACTTGCATCCACAAACACTTGGACTGTTGTTGATTTGCCTGCAGGTAAGCAACTAATTGGTTGCAAATGGGTCTATAAGATCAAGCATCATGCTGATGGATCCATTGAAAGATATAAGGCTCGTTTGGTAGCAAAGGGGTACACCCAACTAGAAGGTGTGGACTACTTTGATACCTTCTCTCCTGTAGCTAAATTAACAACAATTCGTACTCTTCTCTCTGTAGCTGCTATTAAGGGCTGGCACTTGGAACAACTTGATGTAAATAATGCCTTCCTTCATGGTGATTTACATGAGGAGGTGTATATGGAATTACCTCCTGGATTACTGAATTCTGATGAGTCTTCTCATAAAGTCTGTAAATTGAATAAGTCATTATATGGCCTAAAACAAGCTAGTAGACAGTGGTACTCCAAGCTATCTACTGCCCTCATCTCTCTTGGATACTCTCACTCATCTGCTGATCATTTTCTCTTTACTAAGCTACACAATTCTCATTTCACTGCACTGCTGATCTATGTGGATGATATTGTCTTAGCTGGTGATGACTTGCAGGAAATTCACTCAGTTAAAAGCTTCCTTGACTCACAGTTTAAAATCAAGGACCTTGGAAAGCTTAAATACTTCCTTGGATTGGAAGTAGCCAGGTCTGCTCAAGGCATATTCCTCAATCAGAGAAAGTATACATTGGAATTGCTTGAAGACAGTGGCTCATTAGCAGCTAAGCCCAGTGCTACTCCCTTTGATTCTTCCTTGAAGCTTCATGACAGTGACTCTCCACCTCATGAAGATGACACAGCATATAGGAGGCTTGTTGGCAGACTGTTGTATTTAACTACAACACGTCCAGACATTGCCTTCATTGTTCAGCAACTGAGTCAATTTATATCCAAGCCATTGCAGGTTCATCAGTTGGCTGCTCTAAGAGTTCTCAAATATCTCAAAGGTGCTCCTGCAAAGGGCCTGTTCTACTCAGCATCTTCTACACTTAAACTCTCTGGCTTTGCAGACTCAGATTGGGCCAGTTGCCCAGCTACCCGCAGGTCTGTATCAGGTTATTATGTTTTTCTGGGCTCCTCTTTATTATCCTGGAAATCAAAGAAACAGTCCATAGTGTCCAGATCAAGCTCAAAAGCCGAGTATAGAGCTTTAGCTAGCCTATCTTGTGAGTTACAGTGGCTGCAGTATCTGTTCCAGGATCTTCACATATCTGTTGATCAGCCAGCTTCAGTCTTCTGTGACAACAAGAGTGCAATTTATCTTGCACACAACCCCATCTTCCATGAGAGGACAAAACATATTGAAATAGACTGCCATGTCATTCGTGAGAAGATTCAAAATGGCCTCATTCATCTTCTGCCAGTCTCTTCTGCTGCACAATTGGCAGATGTACTCACCAAGCCATTGCCAGCTCCCTCCTTCAATTCGTTTGTGTCCAAGCTTGGCCTATTAGATATCCATATTCCAGCTTGTGGGGGGATATTACATGATGTAAATAGTTAAATTTATTTAACTATAGTTAGATTTGGTTAATCATAGTTGTAACTGAATTAGTTTGATAAATTAAGAGTTAGTTAGCTAAATACCTTCCCATATATATAAGTTGAACTGTACATGTAATAGTCAGTTTTCACAATGAATAAAATTCTTTTTCATAATTCTCTCTCTCTCTCTCAGATTGTGAACTCTAACAAAAGAAATATATCATAGAAACTAAAAATAAAACAACTAGGACCTTCAAGAGGGTTCGTGACAAAAAAAAGACATTTTAAACTCTAGAGGCCAAAACTAAATATTTTAAAATAAATCCTCAATTTTAAAATTACTCTCACTTTAATTCCTAAATTATAAAAACTTATTTAATAATCCCTAAATTTTATCTTTATTCTTCAATTTATTCTCTAAGCAGCAACTTTTAGAGACTAAATTGATAGGTAGAGATACACTTTAGGTACTATTTAATAGACTTTCATAGTTTAGGGATTAAGTCAGGTAGAGAGTGATACTTTATACTATGTGTTTGATTTGCTAAAAAGCAATGGACTGGAATGAACAACTGCAGTTGTACCATGTTTGATTTAGAAATTCTTCATGATACCAGGCAAAAGTGGGGGGTAAGAGGCCGGACAAATTCCTCAAATTCTTGTACCTCACAAAACCACAGTACAACTTTCTGATCACCCAAAAAGATACTAAAATATTATTTTTTATTTCCCACTCAATAAGCTCTCTCTATCTTTCTCTCTCCTATCTCATTCTTCTCTCTCTGATCTCATCCTTCTCTCCCTCTCCCCTCTCATCTCTCTTATATCTTTTCATCTTATGACATCTCTCCCTCATTTCTATCTTTCTCTCTCCCTATCTCTACCTCTTTCCTCTCTTCTCTATCGTATCTTCTCATCTCATGACCTCTCTCTCTCCCTCCCTCCCTCCCTCCCTCCTATATCTTCTCCATCGCACATTTTTCTTTAGATTTAGTTGAGAGACCGAAAACATGATAAACACGTAGCATATTATCAAGATCATGTAGCGTCGCATGTATTAATTAGAAGACAAGTTAACGATTATCGTAACATTCATAATTGTGATTTCCCATATGCATTCACATTTGAATATCCTATAGCGTGTTTGAAACAGTGTCCAAACACACATCACATTGTTTTTGCTTGAAGCTATAACTTGAAGGTTCAAAAATGACGAGCTTTCAATCCCTACCTATAGTGATTCCAGATAGGCAACTAATAAATATAGAGCAAAAGATCTTCACCTAGAATTACTATCTAAGCAGGTAAGCACACAGACTTTTCATGTGCGTTCACACTTCAAATCCTGTTTTTCTGTTAAACAAAAACAAGTTGTGAAAAAAAAGGTAAAAGAAAGAAGTCAAGTAGGTGAAGAAGCACAATGCAATGATGCATCTAACCAGATAAACAGTAGAAATTTTGAAAAAAGAACACATCAACATTCTCATCCTATGAATACTTAAGTACTTCCGAAAGATTCCGCATCTTTTAACTCCTAGTGCTGGGAGGCGGAATTTGTGGACCAACCAACTCTCACGCCTTCCTTTTCATTCATTAGAAACTTGACACGTGTAATCAATCAAGCAACTTGTTGCTATAAATATATTTCATAATCTATAATATATACATACCCATGGAATGGAGTACATTCGTTGAAAGACAGTATATAATATAACTATATAGTAGACTCAGACTGTAAGACAGTGTTAAATAAGATCATAGGTTGAAGGAAACAAAAGCATTTAGCTAGCAGAGATTCATGATGAAGATATTTTCTAGGTTCAAGTTTCCGTCGAGAGCAGTTCACGAGGAACATGTTGGGGAGAGAAACAAGTATCCTATTAGTATAACAGAAGGAAGTTTGTGTACATCTCTAACAGTTTGGAGAAAATCTCTTTTAGTTAGTTGTAAAGGGTTCACGGTGATTGATTCATATGGAAACCTTGTGTATCGGGTTGACAATTATATCCTTCACCCTGATGAACTCATTCTTATGGAAGCTTCAGGAAGCTCTGTCCTCACCATGCGTCGCAACAGGGTGAGTATCTTCATATTTCTTTTTAGTGATATTTTAATCATAATTGTTGCAATTATATAAATGATACATAAACTTAGTTGCTATGATTTGATTGCAGAAGCTTGGATTAGCAGATAGCTGGTTTGTTTATGAAGGAGAGATGGGGAATCAACGTAAGTTGGGTAAGCAAAAAGAGAGTCCGGTTTTTTGGGTAAAGAAAAGTGTGAATATTTTAAACGGCAATTCCAAGGTTCAGGCATGTGTGTACCGCGTAGGTTTGGATTCAGATAAACGGCATTTGGCGTTTACAGTTGAAGGTTCCTATGCAAATAGGACGTGTAAGGTGTTGGATGAGTGTAAAGGAGTTGTAGCTGAAATCAAGAAAAAGGAGGCCTATAGCAAAGACGCGTCTTTTGGATTAGACATTTTTCAGTTAATTATTTATCCTGGGTTTGATCCCGCGTTTGCCATGGCACTCGTTCTACTACTGGATCGAATGTTTTCATAATAACACTATATAGAGAAATACATTCCCAGATTCTGTATAAATCAGATTGGGAAAAGGGGATAAATAAGAAAACCCAATTGAAATAGACTGCTATTTGATCTCTCAGAGATATTAGAATTAATTAATTGATAACTGACTGTATCCTCGCTGTAAGCAATGCCTTAATAAAAGAATGAAAACTGTTTATAATACAGCAAGCAACGGCATCAATACCACAAGAGACTATAATGTTGCACTTTCCACGAAGAAGGAATTTCATCGCTGTATATCACATTTCTGTAAGCTGGCAATTATTGGGTACTGCTGTATGGTAAATCACAGCTCTAACTAGCCCCCAACCCAGCACTAGCAATTACAGTTGGGTACACTTCATGATAAAACACTCACGAGGGACAGAACGTTCTTTCGATATTGCCTCATGCTCCTCGTTAAGCACTGAATTATGCTGTGTTTTCTACACCTGTGTTTAATGTTACAACATTCGAATCATGTTTGTCCTTGAACATGAACACTACAACAAATTCAATGCAGGCTTACCGCCACAGCATAATATAACAATAATAAATATATACAAAGCAGCCTTTCACTAACCTAAACATTTGCTAATCATACAACAGCTGCCAGCTGCTGATATGTCTACACCCCAAATAATTATTTGATTAAACTGGCTTGTCCCTTCCCCTTTTCCAATCCATCAACACTAATTTTCCAACTTGATGCTGACCATCATAAGACTTCTCCAAATCCCTTGCAGGTGGGGGCATCATACAATGTTGCTTTACGATGCTCGCATTTGCACGCTTGTTTTCTACAATTGTGTCCCTAATTAGTTTACTGGGTAAAGATCTACCTGATTTTGAAGTAGGCCACACACAGGGTCCTTTCTTAACATTATTAGATTGTCCACCATTCTTATTCTCGGCTGTGGAAAGCCTTGGTTTCTTCGATGGCATTGTCTGTTCCATACTTCTGGCCACCTTGTCAGATCCAGATCCAACCACTGAAATTGACGTTGAAGGTATTTCTTCAAGTTTCTCGTTTGATTTTAAATAGCAAGCTTTCATGGCCTTATGCGAAGTTTTCCTTTGCCATCTAAAAATTCCATCTGAGCTCTGCCTAAGTGAGTGAGTTGAAATGTGACAGAGAGTTTCTGCAGCAGCTAATACTTCTGGACAACGCTCATCTGTCAGCAAACAGAAATGTTAAGCTGGAGGTCTTACTGCGATAGCAACTTCAGTAAACTATTTATTTAGGTAAATAATAAAAACCTGTACAGAAATATTCAAACAAGTGGCCACTGGCCACTTGCACAAGATGTGATTTACTCAATAACATACCATTTTCTTTAGGATCAACTTGGCCTCCAAATTCTGCATTTTCAGGATAGAGATCTGTCAGATGACTCCAAGACGGAGCAAGTGAAGGGAGAGGGGAGAGGAGGGGAGGGAGAAGACTAAAAAGAAAACCCTCCTCAACCTTGATATGTGTTATCATACTAGTCCCTACCCAAAAGAAACACGAATAGAAGTCCTCAACTTATATTTTTTGTTGGCCATGCTAGTTCTCTAGCTATGCTTTCGTCGGACACCCTAGTCATTCGCTAGGGAGCAACGTTAATAACTTGAAAGAGAATAGGCCAATGCCTTCTACCCATGTTTCTTTAGTATAGGGACTAAGTATCATGATGTTGATGTGTGCCAAGGTCGGTAATAGAAAGGGGAGCTCACCAAAAAGTAAAGAAAAGGAGTAATAAACTCAGATAGCCTGAGAATTTTTTTTACCTGGATTAACCTGAGAAGCTTTAGAACATGTTGCAGAAGAGGAAGAACCCAGCTGATGAAAGGGAAGACTAGCAAACAAAGATGGCAACATAATTTTCTCTGAATTTCCAGATGAAGGAACAAGGCTCTGATCATAACTGAACGAATCAAAGTTTGTGAACGAACTACGATCAATATCTGAAGTGCTGGCAATGATACCTATCCCTGCCCATTTACCTTGGCACGTGCTTCTATTTGTTGATAGCTTAACTGTGTCAGAATTAGTTCTACAATGGCCACCAAAAGCATGTGACCATGGGAAGGCTGGCAAGCTTGGTCGACGTGATACCTGCTTGCCTGAACGTAGCTCATTACTATTCTTTGTGGTAATGGCAGGCTTGGTTGTGACATCAATCAGCAAAGACTCCAAATCTCGGAATGAATGCAGTACGATTCGTTCCAAGACATCCTTGGGTTGACATAATGGAAAGTCAAGCGGACTAGCTGTACTTTCTGTTTCACTAGAAGGTTCCTGGATGTCAAGCGCTAGTAAGTACATAACCACATAACCATATACAGATCAATCATCAGTAAAAGTAGATTAGAATAGATCTGAATAAACAAGCATAAGCAGCGTGTTCCTTCTAGCGACAAAAAAAGTAAAATATAATGGTGTGGCCTTTATGTAACATATACAAAGCATTCCTTAAATTCAAATTTTACTCTATCACAAACTGAATGCTTACTAAATGTTGAAACCTTTAAATACCAACCTTTTGACATGAAGACATATCTGTTGTGCGAGACTGCTCTTTTTCCCCATTACCAACACTTTCTACTGCACAAACTGAACTAAATGGGCAGGCAGACATTTTCTTGTTGAAGTAGTCCATCTCAGCCATATTTTGAGAATCAACAGGTTTTGGGAACTGAAGGATCGAGCAAGCCTTTCTAACTGAATTCAAAAAACTTCCATTGTTATTTG
The DNA here is from genome assembly GCA_039519185.1 of Astragalus membranaceus. Lineage (NCBI taxonomy): Eukaryota > Viridiplantae > Streptophyta > Magnoliopsida > Fabales > Fabaceae > Astragalus > Astragalus membranaceus. The sequence goes on from CM076850.1 coordinate 165,835,120, forward strand.
ATGCTTTCTTCCCTTTATCTTTGCTTATGGTGGGGCACTCAAAAGTTCCTTTAAGGAGCTCATCTAACGGGGGCTCATCCATAAGCTTTGTAACATCATGAAAATCATGTTTCAGACCATATAAACCTATCAAAAGTTTCCAAAAATCCATTGAAATTAATTTAAGCTCCACTCAGTACTTCCAGTTATTCATCATTCATCATTAAAAATATCAAACAAGTAAATAAACAGATAGACAACATCAGCTTTAAACTCTAAAGTACCAATAAAATAAAGATTACATTTGTTCCTAAGAATTGTAGATCAATGATGGGCTAACAGATCAGAATACAATCTTGTTTGCTGATGTATGGCTCCATGTGGATTAGAGACTAACTATCAGGTATTTATAGTTAAGTGGTACAAAATCACATTTTCAAAGCCAATTTTTTTTCTAGTTTCTAGAAAATAAAAGTCACTAATATAAAAAGTTGGGTCAGAGATAAATATTGTAAGTTATAATCAAACAGAAATAAATGACATTCTAAGTTTAAAAAGAACAAAGACCTTGAGAGAGAGTAATAGAAATTGCCTCCCGTATAGCACAAATATAGTTAAAATGGTATCGATTTCAATATTCAACAATAATATTGACAAGGCATAACTTCTAGAGAAATAAGACATAACATGATAGTGGTTCAAATATATCTGTTAAAGCAATATATGCATGCTTGGTAGCTTTTAAGCTGGATAAGAACGTGATAAAAATGGACATGTTCCAAGCTTCAACATCATTATACAACCACGGTATTAAAAAACACAGCCTCAATTGCGTTATGAAGTATGATCCATATTAGTTTTCAATAAGAATACCGAATGTACATCTGACACACAAAAGTCAATTAGACAACTTCAGATGGGGTTCCTCACACATTTACAAATGGGGTTGCCCACACATTAAATGGAATGACCTAATTGTCAGATAAGTTGAATAATTAATGCTACAAACTCATAAATCAGATATAACATTCAATCACAATATGTAAGATGCAATTTAAATGAATACGTGAAGAAAAACGACCTAATAATTACATTACATTACATACCAAAAAAGTTGTTCCCTCCACTAGCAGAATTGAAGATTGAGGTACCCAATTTCATAGAGGATGACTCAAGCTTAGCCTTTGCAGAAGGCACTTTAAAGCTCCTCTTATCGCCGCGCTTGCTATTGTTACTCTTTTGCTTTGGTAACTGACTTTTCTCTGTACGAAAAGAAAATCAAGGGAAAGCAAGTTCAGAGCATATAGACAGAAAGTCACTCATAGCTTGTTTGGGGGAAAATAATACCTAGAGAACTACACTTCAGATTATGTGACCCAAGCTTGTCGGATATATCCTTTGAATCCTCAGTTCCATTATGGTTTGTAGAATCTTCTGGTTGGGACATCCGTGGCCTTTTTGAACTTGAACTATTACTCCTGTTAGACTTTGCTGATTTTTGCTGTAATTGTACACCTTCTGATCTGGAAGTAATCAGAGGACAACTTTTGCCATTACCAGTACTGAGCATGTTTTTCGACAACTCTTCGCCCTTGATATGGGGCAGCTGACTAGGACTGTTACAGAGTGGAGTCTTCACAAATTCATTACAGGAGGGAAACGCAGCGGAAGTTTTCATATTTACAACATCTGGCACAATAAAATTTACTGGTGAAGATCGTGCAATAATGAAAGATGATGAGTACATCAAAAGTTGCTCTCAAGTAACAGATATGAGAGAGAGAGAGAGAGAGAGAGAGAGAGAGAGAGAGAGAGAGAGAGAGAGAGAGAGAGAGAGAGAGAGAGAGAGAGGAGAAAGAGCATATACACCTACGTGTCGTGTCGGACACCTACACAAGTGTTGGACACCGACGCCGACATTTCAATTATTTTCATTTTTCAAATTAAAACTAGTGTCTACGTGTCAGTGTCGTGTCCGTGCTTCATATATATATCCACCACCAACAAACAACACTTAACAGAGTTCTCACAGCTCCCAACACTTAAATAACATCCATCCATCCATACATAGCAGATTATAAACTCCAATAAGTTCCTAGTTACCGATCCAATAACTTCCATTAACTGTCAAAATAACAAATAGATGTCTCCTTTTTCAACATTAAGCTCAGTCTTTAGTTATATCTAATTGATGGATACTGGCAAAAGGAGGAAAAAACTACCACGGCCTCAATTACACGTTCATAGGTTCATTTTCAGTCATGAAAAAGACAAGTTTGATTTACCGTTGTTAAATTGAAAAAAACACATTTAAAGTGTCTATGAATTTCGCTAGGGCAAACATAAGTTTTCTACGGAAATCCAATTAAGCACGAAATCAGGAACATCCGGTCACCGAAACTACAGAATAACGCATAGATTATATAAAAACGGAAACAATTATGAAGCCGATTTTATCGCCGCAATTAGCTTTTCCCAGTCTTTGAAGTTTATATTATTTCAAGAAACAAAAAAAATTAAATTATATCATAACGGCGAAGGGAATCGTCAATCAAACAACGCAATAAGCCAATAACTCAGGTGAAGACACCAAAATCACAAAGCTAATTGCATAGACGCCAGGCACATACATAGTAATTAACGAGAAAGAAAAAAAGTGTAACGGTTAAAAAGATGAATTAGAACAATAACATACATGAATTAGAAGAAGAAGAAAAAAAGTGAGGAAGGAAAATCAGTGACGAACCATTTTGGATTAGAGAGGAAGAGTTGCAGCAGTCAACTGAATTTGAGTGGTTAGGTATGCGAAAAGCTTCCGATCCCATGAAATTAGGTGAGGATGCCACGTCAAGAGGGAAAGTCAATTCAAGAGAATCCATGGAAGAGAAAACCTAAAGCCATTTCCCTTTGCCTTCTTCCTGTTGATAAGATTTGTTTTAGGAGTGTTTGGTAGAGAGGAGAAGCATGTTGCGGCTGTTGGAGTATTTTAGGGCAAGTTAGTAGATTGAAAGATAGCTATATATAGTTTTCGGGAAATGGTCTCGTGTCTTCTCATATAGTCCGTCGGTGGAGGAATATTCCGGTGACGCAAAACCCACATTATTAGTTACTATTACACCCCCCCTTCTTCATTTTAGGGGTTACTAGTACTTTAGTTTAGCTCTTTGACGTGGCATTATCCATTTTGCTGATCCATGAATTATTGCTAAAGCACTTTAGTCGTTTTTCAAAAGAAAAAAAATAATATAAAAACAAGTTATTTTCATTACAAAATTAAATTAAATATATCACATTCTGCGTATACCGGGAATCTAATTAGTGTTCAGATGGATTAGCTTCTTTGGTCGCTTGTGCCTTTTTCAGGGATACTATCTTATATACTAGACCTTCTATTAGTTTACTTTCCTTAGTTGTAGTTCATTGCAGTGGAGTTTCTATTCCGCGCATTGTTTCAGTTTAGTTTTTTTTATCGGGGCTTCGACCCTCTGTAAAATTTTCTATAGCCTAAAGTGCTTTCGGGGTCCCTTATCTTTATTTAAAGTAACGAATTAGCCCTTTATGTTTTTTTTTGTCCCAAATAAGTCCTTTATCTTTCAAATTTTTGACACATAAATCCTTTTCCGTTAACAGTGCTGATTTATGTGTCAAAAAAAAGGATTTATGTGTTAAAAATTTAAAACATAAAGGACTGATTTGGGACAGAAAAGGATTTATGTGTCAAAAAATTAAAACATAAAGGACTGATTTGGGACAAAAAAAAGATAAAGGACCAAATCGTTACTTTAAATAACGATAAGGGACCCGGGAGAACTTTAGCTTTTTTATATTGTCGTTCGGTCGGAAATAGACACAAAAATTATTGATATTTATCCTTTTTGACAATGACTTGTATCCTAGTGATTTTAAAATTTTAAAAGTCACGCGTATTGTAAATTCTTATTATTTTACGTTAATTATTGTGAAATATTTTCTCCATCAAAAAAAAATATTAGACGATGACTAATATCTAATACATTAACTAAAAAAAATTTATCAATATGTTCTGAAAAAATTAATCATTATGTTGCTTTATTAAAACATTATACCGAATCGCATACTTGAATACTGATATGCGTGCCACTATTAACTTTATTCTCCATTATACATTGTTTGTTGGTTTGAGCATAACTCGCACTCTAAGTTTCTTTTATTTTTTTTACTCAAATAAAATCATATCAGTTCACTATCAATAATGTTTGTAATACACGATGGACTATAATAATGAACGTGGGAGCTAGTATATTGTCTTGATGGCCTTGTAAGTGTATGAACAACAATATTTGTTTGCCTCCGAATATAGTTTATCCTAAAGCTTGGATTAATAGAGAGTACATTTTTATAATAGGAAATAATAACTTATCTAAATTTATTAAGATTTAAAATTTACATTGAGAATGAGAAGATATAGGAAACATAATATTTCAATTTTCTGCTATGTAATCAAAACTAAGTTAGTTAGGAAAAACAAAATTATTACAAATTTTCGAGGATTTAAAACTTGAATGTAAAAAGAAGGAAAATCAGACCAAATAAGTTCCTGGAGGCATAATGTTGAAATTAACAGAAGTAAAAATTTAACATAAAAATATAACAAAACTATGAAGAAAAAAAATTGGTGGGAAAATTATCAAAATTATAAGCGTGAAACAATTTGTTCCACAGATTCAATATCTCTTGAAGCCATTAGTACAGTTGTTGCGTTTACAAACTTTTTGAAAATGATCGAATGGGTAGCAATGTAGCATCATCTGCAGGACGTGTCAGTACCAAAATCACACGTTGTGAAGCACATATGACCATTAATTGGTCAAATTTGTTTTTAACAAAAATGCACTAGTCAAATTGTAGTAATTTTTGAGTCAAAAAATAAAATTGTAGTAATTTAAAAAAATCTAATTAATCAAACTTTAATAGTATCTTTACCAAAATAATAATAATATTGATACTTTACAAAACTCGAATATTCTTTTAACGTTTTATATAAAATAAGAAGCCAGTAAAAAATATTGATACTTTACCAAAATAATAATAATAATATTGATACTTATTGTCAAAAAAGAATAATATTGATACCTATATATAAATGACAATTGCCTTTGTCAACTAATTTTTAGGTTCTCATTTTATTTTCCATTTTACTTTTAAAAAAATGACTAAAATTTTAAATTTAAATTTGAGATAAACTTAGTAACCCAGTTGAGAATATTGTAAGAAAAAGAAAATAGTGCGTACAATAAAAGGATATGTTAACTCAATTTTAAAATTTAAATTCAAATTTAATATAAGAAAGTGACTAAAAAATAAGTTGTAAAGAAACACAAATAACAAAAAAAAAATTGGCTACCGTGTTTTTTTGGTGCGCAGTTTCCACCGACTTTGTCGGTGACTAATCTACGCCAGTTCCCCAGCGTATTAGTCACCGGCAAAGCAAGTGAAAACTGCGCACCAAAAACACGGTAACAAAAAAAACAGACACAGTGGTACCATCCCGCTAGTATATTTAAGAGGAACTAGCGGTATACACGTGCCTACGCACGGGTGCTCCGTTTTATTTTTATGTATGAACTCGGACAAATTTAATTAGTCCAAACATTACACCGCGAAAATCTTGACAAATTTAATTAGTCAGAACATTACTCTGTGTAATAAAATGGAATATTAAAATTTTGTCAAAATTTGAAAATTTTTAAAATAGTAAAGAGGAAAAATGAAGGAGACATGTAGATGAAATTAAAGTAAGTATATTGTGTGTACACAAAAAAAAAAGTAAGTATATTGTGAAAAATAGAGAAATGAGAGAATTATAGGAAGAAAGAGGAGAAGAGAGTGAAAAGTGTGTGAGAGTAAAAAAGTGAAAAAGTTTGAAAAAGTGTGTAAGAAATAGTGAAAAAGTTTGAAAAAGTTAAGTTACCTAAATGTCCTCCATTTGCATAGTTGGAAAAAAGATAAAATTAGTATTTTAGTAGTAGGTAAATAGTATAGATACATAGCGTGTCAATTTTTTTCGTTTCTTTATAAAAAATGAAGGTTTCACGGGGAGGGACAATTATCGAAAATAAATATGAGCCTTTTCTTATGAGAATACTCTGTACTGTAGAGTTCAAAAGGTAACTTGGGTGTACAAATCCATATAGTAGCTACTAGCTACCTTATTAGAAGTTTAGAACTCTGCATTTTGAAGGAAATGGGACATCCATCCCTGGATAACGAGCTAATGACCAGTCAACACTCAACATCGAAGATCCATCAAATAGAGCATATATATATATATATATATATATATATATATATATATATATATATATATGAATAATTACTATTCTTTTTCATATGAATAATTACTTCACCCTGGAAATGGCTCTGATGTCATTCACCTCGTCTACCCACAACAATAATCTAGCTACTCATTTGAGTAGTAGAAGCAAAAAAATTAATAAAAGAATAGTACCTTAAAGAACTTCAGAGTTGTACGGAAGACTTCTTCAAATGGAAAGGGATTAGAAGATATTGAAATGAGTGAAAGGCGTGGAAGAGTGAGAGAGAATGAAAGGAAAATTTATTTCTTTCCAGTGGTATCTTACAAGTCGTAGTTGAGTGGTACCTTACAACTGAGGCTCAATTGCCTTATATAGAAAACTTCAGGCTTACTATTTAAGCCAGTAAAAACTAACTATTACAACCGGTAACCGGTAAAAGAAAAAGAAAACAGTAAAAGTAGAAAATTACAAAACAACATAATTAATGCTGGGTACACTTGGGGCCCCATCGACGCACTAAAAATGACAGCAAAGCTAAAAACAAAACTACATAGTAGAAGCATTATTACTTGGTGGAAGAATTTCTCTCCACTTTCTCCAATTGTGGAAATTTTCTATGTATGAATAGGATGTTTGCCGACACATAGAATTCTTGCCGACACCAATTAATGAATTAATTAATTTTGTCTTTTCCTTTATTCTTCTGTTGAATCATGGCTTCAATCAGAGAGTCCCAATAATCTTCTGGGGAAGGCTCTGACTGAGATTCTCCAGCTAAACATTCAAAAATATTCGAATCCATGGATCCATGTGATGAACTTGTCTTCATAGAAGAACTGGTTTTCATAGAAACAATTTCTTCATTAACTTCAAAAGTTTTGAAGAATTGATTTTTTATATGGTCCAGAGTTCTAGCCATAATTTTCTCCTCAGATTCATTAGGATGAATCTTTTGGTAATAATTTTTTAAATGGGCCATATCAAGACCTTGACCAAATTTTTCTTTTGGAATCTTCTGGTTTTCATCAATAGCTTCTTTGATTTTTACTTCCATTTTATGGAGGTCTTCGTTGTCAATTTTATTCCACCATTTTGAGAAGAAATGTCTTCTAAGGATTGGATCATTGTAATTGTTCATTGTGATGGTAATTGCCCATCTCCAAATCCAAGGAATTTGAAATTTAATAAAGAAAAAACAAGGACCTTGTCCTGAGATCATTTTTGAAGCATTTTTCAAAAATAAAGGATTATGATCACCTCATGAATTATATAAATTCAATAAATTTTCTGGTAAAACTTCTATTGAAGGACCAATTTTCCTCCACCAATTAAAAAACCATTGTGGTATTGGTTTGGCCAGAATTTCTGGGTTAGCACTGAAAAACCATGAGTGCTTATTCTTCGGATTTTGATAATAAAATGCCAAAGTAAATGCTTGGATATAATCCCAATAATTGAAGTGAACATTTTTTCCTTCAGCAATTTTAATTGCCTTATCTCCATTTGGATTTAAACCCCATTCTCTGGGTGTCAATATCTTATTGATATGACATTTACTGTAATTAATAAAATTATCAGGATTATTATTCTGATAATAATGCGTTATTGTTACTGATTCAGTAACTCGAAGTAAAACTTCTAAATGTGGTCTAGACTTACCATTAAGTCCAGGATATCCTCTAGATTCGAGGTATCTTGTTTTAATTGACCATCCATCATATTAGGAGTCAATTCCATATCATCTTCTTCGACATACATTATGTCCTCAGTGATTGGATTTTCACAATATTCTGTGACTTCATTAACAGGATTATCATTAATCACTGTATCTTTGTAAGAATTTGTCTTACTTGAAGAAGATATATCTTCTTTCTTTTGTGACCCTGTTAATTGTAATAGGTTTCTGTTTCTATGAACAGTAGTCCAATCCCCTATTAGAGGAATGTTTGATTCTTGATAGGGCAGCATATTGTTGCTCCTATTTCTCCCACCAACACGGCCACCACGACCACGGCCTCTACCCCTATTGGGGGATGTCATTTCCCTGCAAAAATTCACGGGTTAAAGAATTATTTTCTTTAATAAAACATATTTGTTTTTCTTTTTTAGAAAGAATACTTTTCATTTCATTAAGAATCCTAGTATGAGGATCAGTAACAAAATTAAAAGTTATTGCTTTATTTTTAATAATAGTAGTGATACCATTTTGATCAATATTAATAGGCATCAAACTTTGCAAAAAAGGAGTACCTAAAATAATCTTGTGAGTTAAATTTTTAACTAGAATAAATTGAGTTGGTAAACAAATATTTTGATTGCAAATATAAGTATTAGAAAGTTTATAATTAACTTTCAATCTACTTCCACCAGCTTGAGTGAGAGCTTGAGTGGTCTTTTCAAAATATTTTGCAGGAATAATATTTTCCTGGATACAATTAAGATCAGCACCACTATCAACTAGGGTTATCTCATTTTCTAAAATAAAATTTTTATTAATAACCAAAGTTACTTTCACAAACCATTTTTGTGAAATTACTCTGTCTAATATAGATAAATAACTCTCACCAGTATCATTGATGCTAGTAGGAATTATGGAAGAAATATTAGAAGGAATTTCCTTCATTTTTTCAGGAATTTCTAAAGAAGAAATTCTAAGAGATAAATTGGCATTATCTTTTTTAATCTGAGCAATTTCAGATTTTAAGAAATTTATTTCTCTTTTCAAATCATTAGTAGAAACAGGAGTTTCTTTAATGTTTGATTGTCTAAATCTAGACAAAACCTCACTTATCTGGTAAGGTGCATCTATGATTAGAGGCGTTTCTTTTTTGGAGTTTTCCTTGATTAGGAATTCCATCATCTTTTTTCTCAGACTATTGTCTGTAATAGACTCCAAAATTTTTAGAGTTTCTTCTTGTTCTTCATTAAGAACATTTAATCCGTTCATTTCAACAATGGATTTCCAATAATTCAAATTATTGCATTGGCAGCTATTGTTGTCAATATCAGAATCTGAAGAAGTATCATCATTGATACATTCTATGTATCATATCTATGATTTGTTTATCATTTAAACCATCAATATTCCATTCATAAATGGATTTACCAGAATAAGAATTCTGATAATTATCATTTTCTTCAAAAAGAAGATCTTGAGGAGAAGGCCTTTTATAGTAATATTTTTCTACAGCCCTAGTAGTATAAATAGGATTTATACTATTCTCTTTATTGATATCTTGATTAGCAAACATTTTTGTTAAATCATCAATATCTTCATCATCTGAAGTATTTCCAGGAGCACCGAAAATATCTTTTTCAGATAAAACACTTAAGTTAAGATTCTTAAGCTTTTGTTCAAGAATATGAACAAATTCATTTGTATTATCCTCCATTTTAAAACCTGATATAGGTAAAGGAGGTTGAACCAAAGGAACCTCTGCAACCAATGATGCCTTACCTTTGTTCATTTTTTCTAAAATTAATTTCTGTTGAGAAATTTGATTTTCAAACATCTCTTTTAAGGATAATAAATCTTTCTCAAGAGAAACAATTTGTTCTCCTAAACAATTCAGAAAAACATTGGTATAATTCTGGGTTCTAACTAAAGAACTTAATTCCTTGATAGTAACATGGTTACCTTCTATACCTTTGAGAAAAGTAAAAGATCTTGCTTCTATATCTTTTCCTTCTAAGGTTTTACCTAGCTATATTTAGGTCTCTATTTGTTGGAGGGAAAAAAGAACTCATTTTTTCTCCTTTTATTGTTTTCCAATCATGTGGTTTGAGGATTGTTCTGGATTGGGCCGCAGCCCATAACGAATACTGGACCGACGTGGACGGCCCATCACTTAATCAGCATCACACGACTTGTGGGTCGGGTCGCAACCCGTTAAGAAGTTTGGGCCTATGCGAGCGGCCCAACAACGACCAGCGCCAACTTATACCCACGATGGGAGGATCTACGGTGGAGAGGAATTCTCGCAGATCCAACGGCCGCCCTCAGCACCCAGGTGCTATATAACAAGACCCTGACATCAGATGAAAGGTACGTTTTTAACCTGTATTACTACACAAAATCACCCCACTGACTTGGGCGTTGGAGTGCCATCGCAGGTACACCCCGAGGGAGCTCTGCACGCGACCATTTTACGCACAGGAACGACCTCAGTATCTGACACCAAGCTCCCAAGACAGTACGAGCACAAACAGATTTATTTCAACAAAAGGACCGATCGCTCAGAGAAGAGTCCGGTTCATTGGCGACCACAGTGGGAGAGCGAACATCCCCACTCCAATAGACATGGCTCCGCGAGGCAGACCACGCGGCGCCCCGCATCCACGAAACATGACCGCAATTCCTCAGCGACAACAAACACCGGAGGGCGACGCTGCCGATGTAGGCGATACTGCGTCCAGTGCACAAGGGGCTCCACCCGGCCATACAAGCGTCATGCTGCCAAACGAGATACTACAAGAATTACGCGACTTGTTGAGAGCTCGGAACGGAAACATCGCCGCGCCCGAACAGGGGATCCACTCTGGAAGGGCATACACCGCGCCTGAACAGCGTCGCCGCGACGACGAATCGTCGAGACCAAGAGGCAATCCCCCCAGAAGACATAGATCTCCCCCGAGAAGGCAATTGGTACACCGATCGCCCCCAAGAAGACGAGGACTGATCCAGCAACAACCACGAACCCCCCTTTCCTCAACTGACCCGACGTACTGGCCTGAGGAAGAGTCTTACCAAGAATCTTCATACGACTCCTCTGGGTCACTAACCCGGTCCAGAAGTAGATCGCAGGAAAGATTCCCTCGTCCCTACTGGGATGCGCCTCCCCCACGGGCTCATAGGTATGAATCACCTCCTCCACGACGTGGTCATCGGGGTCGCTACCCCGAGGACCGACCATCTCGTAGGAGGTCGGGCAATGACGGCCTGGGACCCTTCACCCGGGGAATCGACGAGTACCCTATCCCGCGAGCACTGGAAAAGCCACCCTCTGACCTCAGGATGTACAACGGGGTAAAGGACCCCGATGCCCACCTACGATATTTTGACTTGGTAATGAAGTATAGGCGGGCAGACGGGCCGGTTAAATGCAAAATCTTTCCACTAACCCTAGAGGGACCCGCTCTGGAGTGGTTCACTGAATTAAGGCCCAACAGTGTCTCGTCCTGGGAGCAATTGGCTCGAGTTTTTAGTGTCCGCTTCACCGCCTCAAGGGTGAAGTAAATCACATGCTATCTTGAAAGCAATTAGGCAGGGCCCGGATGAATCCCTCTGTGAGTATGTTGAGCGCTTCAACAGGGAAGCCTCCAATGTCCGTGGGTTAGAGGACGATATGCGCCTATGGTTTCTCAGGGACGGCCTCCGAACTGGCAGTTTATTTGAGATAGAAGTTGGTGTGAACGAGCCGCCAGACCTCGAAACTTTCCTACGCCGATCGCAGAGATTTATGAACTATGAGGAAAGAGCGATGGCAACCCAAGCCGTCGCAGGGCAAGCAAAGGATCTCCAATCGAACCGGGTCCAAGACTCCGGGAGGGATAGATGAGACAGAGAAGGACCATCCAGGGAATTCAGGCAGAAGAAATTCTCTGACCGGACCAAACTAAATACCTCGTACTCCCAGATCTTGGCCGAGTGCGCGAACACAGAATTCAAGGATATTAAGAGGCCCGAACCGCTAGTCCTCAAAGAAGGACAATGCCCATCTCGCCGGTACTGCCGTTACCATAGAAGTAACGGACACGACACCAACAATTGCATGGCCCTGAAAGACGATATCGAAGAATTGATCAGAAAGGGAAAGCTAACCCAGTACGTGAAGAAAGGGCCTACAGAGAAACCAGAGGAGAAGGACAGAGATCGGTCCCCTCGAAAGGGTAAGGCGATCGTGAATGAAGTTGGGAAAGGCTCAAAGGAAGACGAGGATGAATACAGTGAAGAAAGAAACGACCACAGGAGGTCAAGGGGACGCGCGGTCGCGATGGTGATTACTGGAGGATGCCCTTTGGAAGGAGGAGAAACGAACAAATCATCGAAAAGACGCTGGAAAGAAATAATGAACGTCGCCTCAACCTCCACGCCCGGTCGCCCCTCAAAAAGGCCGCCTTTGGCATTCGGCGACGATGATTTGCTCGATGGGAAGCCTAATAAGCATGTCCTACTAATTGTCACCGCGGTAATGGCTAATGTCGAGGTCAGAAGAATCCTGGTCGACCAAGGAAGCTCAGCTGATATCATCTTTGAAGACCTCCTCGACATCTTGAGGATACCAAGGGGCGAGTTGACGGCCTATCGGGGATCTGACCTAATAGGTTTCAATGGATCATCCACAACACCTCTTGGGATGCTGGAACTTATGGTAACTTTCGGGGACGACAGCGGGGAGAAACCCAAATGCAGAGTTGTGAAAGTAAACTTTTTGGTATTACCATGCAAATCGGTATACCAATGTATCATCGGTCGCCCTACTTTGGGAAAGCTGGAAGCCGTGACCTCGACCGTCCATCTGAAGATGAAATTCTATTCGGACAGCAATGAGGTTGTCACCGTCCCGGCAGATCTGCAAGCCGCTCGGCGATGCCACTTCATGAGCATGAAGGAACAAGGAGAGCACGAAACGAAAAAGACGAACGCCGCGAACAAGGGCGGGAGGCAAGTCAATGTGGCTGACCTGGATGCCCGCTACGACCCGGATAGTGAACCTGAAGAAGGAGATGATGACCTTACTCGAGAGCTCAAGAAAAGAATTAAAAGACCTGAGCCACACGGGGAACTCGCTCGAGTACAACTGGGGAGCGACCCAGAGAAGACTGTATCATTGGGAAGCGACCTTCCCACAGGGATACGAGATCAGTTAATCCAATGCTTGAGGGAACACGCTGATGTCTTCGCATGGAGTGCCGCGGACATGCCAGGCGTCCCACCAGAGGTAGCTTGTCACCACTTGGCCGTTAATCCCACCGCAAAATGGGTCGCCCAAAGAAGGAGGGTGCAGGGTGACGAGAAAGGGAAAGCCGCCAGTAAGGCAGTCAATGATTTGCTGGAAGCCGGGTTCATCAAAGAAATAAAATACACGACCTGGCTATCTAACGTGGTTCTGGTCAAAAAAGCCAACGGGAAATGGCGCATGTGCGTCGACTACACTGATCTTAACCGGGCATGCCCTAAAGACGCGTTTCCAGTACCAAGCGTTGACCGGTTAGTTGACAGCGCAAATGGTTTCAGGTTACTCTCGTTTTTAGACGCTTACTCGGGTTATAACCAGATTTCAATGCACCCGCCCGACCAGGAAAAACGGCATTCATGACGGCGACAGGGAACTACTGTTACTTAGTCATGCCTTTTGGACTGAAAAATGCCGGTGCGACCTATCAGAGAATGATGAACAAAGTCTTCCAGTCACAGATCGGCAAAACGGTCGAAGTGTACTTAGACGACATGATCATAAAAAGTAAACAAGACATTGATCATGTGGCCGACCTAAGAGAGATATTTGTGGAAGCCCGCAAGAACTCGCTGAAGCTGAATCCTGAGAAGTGCACGTTCGGAGTCAGGGCGGGCAAGTTTTTGGGGTTCTTTTTGACAGAGCGGGGAATTGAGGCAAATCCAGATAAATGCAGGGCCGTGACAGAAATGAAGTCACCCACTAGCAAAAAAGAGATTCAGAAGCTGAACGGGATGATAGCCGCGCTATCGCGATTCATTTCAAAAGCGGCCAGCAAGTCTCTCCCACTTTTCAAATTACTTAAAAAGGAGGCGAAGTTTGAATGGTCGGTTGAATGCGACCAGGCCCTAGATCAGCTGAAAAAGGTTTTGTTGCAACCGCCCATCCTGACCACCCCAGAGCCCGGGGAAACGTTGTATCTATACCTCTCCATCAGTGATGAAGCCCTAGCAGCCGTACTGGTACGGGAAAACGGGGAAAAACAGAATCCCGTGTATTTTGTGAGTAAAGCACTCCAGGGACCAGAACTTAGGTACCAAAGGATCGAGAAGCTAGCTCTTGCACTAATCGTGGCCGCTCGAAGACTGAGATCGTATTTCGTGGCTCATCAAATCGTCCTCAGAACAGATCAGCCCGTTCGACAGATCCTGCATCGACCCGACTTAGCAGGAAGGATGATCAAATGGGCAGTAGAGCTCTCAGAATTCGGCGTGAAATATGAGACAAGAACGACCACAAAGGCACAAATTCTGGCAGACTTCATAGCCGAGATGACCCCGATCCAGGAAGAAAGGCCTGATCCGACCTGGACGCTATATGTCGACGGCTCCTCAAACTGCAAAGGGAGCGGGGCGGGTTTGATTTTAGAAAGCCCAGAAGGAACGACCGTGGAGGTGTCGCTGACATTTTCCTTTTCAACGTCAAATAACCAGGCAGAGTACGAAGCATTCATTGCAGGACTTATGCTCGCCAGGGAGTTCAAAGCACGACGGGTCGAGCTCCGTTCTGACTCCCTGCTAGTAGTGTCCCAGATTGGAGAAACGTATGATGCCAAAGATGAAGTTTTACGGAGGTACCTCCCTAAGGTACGAGAGCTGCTCGATCAGTTCGAAAGCGCAGAAGTCCGACACATCCCCAGGTCAGAAAATGGAAGGGCGGACGTACTTTCGAAACTGGCGAGTACAAAAACCCCGGGAAACCACAGGAGAGTAATCCAGAAGATACTCCCTCAACCCAGCGTCCAACTAGAAACAGCTCCAAGTACCGATGTCTGCATGATCGGTCAAGGGACGACCTGGATAGATCCCATCCTAAGGTACATCGTTTTGGGGGAAGAAGAAGACGACCCAAAAAAGTCTGCTCTCACGCGAAGGCGGGCATCATCATATTCGGTTATTGAAGGCAAACTGTTTCGCCGGGGACTCTCAACACCGTTACTGAAGTGTCTGACGCCACAAGAGACCAATTATGTGTTGAGGGAAATCCACGAAGGGATATGTGGGAATCACCTAGGGGCACGAGCACTAGCCAAAAAAGCACTTCGAGCGGGATACTATTGGCCAACGATGGAAGGTGATGCCAACGAGCTAGTAAAAAAATGTGATAAGTGCCAGAAGCACGCGGACATACATATCGCCCCCCGGTCGAATTGAACTCCATTACCGCTCCATGGCTGTTCGCATGGTGGGGAATCGACCTTCTGGGCCCGTTCTCAGCAGCCCCAGGACAGCTTAAATACTTAATAGTGGCAGTAGACTACTTCACCAAGTGGGTAGAGGCCGAGCCCTTAGCGACTATTACCTCCAAAAACTGCTTAAAGTTCTTCAAGAAAAATATACTAGTTCGATTTGGAGTCCCTCAGGTCGTAGTTTCGGACAACGGCACCCAGTTCACTGACAAAAACTTCCAGGAATACATGTCGGAACTTGGAATCAAGCAGCGCTTCACATCGGTCGAGCACCCACAGACAAACGGACAAGCGGAGGCCGCCAACCGGGTGATCCTGCGCGGGCTGAAAAGAAGGCTGGACGAATCCAAAGGCAAGTGGGCAGAAGAACTCCCCTTCGTACTATGGGCATACCGGGCCACCCCACACTCCACCACAGGTGAAAGCCCATTCAAGTTGGTATACGGGGTGGAGGCACTCATCCCGGTTGAAGTTGGAGAGCTCAGTTGGAGAACGGCATATCCCAAAGACACCAATGAGAACGATCAGGGACTCAGAGAGGAACTCGACTTGGTTGAAGAACTCCGCACCAAAGCATCGTTGAAAGAAGCACTTGTGAAACAAGGGATGGCAACGAGACACAACCTAAAAGTCGTCCCTAGAGAATTCACCATCGGCCAGCTCGTCCTCAGAAGAGCGGCGATAGGACAGAAGTTCACAGCTCAAGGCAAACTCGCTCCAAACTGGGAAGGTCCCTACTGAGTCGTCTCGAAGACAGGGAAGGGCGCCTACCAACTTCAAATTGTAACTCTGTCATTAACACTTGTTGAATGAATAAAGTAAGAACACCGGGCGGGACACTCTTTTCCCACTGGGTTTTTATTGAGGCCCGCCCGGCCATCACGACAGATGGTATATTTTTATATGTTGTCTCATCCTTTTCTGTTTTCCATATAGATTCATCAACCGCCAGGCGGGTTAAAATCAAACCGAGTTTGATAAACCACTGGGCGGGCTCAGCAACACTTAGTCGATCTAAGTAACACGAAGCGATCTCAATCGATAGTCGCAACGCCAAGGGCGAGTTAAATCTAGGGACGAACCCTGGTAAACGACCCGAAGGCTAAAAACACGAGTTAAAAGAAATGAAGCGCTCACAACCGAAAGTCGCACCCCCAAGGGCGAGTTAAGTCTAGATACGAGGTCTAGTAAACTGCCCGAAGGCTAAACGAATTAAACAGAACGATTAAAATAACGATTTCAAAGCCAAAGTCATAGTACATATTACAACAGTGGGACGACTCGAAAGCCGCCCAAAAAAAAAGACAGGTACTTGGAGCATATTACAAAAATCCTAATTGGAACGATCGAAAACAACCATTTCCTCCACTAAGACGTTTCCTTCCTCGTCCTCCTCAGCAGGCTTGATGATCCGGCCGTCCACATAAGAATGAGAAAAATTGATAACCCCCGTATCCAGCACGAGGTCCGGGTACACGCACCGCACCTGGACCAGAGCCTCATCAAACCGCTCTTTGCAAATTGAAACAGTGGAATGAACGAGCCGATCATATTGGGCATAAGCCTCATCCCGCTCTTTCTTCAAAACTTCAATGGACGACCTCATTTCAGCAACTTCCAGATTCAAGTCGCTCATCTGTTCAGTCAAATCACTAACCTTTACCACCTCAAGCTGCAAATCCTTCTTAGCTTCAGTTAACGCGACCTGGGCGTCATCTCGCTCTTGGGTTACGATGGAGAGCGACTTCTTTGTTTCGTCAAGGGCAGCGACGGTAGGCTGAAGGGCGGCCTCTGAATCTTGCAGTTTCTTCTTGAAAGCTTCAAACTCCTCCCGAACTTCTGAGATATAAACATGAGCACGGCTAAGCTTGTCGGTTTTGTCTAAGTTATCACTCTCCAACCATAAATTTTGGGCGAGGAGAATATTACCTTTTGTCCGCTCCATTTCTCCGTGTTTCAATTTCGCGACCAGGTGAGACCCAGCCTTGACCACCTCGGCCGCAAACAGTAGGGGGTCTTCGCGGAATCCTCTGATGATGCTCTCATCGGTCATTTCTTCCAGATCGACCGCCAGGGGCGAACTCTTCTGAGGTCCTTTATGAGCCCTGGACTTTTTATGTGCATGCTCATCTTGGGTCAGATCGACAGTGGGAGGAGGGCGTCCCCTCTTCGTCCCAGCAACAGGCGGGCTACTCTCGCCACCTTCAGCAGCCACAGAACCCTCAGGAACAGGGGAAAGAGTAACTGCAGGGTTGGACGGGCCGGCCTGGGACCTCCTCCCTCTCTTAGCTTGTTTCATCAACTCGGCAAAACTGAGACCGGCCATTTCACCTGCGAAAAAGGTAGGAACACGGTTAAAAAAAAAGGGGGGGGGTACGACTACCCATACCAAGTGCGACTTTGAAACTATTATCATCGGTCGTTTTCACCAATTGGTGACATTTGATCAGACCCTCCTCCATCCAAGAGGCCAAGTTCTCAAGCAACCTCAGAGTCTCAGTATTTTCTTCGCCAAGTTGGCAACGGGTTCTGTACGTGGCGGGCATGCGACGAAAATGAGCGTACGTCCACGCTATAGGATATTGCATACCTGTTACTCGCCCACCGGAGTCAACCGTCCCCACCATCTGCTGAGATGCCTCGCA
This sequence comes from Astragalus membranaceus, assembly GCA_039519185.1. NCBI lineage: Eukaryota > Viridiplantae > Streptophyta > Magnoliopsida > Fabales > Fabaceae > Astragalus > Astragalus membranaceus. The sequence continues at coordinate 165,853,184 of CM076850.1, forward strand.
AACTGGGACTACCCATAGAAAAGACGATTTCCAGGGTTTGAGCGAGTCAGAGAACGGCTTGAAAATCTTGTAGTCCGACTGAGCCTTAAGACTCAGGTGCTCCCACCGATTCCGATCGCTGCCCGGCTCTGGCCACCTGCTTGTCTCAAAAATTTTAAAGAAAGTTTGCCGATTGCACTCTCGCCCCATCACTCTCAGTAGCTGCTCAAACACCTTGATAAATGCCCACGAGTTAGGGTGCAGCTGCGAGGGTGCAACCCCAAGATAACGAAGTATACCGCGTTGAAAGCAGGTAAATGGCGGACGAATCCGCACGTCACGAAGGACAGTAGCATACATGGTGAATTTTAAGGTGGCCGGAATCATAGCCACGTGTTCCGTTGAAGTAGGGCCTTCGACCGCCCACACCTGGTCCGGCGCGCCAACCAGCCCGGCAAAATACAATAACACTTGGTCCCCAGGTTTGAATATTGACGAAATCCGGCCTAGCACGGCCGACGAGATCCAAGAGCGATCCTCCCCTAGAGAGCCTCTCCAATCGGCCTCCCCTCTCTCTGGGTTTGGCTGGATTACCCGCTCCGTAGGGCCGAGGACGCAGAAGGTGGATCATTACTTTCCCTCGTCTGGAAGTATACGGGCCGATCGGGGGTCGCAACATCCGATCCCTCGGCAGGAGGCGTAGAAGTAAACCCACCTTCCGAAGTCGTCCTATCTGTAGACGTTCGGGAGCTGGATGATGGGTCGGTGGATGAAACTGGCGGGCTGCCAGGTACTTGGGCGGTCAGCTTCGTCCGCGCCATAAGAAAAGAAAACCTGCAAGAAGGAAGCTCGAAAGTCAGACCATCGAAGATGACCTACGGAAAGGGGCGACATGATCGACCCCGGGTCTGACACCCCCTCCTCGCCCATGTTAAGGTTAACAAGAAGATTTAAATTACTAAAGCCCAAAAGTAAAACTACATACCAGGAGTGGGATACAGTTTCGTTGCACTATGAATCACCAGAATGAGGCGATCGGAAGTTAGATCGCGCCGGAGTTTGAAGTCGCTTATCGGGAAACACCGTGCCAGAGTAGCCGGAAAATAGATCGCTCGTCGGAGAAAGGAAGTCGCCCTCAGAGCAAAAAATCTGGAAAGTGAACAAATTGACATAAGGGTGCCCCATATTTATAGGGAGGGGAAGCCGGAACGCGAAGGGACACGTCCCTTCCCCTTCTAAATTGATGATCTTCCTCGAAAATTGAACCGTCATCATCAAGCGCCCACCTTTTTGAAAAGCGTGAAGTATGGTGACAGTCCCATCGAAGCGTCACGCTTGTCCTCTCAAAACGTCACATCTGTCAGAACACCACTTCGCTAGAAGGTGCGAGCAGGCTCAATCAAACGGGTACACGATCAGGTCATCTCGGCGCAGGCCTGCGCAGGCGGCCAATGTGGAGGCAGCCCGCCCCACCGAAAAGAATCTGACTCTTAGGCCTGAACCCGTTCTACTGAACGACTTCGGCCTGGGGGGCAACTGTTCTGGATTGGGCCGCAGCCCATAACGAATACTGGACCGACGTGGACGGCCCATCACTTAATCAGCATCACACGACTTGTGGGTCGGGTCGCAACCCGTTAAGAAGTTTGGGCCTATGCGAGCGGCCCAACAACGACCAGCGCCAACTTATACCCACGATGGGAGGATCTACGGTGGAGAGGAATTCTCGCAGATCCAACGGCCGCCCTCAGCACCCAGGTGCTATATAACAAGACCCTGACATCAGATGAAAGGTACGTTTTTAACCTGTATTACTACACAAAATCACCCCACTGACTTGGGCGTTGGAGTGCCATCGCAGGTACACCCCGAGGGAGCTCTGCACGCGACCATTTTACGCACAGGAACGACCTCAGTATCTGACACCAAGCTCCCAAGACAGTACGAGCACAAACAGATTTATTTCAACAAAAGGACCGATCGCTCAGAGAAGAGTCCGGTTCAAGGATCAAAACTTCTTTCTGAACCTTCTTAACAAAATAATTTGCAAACCATTTGACAAAAGGAACATAATCCTGAATTATGGTCATTTCTTCATAATAATCATCTTTAAACTTATTTAGTTCATAAGATGAAAATTTCTTAAAATACCATTGCCTAAATTCGGCATACTTTTCTAATTGAAATTCTCCACTGATGAGCTCTCTCATCTTACTCCCTGGGGAGAAATCTATTTTAGAGTTCATGGTAAATTAAAACTCATTTCTGATTGTGTAGGTGATTCCCTACTTTGAGAAGTATTCTTCTGATAAATTCCATGGGGAATTCTATTTTCACTAATTCTAATGTTTTCTACAGTTTCTATCTCGTCTATTTGTTGAGATACAGAGGTTCTAGGTATTTCACTAGGAGTTGTATAAAACTCACTGGCAGAATGTCTTGCTGAAATACTTCTAGGTATTTTAATAGTTCTTTGGGGATTAAATTTTATTTCTATGTCCCCTTCATTGGTTTCAATGATTTGATCTATATTCCTATTCATGATAGGTTTAGGTTCTATGGCTTGGGGTAAAGACCATGTTTCTGGGAAATTTATTTCTTCCCATCTAATCAGTTTATTAGTAACTATATTAGAGGTCAACAAATTTGTTTGGACCAGAGTAGTAGTTCCTGGAAATGAGGCTTGCTTAACTTTTGGGTTAAGTGTACTCAAAACTTTAAAATAAACTCTATAACATATTGCTATAAGCTCACTACCTGGGTTAAAATTATAACCACTGGTATGTATAGTAAGCTGCAAAGCATCTAAAATATTTTTATCAGATAAAGATAAGCATAAATTTGGTGCTACATCAAAATAGACAGGACCATGGCATAGACTGGTTTCTATTAAAGCAGCTTGAGAGGATTTAAAGTCTCTACTTCTTCCATCTCTAACATATGCCATTATACTAGCATTTAACCCTGATAAGGTTAAAGGTTTGAAAGCAATTTGTATAAGTCCAATATGGACAAACTTGTAATCTTTAAAAGGGAGTAAATCTTTTTTACTCAATAATCTAATAGTCTGAGTATTATCAGAAATTTGTATGGTTTGTTCTATGGTCTTAATCGCATAGCGAGATAAAAGATCAAACATACCCATTTTATATATTTTCTTGCAAGGGACTGAAGGAATAGTCCACTTGTTCAATTGATCCAAATTTTTTGGATATTCCATTAGCTCTTCATTCTTAATAGAGCTATCTTGATGATCATAATCATCGATTTCCATAATGATAAAATTGTTGTGGATAAACGAGATACAGGACCAGACCCTTTCTGGGTAAAATAATTGAACTTATGAAAGTACTATACTCTAAATATCTTATTTATCATCTTTGCAAACATTTCTGTTTAAATTTCAACCCGAAGGGAAATAAGGATTTCTCCTAAATCAAAGATGCCACAGAGGTTTTTAGCAAAAAAGCGTTTGTAATACCCTAATTTTGTCCTATCAAAAAAAAAGAGAAATTTTATTTATTTTAATAAAAATAATTATTATTTTTTTCATGCCATGTTTTATTTTATTTTAGTTTGCTACAAGTTTTAATTTTTGAAAAAAATAATAATTAGAAGTGAAGAAATAAAAATAAGCCAAGAAGGAAGTGGGGGGGGTCTATTAATAATAAGGTGCTGTCATGGAAGCCCAACCCAGCAAAATAGCTAGCCCAATTCGCCTAGCCCACTCCTCCACCAAGCCCAATCCAACTCCTCCACCAAACCCAACCCATATCCTAACCCTAACCCATATCCAACCCATAACCCAACACCCAACTCCATCCAACCCACTCCAACTAAACCCTAATTCGCATACCCCCCCTTTAACCCTAAAATGTGTCTACATTCACTCTCCCCCCTAGCCTTAAAAATCATCCACATTCATCCCTAGAAATCCGCCCCCACTCTCCTTGATTCCCTCCTTGAAACTCTCAATCCCACTTCCACACACAACCCCACTTCCCCATTTTTTTTCCTTCCCCATACAATTTTCCCACACTTCCCTCACATCACACTCTCACACACAAACCCCTCTTTCTCTCTCTCAAAACCTACGGCTCTCTCCTCTCCCCCTCCTCTCACAAATTTATTTTTCTTTTTTTCCCCTTCACCAAACCTCTTCCACTTCAATCACTTCACACACTTCACTCCTCTTCCACTCTCTCTCTCTCACACTCAACCCTAAAACAACACCACACTCAACCTTCACTTCATCCTCTCTTCTCCTCCCTCACACACAACACTCAACCTTCCTCTCCTCTCTCAAGACCTACGGCCCTCCTCTCCCCTCATCTCACATGTCTCTTTTTTTTATTTTTTTCCCCTTCAACAACTACCCCCAAACCTCCATCATATCAAAAAAGATCATCATCACTATCCAAGAGTGGTTGAAGTGGAGCAATGAAGAGAAGCAAGGGCAACTTTTTTTGTATAAATAGGGTCACAAATTCGAAGAGGGGGGGGGGACTCTTAGGAAGAAAGGGGAAAAATCTTCTAAAAAACTAGGGTTTCAAAGAAAGAAAGAATTTTTTTTTAGAGTTTCTTTTAGAAAATTTTCTTCCCCTTCTTTTCTTCCTTCTTAGATTTTTTTTAGTTTAAAATTTTGTTGTATTAAGAGATCCGAAGAAGAAAGCTTGGATTTGTTCAAGGTACAAAAATGTAATAATTTGTAGTATTGTTGCTTTTTTTTGTAATTTTTAGTTATTGTAATTTTTGTTCATATTATCATTGCCATTGTATTTTATTTATTGTTGTTCACGTTTTTTTTCGTTTTTTTAAAAAAAAAAAAATTAATATTAGTTACTGTTTTTATTTTTGTTGTTGTCATGTTTTTATATTAGTTGCTGTTTTTTTATAAATATTAGTTATTTATAAATATTAGTTACTGTTTTTATAAATATTGGTTTTTTTTTTTTTTCTCTTCCTTGAACATATTATTGTTTTTTTAGTTTAGTTGCTGTTTTTATAGATATATATATGTTGTTATTATTGATGTTTTTTATGTTACAATTTTCGGAAAAAAAAAAGTGAAAAAAAATGTTGTGCTTTTTAATAAATAATTACTAATTTTCGGATTAAAAGAAAGTGAAAAAAAATGTTATGCTTTTTTTTAAAATAAATTACAATTTTCGGATTAAAAAGTGACAAAAAATTGTGTTGTTTTTTTTACAATTACTATTTTTTCGGATTAAAAAAAAGGGTGATAAAAAAAAAGATGTGTTGTTTTTTTTATTTTCGGATTTAAATAAAGCCTTTTTTCAAATACTAAAAAATATTTTTTAAAAAAATAAATGGTTACTAGTGTCACTACTCTTTTCTAAAAAAAAATAATATAATAACAAAAATCTTTTTTTCAAAAAAAGTAAAAAGGCCCCCTTTCATTAAATAATAACTATGACAAAAAACAAAAAAAAACAAAAGAATTTTTCTCCATAATCCGTTTTCAAAATACCACTTGTTTAGTCTAGGTTTGTTTTTTTTAAAAAAAAAAGCGCTTCGAGAATCACGTGTTCTAGAGTCAAATAGAAAAAAGTAAAAATAAGCCAATCAATCGTTTTTTCTTTTAGCGTCAAAACACTATTTGCACCCCCGGTGACACTTTTTTTTCTAGCGTCAAAACGCTATTCACACCTCCCTTTTTAATACAACTCCTTTATTATTTGCACCCCCTTTTTATCACTTACTCCGCTTTTATTCAACGTGTTACTTCCGAACCGTTTTTTTTTCTTTCTTTCGAAAATCGAATTCGCGCAAAAAAAAATGGGTTGTCTATAGCGGTCACTCTGGGCCTTGCTTGTTTGAACGCTATAAATACCTTCTTTTCCGAATAAGCCATTAATGACGACCACTCTGGATTTATCTGTTTGGTCACCATGAACGGTCTCTAGTTTTCCCGAACTTTTCAAAAAAAAAAAAAAAAGTACCAACACACAAATATTTTCTATCCAAGAACTACGTAGCTTTGATTTCTCCATCGCACCCGGAGATACGTAGGAGCAGGGGCCCACTCCTGTCGAGCGCAAAAAAAAACTAAAATTTTATTGAGTCTTCCTTTCCGATTTTTTTTTTTTTGCAAAATAACAAAAAGGGTAAATAAAGTATCTTCTTTTAAAAACTAACTTTTTTCTACACATTAAATTAAAAGGTAACCTTTTTAGGATGTTGCGGGGTGCTAGTACCTTCCCCGTACTTAATCGACCCCCGAACCCAAAAACAAAGGTTTTTTCAATGTTTTCCTAAAAATAAATATTGATGGCGGCTCCATTGTTCCAAAGCAACGAGGAATCCCTCCTCCGGATTTTTCGGTCGCTACAGCTGGCGACTCCACTGGGGACTTATTTAAGAGGGTCAAGCCTAATTTAGTTAAATATGTAGATTATTGTTAGTTTAGTACTTTGTTTACCCTTAGTCCTTCTATTAGCATGTCTATTTCATTGACCTGTTTATTTGCTTTATCGAACCTTAGGGTAGAAAACCTTTGTACTATTATCTGTATTTCTTTTGCAGCTTGGGTAGTCTAGGTATTATGCCTATATCACACACATCACTTACACTTGTTTGTTCACACACTTCTGAGTGGGGCCTTATACCCGGGTCTGAAAAAACCTAGGACGAGTGGAGACGATTAGTGTCAGTCATTCTGGATTTTATCTGTCTGACTCTCATGAAAGTCTCAGCCAGAGTACGCTCTTTTGTGGTATCCCACACCAGGTAGCTCGCTATCGTTGTGAGTCATATCACGAAGGAGATTTCAGCTCTGGAGACCTTTGTGAGGAAGTGAATAGAGCCACCCGAAAGGATGATCACTAAAGTAACCCTAGATCATGTTGAAAATACCAATTTAGACATGGCCCATTTAGGACACAATGGAGCATCTTCTTTGTTTTATTTAGTATTGTCTTTTCCCTTACAATAAAAAACTATTATTATGTAGTCATGTCATTGTACCCAATAACAATGCATTCATGCATCATGTTGCTCAAAGGCATTATTTTCTAAAAAAACAAAAACAAAAAGGCATGACATTATTCTTTTATTACTGCATAATTCGTGCATCTAATTCTAATTATTTTTCAGTTTTTTTTTTAGAAACATGTCTCATGCATTTCTTATATTCTTTCGCATATCAAAAATGTTCAAACATATCATTTTGCATGCATTTCAAGTACCGTCGGGGAATCATAAAACTTTTTTAAAGAGAACAAGCATTTGAAAGTCAGACCACCTGGATCATACTTTAATAAAAAGCTCACAATTCCCCGACGAGATTAATAAAACCATACATTCGCGTCTCATACACACTCATTCATTCATATTCCAAAAAATCAGGGCAAAAAAAAAAACAAGTTGGTTCGCCAACACTCATGCATCTGTTAAAATCATGTTAAAATCATGTCAAGCAAGTTGGTTCGCCAACACTCATGCATTATTTTCTTCCCATGCATTAAAAAAAAACCACCGCGAGTGTCATGCATTCTATTTCCTCGCACAAAAATAATTGTTAGCTCGCACTACCATTCATTCATAATCATTCACAAAAATCATCATCATGTAATCATTATCATCAAATACATCATTCCTCCCTGAAGGCATCATTTCCGAAAAAATAAGTATCATTACTCTTGCATATCATCATAAGAAATATGTTTTAGCTAGCATTTTGCATTATCTACATGTTGCATCGCGTCTAACAGTAAACACAAAATCATTTAGAATAGATGGTCTTCTCAAGTGACCATTTCTTCAAGGATTTCGTACATTATCATTCATGCATCACATTTGGTTCCTAGAAAAAATATAAGCACAAAAATTATGCTCATACAACGTTAGCATCACATTTAGTATTCACCGCCACTCATTTATAATCATTCACAAAAATCCTCATCAAAAAGTGTGGACATCGCGTCAATGTGGCATTCATGCATCATTTCATTAACCTCATCACTTTGTTTGAATACATCATTTCTCCCTGCATGCATCCTTTCAAAAAAAAAAAATAAATAAAATCTCTCATGTGATGGCTTAATGGATAGAATTGCACCTTTGAACGGCGAAGGGTAATATCTCAAATTTGTTTGTCGACTACAAATTTGAGATGTTGCTCTGCGATGTCAGGGCACTTTGACCCAGTCACACGTGTTTTATTTTCGAGCAGGAAGTCAAATTGAGTCAACTAATTGTCGAAACGTTTCAGTATATTGTGTGAAGTATTGAGTCAGGATCCACTCAATGTTTCATGCAAGTTACTCAGGGTAACGACAATCAGTTGCCTCATATCACCATTCTTGCATCTCTCATCATTCAAAAAAAAGGGGGCATTGGCATTTCGTATCTTGTCTTGCCTCTAAAAATAAAAAAAATCAAATCAAAAAAAATCATTTTGAAAAAAGGGGGACATCGTCCTTGCATCATTCGCATTGGCATTCCATATTTTGTCTTGCATTAAAAAAAAAAAGCAACAAAATTATTTAGAATAAGCCACACTTTTCGAGTGGTCATTCTCCACGCATTTGCATCATACTCGTATATCATAATTTGTTCATTCATTCATTGCATAAAATAAAAGTTGTGATGAGAAGCGAGACGTTCATGCAAAACAACCATCCTTTTTGAAAAAGTTTATCCTTACTTGGTTGCTAACTCCGGGTGTTCCAAAGCACTCAGTTTTTTTTCAAATCAATAGCTCATTGGCATTTCTTTCAAAAACACTGCATTCCCATCCATTCCATGACAAAAGACTGGAGCAACTCAAAAAAAAAAAAAAATGGTAACTCTCTGTGAAGCATTCTTCTAGTGAGCGTGCATACTAGGTGCAGTTTCTCTTGTTCGAGTCAGTCAGTTTCCTTCCTTGCCCTCATCACCCTCCAAGTCTAGTCCCGCCCCATTCGCCCAAAGTGTATACTCTTCCCGTGTTGGTACATAATTGACTTTTGGGTTAAATCCTCTGTGCAAGGGGGCAATTTTGTAATCACATAATTACCTTGTTAAAATTGCTTCCCTTTGATTCAAGTCTAAAATGTTGCATGCATTTGTCCAGTCATTCGTTCTTGGGCTTATAGTGTGTGTCCTGTTGACAGAGAAAGGCAAAGTTGGACTTGTTCTCTAGCTAGGAACATGGCAACAAATGAAGAACTAAGAGCAGAAGTGAATGAGTTAAAAGCAGAGGTGAATGAGTTAAAAGCAGATGTGAATGGGTTAAGGACGCAAATGTCAGAAATGGTGAGGGTTCTAATTCCTCTAGGTTACACTCTCCCTTCTAACCCAAAAGCTAATCAGGGAGCTGGTTCTGTAGCCATTATTGAGAATGAACAACCGGCATCTATCGGATCTGAAGGAATGATTGGTGAACCTCGGGCTCAGATCCCGCATCCTACTGTTATACCCCAGGCTACTCTTCAGAGCTTCACTCCTCAGCTAGCTGCCATTCCACAGGCTCAGGACTTCACGACTGGAAACCCTGCATACCCTCAGATTCATCACTCAACTCCAACTATGGCTCCAATGCTCCAGCTCCCTCATAATGTAAGCAGCTTCCCTCAGGTTTATTCCGCTGAGCATCAGCAGACCAAAGATCAGTTTCAGATACTAGAGGAAAGATTAAGAAGGGTTGAAGGCTTCGGTTCCAGAGCAAGAGAGGCCAGAGACTTGTGCCTTATTCCTGATGTGGTGCTGCCTCCGAAGTTCAAAGTCCCCGACTTCGACAAATACAGGGGCGCGACTTGTCCAAAAAGTCACTTGACGATGTATTGTAGAAAGATGTCTACTTACTCTCATGATGACAGACTGCTAATCCATTGCTTCCAAGAGAGCCTTGCAGGGGCATCTCTCAATTGGTATATGAAGTTAGAACCATCTCAGGTTCGCTGTTGGAAGGATTTAGCCGATGCATTCCTCAAGCAGTATCAGTACAATACAGACATGGCACCAGACAGAACGCAGCTGCAGGGCATGAGCAAGAGGGACAATGAATCGTTCAAGGAGTATGCCCAGCGATGGAGAGCTTTGGCTGCACAATGTACACCTCCTCTTTTGGACAAGGAATTGGTCTCTATGTTTTTGGAGACTTTGCCACCACTATACTATGATCGTCTGATCAGCAGTGCATCCTCCAATTTTTCAGATGTGGTGATTGTTGGGGAGAGGATAGAGAACGGACTAAGAAGTGGCAAGATCGCCCAGAGTTCCCCAGGTAACACAAGTGCGCACAAAAACCCATCTTCCGGGTTTCCTGCAAAGAAGAATGAAGAAGCTAATCCAATAACAGGCCAAAAAAAGTCGCCTCGATACGACCCTATCCCTATGTCGTATACCAACCTATGCAGATGCCTAATCAGCCACAATTTGATCTCCCCTCGTGAGATGAAGCCAGTACAACCTCCATTCCCAAAAGGATACAACCCACAGGCCACTTGTGAATTCCATGCTGGGGCAATCGGTCACTCTGCCGAAAATTGTTATCTTTTGAAACATTTGGTTCAGGGTCTTATTGATTCAAGGCGATTAACCTTTGAAGAGGGTGGTGAAGGATTTAACCCTCTGAGTTCAGAGCTATCAGGTCAAAATGACAACAGTTGAAGATGATCAAAATGTTGAAGGCAGCATCATCTTTCCCGTGCTGTTCATAGTATGTATGAGTGACTGTTGATTTTTTTTATGTAGTTTTTCAGTTCAAAGCATTTATCTGTGATGCAATCCTCTGGCTCTGCCCAAGGCCTTAGGATATTTCAATAAGGGCACATGTTCCTTTTCAATATTGTCATCAATAAAAAGTTACTTTCCTCACTAAAACCTTTGAGTCCTCCATGCTGGGGCAGTTCTGTGATCACTAAGTTTCCTCGTCAATATCATATTCCTTGAGCGCAAGTCTTTCAAAAGATAAAAATAAACAAGAAAATAAGCTCGCTAGGTTGAAAACCCGCAAAGGGCGGCCTAGGAAAAAAAAAGAGCGCCCGGTGGATTGAAAACTCGCAAAGAGCGGTCCAGGCAAAAATCAGGGCATAAAAAAAAATGCAAAGAAAAGAGCAAACACATATAGATAGGTGAACTGTTGTCATGTTTTACAAAAAAAATAAATGAATAAGCAATCGGGATCTGAAATAAAGTTTGGCCATCTCCTCAAAAATACCAAAATCCCAGAAGGTCCCTTTCCTACCCACCTTAAGCCAAGAAAAACCAAAATACAAAAATCACCCTAGACAAGGATCACCTCAAATATCAAAAAAGCAGTGCATCACTTTTTACCAGCTCACCCGAGTCAAAGAAAAAAAAAAGAAAGAAAATCAAAAAAGGGATTCAAAAATGAAAATCCCAAAACAAAAGAAAATACAAAAGAAATGTAAGTGGTGAGCTGGTACATATTGCTACCAAACACAAGAGACCTTTGTCTCAATAAACCATCAAACACTTCATCATAAACCGCAAACACTTCCCTTTGACCTTGGCATCCCGCCTTCCACAGACCCTTAGCCAGGAATAAAACTTCCAAACACCTCATCAAGCCAATTAACCATCATAAATCATCGATTGTCAGCCAATGCCGAACAAAAATCATCCCACCATTAGCCCCAAACACTTCGATAAACCCAATCATCCATTCACAACAAAACACCATAATCCCGAAAAGTCCATGACCGGTTGCTTTCGTTTTCTCATTTTTTAAATCTAGAGACAACTAAGTTTATCTGTCTACAATGTGGTTGCTCAAAAAGAAAAACAAACGATCAAAAAAAAAAAAAAAAAAAAAAAAAAAACCCTCAGGAAAAAGAAATGAGGGAGCAAAAACAAACAGTCAGAAAAAAGGAAGCTGACGGAAAAAGAAAAACTTGCACTTCAAACGCATTGAAGCTGCATTGAAACAATGTTTAGTGATCACCAAGTGAGGCTTCTTCCACACCAAAGGTCAAGACATTAGTAGAGAACCAATGATTTGCACTGAGAACACCACTCGGATCTAAAAGTTGGGGCATTCTCTTCACCACTCACCCACCCTGGTCTTGGGAAAGCCTGTTCAGTGTCCATCCCATGTTCACTCCAGTTTGTCAATATCACCAAACAGGGGCAAGCCTTTCATTCATAGTCACCAAGCCTAGATTGGGGCAGTCCGGCAAAAGCCATTGCCTTTCACCCCTTCACCTGCCATGTCTCAAACACCTGTCTGACATTTGCACTCTTTTGTATACTTACTAGACAATGCTTCAAAGAGAGAGAATACAAGGTGAGTCATCATGGAAAGGAGGAGAAAGAATAAATGAGCTGGTTGATAAATAAAAAGCTTGAGAGCACCGGGTTTTGAATTTAACTCAAATGTTTCGAAAGAATAATCAAAATTCACCTTCACTTTTTGCATCCAAAGGCTCGCATCTTATCATCACGAAATGTTCACAAAAATGTTATTTTCGCCTCATGCATCTGGGTATCTCATTTTTCCCGTAACAACAAGGCATCGCATTCGCACTGGCATCTCATAGTAGAAGCAATAAAGGAAAAGCAAAAATCCTTTCATGTCATTGCATTTGCATCATATTTTAGAAAAGGAATAAAAAACAAAAGTTTCCCATTTCATTCATCATTCAAGTTAAGAAATGAACAACAAGAGCATTCCATTCAATAAATCACTACATACATTTGCATACCAAGACAATCCACCATTGCATAAATCACTTGCATGACCTGCACCATTCAAATGCATTGTTAAGTAAATACAGATAAGCACCAAATGTTAGTCCTCATGCTTGCTACCAAAAAAAAAAAAGAACCAGAAAGCTTGGACCCGCTGGTCCCCAGAATTCAACTTTCCAAAGAATTTTCTGAACCATTTGCTTTGGACCTGTTGGCCCCCAGATTATAGAGCTTATGTGCTCGCCCTATACTTATAGAGCTTATATGCTCGCCCTATACTTGTAGAGTTTATGTGCTCGCCCTATACTTATAGAGCTTATGTGCTCGTCCTATACTTATAGAGCTCGTATGCTCGCCCAGAATCTGCTCCTCCTCATAGAGAGAAAAAGAGGAAGAGCAAAGAAGAGAACGTTTTCCTTTGCATGTCATTCCATTAAAATACAGGAGCATTCCATGTCATCATTACACCAGAATCATAGCATTGCATGCATTTGCATAGCACGCCCTTGCATAACATGCCCCCGCGTAACATGCGTCCACACTCCATGCACCATTCCTCGCATCAGCCGACATATGCAGGTACCTCAATCCAGTGCAGCAGCATAAGCCATTTCAATCAATCAATCAACAGGATTCGTGAATCCCTTCAGGACCCAAGCGTCCCTTCAAAAGCAGAGTTCACCTCGTATTCGAGCTGCGAGCAGATCCTTCAGACCCCCAGCGGTCCTTCAGAGCCCAGGCGCTCCTTCAGACCAACAATGGTCCTTCAATCCAGATCGCACGTCGCGTTAATCGAGCAACCGACGGATCATCCGGCCCCAGGCCCTTCAGACTAGCTGTGTCCGCCTAAAAAGCACAGTGCACGTCCTTCGTGGTTATATCAGCTCCGGACCTGATTAACCCTAATGGCCGCTCGAAAAAGGCCACCCCCAGACCGTATTACTAGTATCATAAGCTAGTTGCGCTCCTTCAGACCCATCGGTCCCTCAGGCTTAGGCATGCCCTTCAGACCCCGACGGTCCCTCAGTCGAACTCAGGACGATGCGCCAAGCATTGATTTTGAGCTAGACCTTCAGAGCCCCAGTGCTCCTTCAGAGCCCCAGTGCTCCTCCAGATCCCCAGCGATCCCCCAGAGCCCCGGTGCTCCCTATTTACTTTCTGTCTAAATCGACCCAGTTTTCATAGATTTTTCAAAAAAAAAAAAAAAAAAAAAAAAAAAACCAAAGTACCTCAGTCTGGCCAAAATTACCGTCTTTCTATCTTTATTTCTATTTTTCTCGAGAAATTCGGAATCCCTCCGATTTCCTAGCAAAATATAAATAAAGAGGGGCAGCTGTAATACCCTAATTTTGTCCTATCAAAAAAAAAGAGAAATTTTATTTATTTTAATAAAAATAATTATTATTTTTTTCATGCCATGTTTTATTTTATTTTAGTTTGCTACAAGTTTTAATTTTTGAAAAAAATAATAATTAGAAGTGAAGAAATAAAAATAAGCCAAGAAGGAAGTGGGGGGGGGTCTATTAATAATAAGGTGCTGTCATGGAAGCCCAACCCAGCAAAATAGCTAGCCCAATTCGCCTAGCCCACTCCTCCACCAAGCCCAATCCAACTCCTCCACCAAACCCAACCCATATCCTAACCCTAACCCATATCCAACCCATAACCCAACACCCAACTCCATCCAACCCACTCCAACTAAACCCTAATTCGCATACCCCCCCTTTAACCCTAAAATGTGTCTACATTCACTCTCCCCCCTAGCCTTAAAAATCATCCACATTCATCCCTAGAAATCCGCCCCCCACTCTCCTTGATTCCCTCCTTGAAACTCTCAATCCCACTTCCACACACAACCCCACTTCCCCATTTTTTTTCCTTCCCCATACAATTTTCCCACACTTCCCTCACATCACACTCTCACACACAAACCCCTCTTTCTCTCTCTCAAAACCTACGGCTCTCTCCTCTCCCCCTCCTCTCACAAATTTATTTTTCTTTTTTTCCCCTTCACCAAACCTCTTCCACTTCAATCACTTCACACACTTCACTCCTCTTCCACTCTCTCTCTCTCACACTCAACCCTAAAACAACACCACACTCAACCTTCACTTCATCCTCTCTTCTCCTCCCTCACACACAACACTCAACCTTCCTCTCCTCTCTCAAGACCTACGGCCCTCCTCTCCCCTCATCTCACATGTCTCTTTTTTTTATTTTTTTCCCCTTCAACAACTACCCCCAAACCTCCATCATATCAAAAAAGATCATCATCACTATCCAAGAGTGGTTGAAGTGGAGCAATGAAGAGAAGCAAGGGCAACTTTTTTTGTATAAATAGGGTCACAAATTCGAAGAGGGGGGGGACTCTTAGGAAGAAAGGGGAAAAATCTTCTAAAAAACTAGGGTTTCAAAGAAAGAAAGAATTTTTTTTTTAGAGTTTCTTTTAGAAAATTTTCTTCCCCTTCTTTTCTTCCTTCTTAGATTTTTTTTAGTTTAAAATTTTGTTGTATTAAGAGATCCGAAGAAGAAAGCTTGGATTTGTTCAAGGTACAAAAATGTAATAATTTGTAGTATTGTTGCTTTTTTTTGTAATTTTTAGTTATTGTAATTTTTGTTCATATTATCATTGCCATTGTATTTTATTTATTGTTGTTCACGTTTTTTTTCGTTTTTTTAAAAAAAAAAAAAAAATATTAGTTACTGTTTTTATTTTTGTTGTTGTCATGTTTTTATATTAGTTGCTGTTTTTTTATAAATATTAGTTATTTATAAATATTAGTTACTGTTTTTATAAATATTGGTTGTTTTTTTTTTTCTCTTCCTTGAACATATTATTGTTTTTTTAGTTTAGTTGCTGTTTTTATAGATATATATATGTTGTTATTATTGATGTTTTTTATGTTACAATTTTCGGAAAAAAAAAAGTGAAAAAAAATGTTGTGCTTTTTAATAAATAATTACTAATTTTCGGATTAAAAGAAAGTGAAAAAAAATGTTATGCTTTTTTTTAAAATAAATTACAATTTTCGGATTAAAAAGTGACAAAAAATTGTGTTGTTTTTTTTACAATTACTATTTTTTCGGATTAAAAAAAAGGGTGATAAAAAAAAAGATGTGTTGTTTTTTTTATTTTCGGATTTAAATAAAGCCTTTTTTCAAATACTAAAAAATATTTTTTAAAAAAATAAATGGTTACTAGTGTCACTACTCTTTTCTAAAAAAAAATAATATAATAACAAAAATCTTTTTTTCAAAAAAAGTAAAAAGGCCCCCTTTCATTAAATAATAACTATGACAAAAAACAAAAAAAAACAAAAGAATTTTTCTCCATAATCCGTTTTCAAAATACCACTTGTTTAGTCTAGGTTTGTTTTTTTTTAAAAAAAAAAGCGCTTCGAGAATCACGTGTTCTAGAGTCAAATAGAAAAAAGTAAAAATAAGCCAATCAATCGTTTTTTCTTTTAGCGTCAAAACACTATTTGCACCCCCGGTGACACTTTTTTTTCTAGCGTCAAAACGCTATTCACACCTCCCTTTTTAATACAACTCCTTTATTATTTGCACCCCCCTTTTATCACTTACTCCGCTTTTATTCAACGTGTTACTTCCGAACCGTTTTTTTTCTTTCTTTCGAAAATCGAATTCGCGCAAAAAAAAATGGGTTGTCTATAGCGGTCACTCTGGGCCTTGCTTGTTTGAACGCTATAAATACCTTCTTTTCCGAATAAGCCATTAATGACGACCACTCTGGATTTATCTGTTTGGTCACCATGAACGGTCTCTAGTTTTCCCGAACTTTTCAAAAAAAAAAAAAAAGTACCAACACACAAATATTTTCTATCCAAGAACTACGTAGCTTTGATTTCTCCATCGCACCCGGAGATACGTAGGAGCAGGGGCCCACTCCTGTCGAGCGCAAAAAAAAACTAAAATTTTATTGAGTCTTCCTTTCCGATTTTTTTTTTTTGCAAAATAACAAAAAGGGTAAATAAAGTATCTTCTTTTAAAAACTAACTTTTTTCTACACATTAAATTAAAAGGTAACCTTTTTAGGATGTTGCGGGGTGCTAGTACCTTCCCCGTACTTAATCGACCCCCGAACCCAAAAACAAAGGTTTTTTCAATGTTTTCCTAAAAATAAATATTGATGGCGGCTCCATTGTTCCAAAGCAACGAGGAATCCCTCCTCCGGATTTTTCGGTCGCTACAGCGTTCTTTGGGAAATCATTTTGTTCAAACGCCTCTTCTGGGCAAAAACGATGATGTTAAGAACACACACTAAAAACATTTTGTGTATCAATGTCTCAACTGAATGAAACACCAAAAAATACACAAATAAGATATTTCTAGCATAATCTTTTCATATGAATAATTACTTCACCCTGGGAATGGCTCTGATACCATTCACCTCGTCTACCCACAACAATAATCTAGCTACTCATTTGAAAAGATTATGCTAGAAATATCTATATCTATATCTATATATATATATATATATATATATATATATATATGTATATATATATCTCTAGCATAATTGTTTACCAAAAAATACACAAATAAGATATTTCTAGCATAATTGTTTCATATGAATAATTACTTCACCCTGGGAATGGCTCTGATACCATTCACCTCGTCTACCACAACAATAATCTAGCTACTCATTTGAGTAGCCTTACCAAAATTAATTAATAAAAGAATAGTAAGTACCTTAAGATGCAATAAGGGCTCTGATACCATTCACCTCGTCTACCACAACAATAATCTAGCTACTCATATGAGTAGTAGATGCAAGATGCAAATATTAATTAATAAAAGAATAGTAGAATAGTACCTTAGTAGAAATTGTTCAGAGGTGCTTTACGGAAGACTTAGAAATAAGAAGAAGAAGGAATTGAATTTAAGGGCGTGGAAGAAAGAGAGAGAAACAAAGGAAAGTTTTATTTCAGTAGTAGTTGTGTTATTTTTTGGTGTTTCACTCAGTCATCTTTGATTTAGGAGAAATCCTTATTTCCCTTCGGGTTGAAATTTAAACAGAAATGTTTGCAAAGATGACAGAAACATTGATACACAAAATGTTTTTAGTGTGTGTTCTTAACATCATCGTTTTTTTCCCAGAAGAGGTGTTTTGAACAAGATGATTTCCCGAAGAACGCTTTTTTGCTAAAAACCTCTGTGGCATCTTTGATTTAGGAGAAATCCTTATTTCCCTTCGGGTTGAAATTTAAACAGAAATGTTTGCAAAGATGACAAATAAGATATTTAGAGTATACTATTTTCATAAGTTCAATTATTTTACCCAGAAAGGGTCTGGTCCTGTATCTCGTTTATCCACAACAATTTTATCTCGTCATGAATATTGATGATGATGATCATCCCGTATCTAGGGAAGAATGGTTAGAAGCTAGGCATCGTATGCTTAACAAAGAAATATTTAAAATTGAATTGCGTCTCTCTGAGTTCGCAGCCAAGCGAGACAATTGGCCTCGTGATTCTGAACGATATAACCACTATAACGATGTTTATAATGATTTAGCAAAATATTCTGCTATGCTAGGAACTAGAATTTGTTCCCAACCTATTAATTCAGCCATTAGGGGTGAGTTAAATGAGCTTCGTAATAATAACGAGACTCGTTTGATTTTATCAGAAAACCATATTAATATAGCTCCTAGTAATTTGCATGAAGCCTCTACATCCCAGCAAATAGATGAGCAAGAGGCCATAGAAAATATTGTTGCTATTGAAAAAACAAAATTTATCAGAAGAAGAATTCTTAAAGTAGGGAATCACCTACATAACCAGAAATAAGTTTTCTTATCAAATGAACTCTAAAATAGATTACTCCTCTGGGAGTAAGATGAGAGAGCTCATCAGTGGAGAATTCCAATTAAGTAGATATGCCGAATTTAGGCAATGGTTTTTTAAAAAATTCTCATCTTACGAACTAAATAAGTTCAAAGATGATTATTATGAAGAGTTAACCATAACTCAGGATTATGTTCCTTTTGTTAAATGGTTTGCGAATTATTTTATTAATAAAATCAAAAATGAAGTTTTGATCCTTCAACCAGATAGTTGGGAAACTACCTTAGAACAAAAGGATATAGAAGCCAAATCTCTTATTTTTCTCAAAGGGATAGAAAGTAAAAATGTTACTATTAAGGAATTAAGTTCTTTAATAAAAACCCAGAATTACACCAAGGTGTTTTTGGATAATTTAGAAGAGCAAATAATTTCTCTTAAAAAGGATTTATTATCTTTAAAAGAAATGTTTGAAAAACAAATTTTTCAACAGAAATTAATTCAGGATAATATGAACAAGCCCAAGGCACCTATGGTTGCTGAAGTTCAACCTTCCTTACCCGTAAAGGGTTTTAAGCTAAGGGAGGATACAAATGATTTTTATAATCAATTTATTTTTAATATGGATAGACCACCTGGGTTAAAGAATAAGAAGCATAAGAGCTTTGATAATAGAACTTATAAAAAGTTTAATAGAAACAAGGATATTTATAAATCTCCTAATAAGAAAAAATTTAAAACAAATTTTAATAAAAATAAGCCCAAGAAAGACACTTTCCAAAATAAAGGAAAGAGGAGAGCCCATAAGTTGGACATTACTTGCCACAATTATGACAAGACAAAACATTATGACAACCAATGCTGGACTAATAAAGCCCTGAACGCCTTGGACGATGGACAATCAAGGACTAAAAAAGCCCTGAACGCCTTGGAAGATGAACAATCAAGGACTCAATTAAAAAAGGTTCTATCTATTGATTCTGAATCAGAACAGGACTCTTCAAAGGACATAGAATGTATCAATAATGATACTTCTCCAGGTTCGAATATTGACAACAATAGCTGTCAATACAATAATTTGAATTATTGGAAATCCATTGTTGAAATAAATGGATTAAATGTTCTTAATGAAGAACATGAAGAAGCTCAAAAAATTTTGGAGTTTATCACAGACAATAGTCTGAGGAAAAAGATGATGAAATTCCTAATCAAGGAAAGCTCCAGAAAAGAAACGCCTCTAATCATAGATGCAGCTTACCAGGTAAGTGAGGTTTTTTCTAATTTTAGACAATCAAACATTAAAGAAACTCCTGTTTCTATTAATGATTTGAAAAGAGAAATAAATCTCTTAAAATCTGAAATGGTTCAGATCAAGAAAAATAATATCAGCATATCTTCCTTAGAGATTCCTGGTAATTTGGAAAAAACCCCTTTTATTTCTACTATTCCTTCTAGCAGTAATATTGCTAGTAAAAAATATTTATTACACAAAGTAACTTCACAAAAATGGTTTGTGAAAATAACTTTGGTAATTAATAAGAATTTTATTTTAAAAAATGAAGCAGCACTTGTAGATAGTGGTGCTGATCTCAATTGCATTCAGGAAGGTATTATTCCTACAAAATATTTTGAGAAAACCACTCAAGCTCTTACGCAAGCTGGTGGAAGTCGTTTGAAAGTCAATTATAAACTTTCTAACACTTATATTTGTAATCAAAATATTTGTTTGCCAACTCATTTTATATTAGTTAAAAATTTAACTAGTAGAATTATCCTAGGTACTCCTTTCTTGCATAATATTATGCCTATTAGAAATATTGATAAAAAGGGTATCACTACCGTTATTAACAATAAAGAAATTATTTTTAATTTTATTACTGATCCTTATACTAGGGGTCTTAATGAAATTAAAAATATTCTTTCTATTAAAGAAAGACAGATATGTTTTCTTAAAGAGGAAATAAATATTTTCAATATTGAAGATCATCTTAAAAAAGACGAAAATAAGAAACAAATTAAGTTGATTGAACAACAATTTGTTTGAGGTTTGCAATGACCTACCAAATGCTTTTTGGAGTAGAAAACAACATATTGTTTCTCTACCCTATATTGATGATTTTAACGAAAATCAAATTCCTACAAAGGCTAGACCAGCCCAAATGAATCAAGAATATCTTGATCTTTGTAAAAAAGAAATTAATTCTCTTTTGGAAAAAAAGTTAATTAGAAAATCCAAGTCTTCTTGGAGTTGCACAGCATTTTATGTAAATAAAAATGCTGAGAGGGAAAGAGGTGTTCCAAGATTAGTTATTAATTATAAACCTCTCAATAAGGTTTTGAAATGGATTAGATATCCAATTCCCAATAAAAAAGATTTATTGGATAGGCTTAATGACGCCTTGATTTTTTCAAAATTTGATATGAAATCAGGCTATTGGAAAATTCAGATTAATGAATCTGATAAATATAAAACAGCTTTTACTGTCCCATTTGGACATTATGAATGGAATGTTCTTCCCTTTGGTTTGAAGAATGCTCCATCGGAATTTCAAAATATTATGAATGATATTTTTAATCCTTATTCGGATTTTATGATTGTTTATATTGATGATGTTTTAGTATTCTCTAAAACTTTTGATCAACATATCAAACATTTGAAAACGTTCAAAAATTTAGTTAAACATAACGGTTTAGTTATTTCAGCCCCAAAAATGAAACTTTTTCAAACAAAAGTTAGATTTTTAGGACATGAAATTGACCAGGGGACAATTATCCCTATCAGCAGAAGTATTGAATTTGCTTCAAAATTTCCTGATATCATTTCAGAGCAAAAACAATTACAAAGGTTTTTAGGAAGTTTGAATTATATTTCAGACTATTATGAGAATTTAGCTCATGACACATCTATTTTATATAATAGATTAAGAAAAAACCCAGGTCCTTGGACTGAGAAACATTCTCAGGCTGTTCAAAGGATTAAGAGCAAAGTAAAATGTTTGCCTTGCTTATCTTTAGCCAATCCCAAATACTTTAAGATAGTAGAAACAGATGCTTCTAATTTAGGATATGGGGGTATCCTAAAGCAGGTTATACCAGATACAAATAAAGAAGTATTAGTCAGATTCACTTCTGGAAAGTGGAATCCAACTCAGTCTAATTACTCGACTGTTAAGAAAGAAATGCTTTCTATTATTAAATGTATTTCAAAATTTCAAGATGATTTATTAAATCAAAAATTTTTGTTAAGGATTGATTGTAGCTCTGCTAAATCAATCATTGAAAAAGATGTCAAGAACCTTGTTGCAAAACAAATCTTTGCTAATTGGCAAGCTCGGTTATCAGTTTTTGAATTTGATATCCAATATATTAAAGGAGAAAATAATTCTCTTGCTGATTATTTAACCCGTGAATTTTTGCAGGGAAATGACATCCCCCAATAGGGGTAGAGGCCGTGGCCGTGGTGGCCGTGGTGGTAATAGGAGCAACAATATGCTGCCCTATCAAGAATCAAACATTCCTCTAATAGGGGATTGGACTACTGTTCATAGAAACAGAAACCTGTTACAATTAACAGGATCACAAAAGAAAGAAGATATACCTTCTTCAAGTAAGACAAATTCTTACAAAGATACAGTGATTAATGATAATCCTATTACTAAAGTCACAGAATATTGTGAAAATCCAATCACTGAAGACATAATGTATGTCGAAGAAGATGATATGGAATTGACTCCTAATGATGGATGGTCGATTAAAACAAGATACCTCGAGTCTAGAGGATATCCTGGACTTAATGGTAAGTCTAGACCACATTTAGAAGTTTTACTTCGAGTTACTGAATCAGTAACAATAACTCATTATTATCAGAATAATAATTGTAGCGACCGAAAAATCCGGAGGAGGGATTCTTCGAAGTTTCTTGAATGAAGCCGCCACCAAAGTTCTAGTTTAAGGGCAAACATTGGAAAATCCCTATTGAGTAGATGAGGGGGTCTTGCGGACCAGATTTAGGCTCGGGAGTCGTTTATGCGTAGGGAAGGTATTAGCACCCTACGACATCCTTCCTAAGGGAGGTTACCTTTTAACTAAATGTGTAAATGTTTATTAATTCAAAAATAATGTTTTTACCCTTATAATAATAATAATAATAATAATAATAATAATAATAAAAAAAAAAAAAAACTCACTAAACGGTTAGTTATTTTTTGTATTTTTTGAGAAAAATGAGATAAATGAATTTAAAGGGAAAAAAAAGGGTTTTTTTATTAGTGCAATTGACAGAGGTCGGCCGCCCTCTGGTCCTACGTATCTCCTGGTAGAGAATCAAATCGCACGTAGTTCTTGGGGTAGAAAATGTTTGTGTGTTTGATGTTTTTATTTATTTTTGAAATCAGGGGAGGTACTCGAGACGACCAAACAAGTAAAACTCAGAGTGGTTGTCGCTCATAGCTCGTTTGAAAACCAAAGCTGTTATCAACGGTCAAACAAGCTAAGCTCAGAGTGACCATTAATAACAAACTAATTTTATGTTTAGGAAAACAATTATTCGTTATTTGGAAAAAGGTTGGTGAGAAAAAAAACGTTTACTTAGAGGAAAGAAACAAAATTTAAAAAAAGGAACAGGGGGGTGCAGCAGTAAAATAAGGGTGTAAATAAAAGGAGGGGGTGTATTATTAAAACTGGGGTGCAGATAGAGAGCCCATCCCTTTTTTGTAAGCTGGGCTGCGTTTTTTATTTTCTGAAGGGCTGGTCCGTTTCAAAAAGAAATCGTGGGCTTTCAGAAGGGGCGTGCTGAGTAAAACGTGGGGTGTGGTTAGAAATCTGAAAAATAAAAAAACGTGAAAAGACAAAAATACCCTTATACCCTTACTATAAAAAGCAAAAACCCAAATTAGGAAACCCTAATTCTTTCTCTTCACCTCACGCGGCGCCCCCACCCCCAATTGTCCAAAACCTAAAAAATTTCTCTCTCTCTGTCTACAGCGCTGCGCCTCCAACCCTAATCTCTCCCCCTCGCCGCGGCTGATCTACCCCTCTCTCCACGGCTCTCCTTCTCAAAACGGACAACTCCGATTCTTCTTCCTCTCACTCCGATCTCCCCCTTTCTCTTCGTGGGGCTTCCATTTTCACTCTCCCCTCCATCAACTCTCATCTCGCTTTCTACCTACTCACCGCCGCTAACGGCGAAAATGGGTCGTGGTGTTGTTCGACGGCGGTCACGCAGTGTGGATGATAGCTCGGTGTTCGGTTGGGGAGGCGGATCGGTTGTGGGGGCTGTTCGGTGCGAGGCGGTGGTGGTTAAAGGAGGTGAGGGATGATGGCTACTGTGGCCGTTGGTTGGGAGATGGGTCGGTTGTGGGGGTGTTTGGTGGCGCGGTGGCGAGAAGGCGGTTGGTGGTGGCTGTTGGTGAGGGTGGACGCGGTGGACCGAAGGGTTTGACGGTGGTGATTTGGTGGTTGTGGGGTTGTGGTGGAGACGTGGCGTACGGTTACGATGGTGTGGAGGTGGGTGTTCGGTTGTTGTGATTTGTGAGGTGGGAAGGGGAGAATGAAGGAGCTGGTGCACGGTGGTGGTGCACAGTGGCGACCACCACAGATGGTGGTCGGAGATGAGGTCAGTAGCTTTTCTTCTCTGTTCTCTTAATTTTGAGTTTTGATCTTCTGAGTTTTTTTTTATCTGTGTGCCTGTTACTCCCCCCGGTTGTATTTTCTGGTTTTGTTTTTATAGATGGAGAAACCTCAGCTTTGTTTTTTTTATACACTGAAATGTCTCTTTCAATTTTCCCAAACCATAATTCTGTTACTCTGCTCCTCTTGTTATTTTACTGTCCTATACTTATTTTTCTGGTTTTGGATATGCAGGCATAGCTTGGTGGAGCAGCAGACTGTGAAAGGGAGAGGACCAATATGTACAGAGGCGTGGGATGGCTGCTGTGTGGGTAGGAGCGTATGAGGGACCAAGGGCTGCAGCACGCAGGGATTGCTACAATAGCTGTTATGCTTGTGCTAAAAGGGAAAACCAAAAAAAGCAAGAAGAAAGCACCATTGGAGTGATTCTTCAAATGGCAGCAGCAGTGCTGCCCCAGCAGCAGGGCGCTCCTGCCCCTTTTTATTTTATTTTATTTTGGTTTTAATTTTTTGACTTTCTTGTATTTAAATTTTGTCTATATATGTGTACTATAGTTGACTTTGTAAAAGAAACTGTTTATAAAAAAAGCATTTATTCACAATATAATTTTTATTAGATTTTTATAACAAAATTAAATCGATAACAACGACGAAAAATATACGTACGCGACGAGACGCGTCCATAACGAGAATACGTGAATTCGCATACTAAAATAAACAATCGTACACAACGAGACGCGAACACGCATCCGCAACGAGGACAAAAATTATTACAAAACGCACGCGCGCACAATGAGAAGTAACACGCCTATACACGACTGAGAACGACACACATAACAATATTTTGGATTTTCTAGTTTTAAATTAGCCGGACAAAATTAGGGTATGACAGCTGCCCCTCTTTATTTATATTTTACTAGGAAATATGAAGGGTTTCCAAATTTCTCAAGTAAAATAGAAATGAAGATAAAAAGACACTAATTTTGTCAAGATTATTTTTTAGGAATTATTGAAAGATAATGGGTTGACATAGAATAAAAGTAAATAAGGATCACCGGGGATCTGAAGGAGCACTGGGCTCTGATGGTCTAATTCGCAGCCGATGCTTGGCGCATTGATTGGAGTTAAACTGAAGGACCGACGAGGTCTGAAGGGCATGCCTAAGCCTGATGGACCAATGGGTCTGATGGAGCGCAAACTAGCAGCGATACTAGTAAAACGGTCTGCTTGGGGGGTGGCCTTTTTCGAGCGGCCATGGGGGCAAGGTCAGGTCGTTGACCTGATTTGCGCACCTCGAAGGACGTGCACTGTGTTTTTTAGGCGGACACAGCTAGTCTGATGGGCCTGGGGCCGGATGATCCGTCGGTTGCTCGATACGCGACGTGCGATCTGGATTGAAGGACCATTGATGGTCTGAAGGAGCGCTTGGGCTCTGAGGGACCACTGGGGTCTGGAGGAGTACTGAGACTCTGAATTGTGGTATGAGACCAGTGCTTGGAGCACTGACTTTGAAGGAACAAACTATTGGGATCGGCACATGGCGTACCTGCCTAGAACATACCTAATGAATGCATTTACCTGAGAAGGGAAAAGCTATCTATATTTGGCATGTCTAACAATGCAATGAATGATGTATGCGTGCCGTATAGGTATGTGAAATGGTAGGTATCCGATGGGATGAATGAAGTGTGGCAGATGATGCGAGTTGAAGTTGATGGAACATGGAGGTTGACAACCAACGTATGTGAGTGCAGGTAAGATATGAATGTGATTGTGCTGATGATGAATGTAATGGAATGAGCAATTTTTCTCCTTTTGTTTTTTTTTTTGCTTTTCACTTTTTTCCTTGGTATATGCAAAGTGTGAATGTGATGCAAATGTAAATGCTTTGATGCAAATGCCATGCATGATACAAAGATATGACTAGTGATGTAAAAAAACTCTTTTTGGGGGCAACGATGAGACCGGCACTTGACACGTCTATCGAAGCAAACAATGTCATGCGTGTAATGTGATGAACGTGCAATGATTGGTATCTGGGGGATGATGAATGAAATGGGTATACCATGGGTGTTGAACCCGGTGGAATGAGAAAGTCGACAACGGTGTATGAAATGTGGATGTGACTGTAGTGATTAATTTTTGGTGTGATGATAAATGCAATGAATGGACTTTTCTTTTTGCTATTTCTTATTTATTTTTGCTTCTTTTCTTGATGCATGCAACGCGAATGTGAATATGATGCGAATGCTATGGTGAATAAAAGGAAACACATGAATGCATAGGAAATGATATGATTGGTGATGTAGAAAGCTTTTTGGCAACGATGAGACCGGCACTCGGCACGTCTATCGAAGCAAAGAAGTGTTATATGTGTGCAATGTGATGAATGTGCAAAGCAAAAGTAAATGGACTACAAAAGGCCCGTGAATGATGGATGCTGAAGTTGGTCGGAAACAGAAATTGATAAGCGGTGTATGCGAATGCGAATGCAAATGTACTGCTGGTTGCACAATGGGATGATTTATGCTTTGGTGGGAGTAACGGGTGCAATGTGGATGATTTTTGCCTTTTTGGCTTTCTCTCTTTTTTTCATGAATAAATGAATGAATGAACGTGCACACCTAATGCTTAGATGAAGGGTTGTGGTAGCCGCATGAGTTGATGTTGTATGATGCAATGATTGGATGTTTGTTGGGATGTGGGAGGTTTTTTTTTTTGTCTTTTCGCTTTATTGTCCTTTGGTATTTGATGAATGCATGAAATGAGAATGCGAATATGATAGGTATATAATATTTTGATGCAAACGCCATGGTGAATAAAGGGAAGTGCATGAATGCATGGTGCGATGCTATGATATGATTGATTGGGATGCAGACAGACTTTGGGTAATAATGAGACCGACATTCGGCTTTTTATTGAAGCAATACATGTTATGTACGGGTATGCATGTATGGATACGCAATGCGTAATGCGAAAGAAGCAAAATTGTGTAGGCAAAAACAAGTTGAATGTGATTGTATGTACAGTACTTGCATGAGAGAGTGGTGATGAGTATGATCAGAGGCAAGGTTTAATTCTAGAATAATGAGGACATGTCTAATGCATGATTTGTTGGTAACAACACTTTTTGTTTTGTAAGGATGCAAAAATGTTTGATGTGAAACGAAACTTTTGATGTTGAAAACAGGGAGCTGAACATTTTGAATTGATCGTTCCTTGGAAGAAAGATTTTTGATGGCTTGGACTTGAACTCTGGTAAGCTCAAGATTGTCATCTTGAAAAGTGTGGCTTGCAGCAATGTATTAGTGCCCTTTCTAGAGATCGAGATGTGTATTTGCAGATGTGTTCTCATTTGGTTATCATGACCCATGATGGCTAAGCTTTCAAGTCTAAGATGTTAACTTAGAGGGATTGTCATTATTGTGTGTCTCTCTCTTTGAAGCATTTGCTTAATAAATATGAAAAACAGTGCGAATGCAAATGAATGTGCCTGTTGACTCAGGGTTCAAGAAATGTAGGGTATAGTCAAGGTGTGACACATGAGTGGAGTGGAGGATGAGGTTTATTGGCTCAAACTTATGAGAGATAAGCTTGCCCCAAGGTAAAATGTTTGACTGCCCCAATTTTGACTTCAAATAGTGGGGAGTGAAACAGTCTGCCTTTGTCTAGGGAGGACAATGACAACTAAGGATGTAGACTGGTTGAGAGATTGGGAACTATGCAGGTATTGGGGTGACGTGTGGCTAGGAGTGAATGGAATGGGAGGCAGAAGGATTCTTTCGGGCCGAGGGATATGAAGCCCCGGTCTACAAGAGGACAAGGTTGCCCCAATCCATGAAAGGTGAAGATTGCCCCATCCGAGTGGGATTGTGACAGGGTGTGAAGTTAGAATATAGTATACGAACGGGATGAAAGATGAGGGTATTTTGGTGATGCTAAAAAAATCTCCCTGAGTTTGAGTGGAATGGAGGGTGAGGTATTGCCCCATTTTGATATGATAAGTCAAGTAACTGTCTTAGTAGGGATTTGTGGCTTTCCTTGGGAAGGAGTCCACAAGCTAAGACAGTCAAGAGTTTTTGGTTCAATGAAAATTCACTTTGTTGATGATCACTGTTATCTTCTCTTGATGAACTTCAAGCGTGCAAGCCCTTTTAAGTTTTTTTTTTATTTTTTTATTTTTCTCTTTTTTTTTTGAGCAAATAAATTATTCTGATTATTTTGTCCTAGAGTATAAGCTTTAAGAAAAATGGAAGCATCCAATCACTGATCGGAATAGGCCTTTGGGTTGTAATATGGCCAGTGGTTAATGATTCATGAAGGGAATGATTACTTTGATCCTGAGAGTGTTCGGGGTTGGTTGAGACAAAGAACCTTTTATGTGCTTCATGGTAGAATGTATCTGTTTTAGGGTTGTAGCGCATTTGAGGGTTTATGGAGGATAGGATGCTTCGGCCAAAGGAAGTGTTTGGGGGTTTATTTCAGACAATGATCTTTTATATGCTCGATGGTGTGAAGTGTCAGCTCGCAAATTCTACCGTTTTGGTTTTCAGGATTTTTCGATCCTCTTTTTTTTAATTTCACTTCTTTGTGATTTTTCTTTTTTCTCTCGAGCTGAGCGAGCTGTTAGATATGGGATTGATCCTTGTCTAAGGTGTTTGAAAGATTTTTGATTTTTTGGCTCGAAGTGGGTAGCAAAGGGCATTTCTCTTTTTTTGGATTTTTGGATATAGGAAAATGGCCAAACTCCAATTCAAATCATGACTGCTTATTTTCTTGAAATTGTAACTATGGGACAAAACTTCATTTTAATATATTTGCTTTTCTTTATTCATTATTTTTTTTATGCCCTAATTTTTGCTCAGGCTGCTCTTGCGAGTTTTCAACCTAACGGGCTTTTCTTTTTTGGATCTCTTTTGTGTTTTTTTTTACTCAAAGGACTTGCACGAGTGTTTAGAATGCTAGCAGAAAATCTTAGTGGTCATTACTCTGCCCCAGTATGGAGCGTACAAAGCGTTATTCGTGAAATTTCATCACTGGGGGAAAGCGAATGAAATACTCTTGTGGGGACTGGGCCTTTTATGGATGGTTGGGTCTGGTTTTGGAAGTGGCGGAAAGACGGGGGTAGGATAACTGACTCAAACAACGGTAAACACACATGCCAGATTAGCTTATTTTGCAAATGCTTCATGGAGAGTTAACACCGCTTAAGATAGAACAATTTTAATTGTCAAAACCACACAAGTTAACAAAATAGACATTTAAGCTTCTTGTCACGGGTGTGAGATATATGTTGGCTGGTGCTCTTAGTGGGGCACGCAGTGGCCAAGGGTCAAGCCTATGATATGGTCAATATTGTAGTGACCATGATGGTGAATGAGTTATTGGTGAATTCCGTTGAATGGTTAAGTGGGTAGGTGGTTTCCATGAATGTGGTGGGTATGAGTAGGATGTATATGGAGTGAAGGGTGAAGGACTTAATATTGGTGAATCAAGTTAGAGTATGACAACATTTTCCAAGGAAGAGGAATCAATTAAAATATATTTTCAAGAAGACATCGTCTCTCATCAAACAGTGTGTCAAAAAATCTTATGAGTTTCGTTTTTTTTTTATTTTTGAAAAAAAATATTTGAATAAAACAGAACGCATGAACATATGGATGTTGTTGTACACAGACAATGATGCAGGTAAATGAAATGCGTAATCATACCTTAAGAAAGTGTGTGATTTTTATTTTTTATTTTTTACTTATTATCTTTTTTTTTTTTAAAAATTCAACTAGAGTGAGAGGCTAACAAAACAACAACAAAAAAACTATTGAATGATGAACAATGCAAGAATAGAATAAAATGAAGCAAATCCTAATTTTGTTTTAATGCATGTGAGAGGATTAACGCCCTTGAGATGGATGTGAGAGGAATAAATGACTTTTGTTTTTGTTCTTTATGACGCATGAAGGAGCTGTTTTTGAGATGCAAGAGAATGAATGACTTTTGTTTTTGTTTCTTCATGATGCATGAAGAGGAGTAATGAAATAATGAATGAATGTAATTTTTTTTTATAATATCCAGGTGGTATTATTTTCTCATTTTTGGCGTGTGGCCTATGCAAGATGAAGTAAAAAAAATAATATGATATTTTGTTATTTTCTAGATGATGAGATGCATGTTGGTACCATGATAATGAAAATGATGACCGTATTCTATTATGAATGCATGATAATTTTTTTTATTTTCTAGTTGAAAGACTAACTGTGCTCACGCAACAAGAATAATCAAGTTAAACGCACCTTGTGTCCTAATGCATGAAGGAACACATGGTAAAAACGACGAAAATGCAGATGCGAATGCATGAAATGCGTGCATGAATGATCACTTGGAAATGTCAGTTATTCTAAATGATTTTTGGAGACAATGCGGTACGTGACCGATGCAGAGCCTCTTTCATGTATCAGAATGAAATGCTAAATACGTATATTTGAATGATGTGAAAGTGATGACATAATTTTTTGAAATGATGCATGTTGAAACAGCGTATAAATGATGTGTGGATGAAATGGCGTATGGATGCTTCAATGAAACAACAGTTTTTTGGATGAGTGAAAAG
Source organism: Astragalus membranaceus (assembly GCA_039519185.1). NCBI lineage: Eukaryota > Viridiplantae > Streptophyta > Magnoliopsida > Fabales > Fabaceae > Astragalus > Astragalus membranaceus. The sequence goes on from CM076850.1 coordinate 165,883,863, forward strand.
GTGCGTAAACGAAATGCCTATATTATTTGATGATGATAAGATATTCAATTATTTATCACAACAATTTTTTTTAATTGTGATCAGGTTTTTTTATTCTTTTCTTTTTCATAAAAAAAAATGTAATGTATGAATGAACGAAATCGTTGCATGATGCAGATGCGAGGAATGTGAATGGAGGATCACTTGAAAGGATTGACTATTCACAATGATTTTTCGGAGGCAATGCAATATGATGATGAATAATGCAAGAAAGTGTCATTATTTTATTATCCTTTTTTTTTATTTTGCATGCTAGATGACTAATGCATTTTTTTTTATTTTTCTATGCATGAAAAGGAGTAACGAATATAACATATTTTTGAGTATGCAAGATGATGAAAGTTGGACAACTATGTAGCGTCTTTATTTTTTTGGAGGATGATATGCATGTTGGTACCATGAGAACGAGATGTATATGAAAACAAGTTACTCGTTCTATGGTGATTTTTTTATTTTCTAGCAAAATATAATGCCCATGATGACAGATATGTATGAAAAATGCGAATGCATGAAGAAATAAATGTTTGATTCTAATGCAATTATTTTCGTTTTCCAAGAGGTAGTGCAACATGTATGCAGACTCCTATTTTTTGATTTATCGGATGACAAATGATACAACTATAATGAAATGATTTTTTTTTGTTTTATTTGGGAAATGACACATGAATATGGAATTTTTGCATTTAAACTAAGATGACAACAGGAGGGAAAATGATGTATGAATGATATGTTTTTTTTTGAAATGTAGTTCATGACTTTACAAATGATGTGATGCCTACGCTATGTGATCATGATTTTGAATGATTATGAATGAATGCCGGTGCATGTTAAATATGATGCTGGTTTTTTGATCAAATGATATGCTAACGTTATATGGGTAAAAATTACTTTTTTTTTTGTGTGCGAGGAAACAAAATGCATTACACTCGCAGCGACTCTTTTTTTTTAATGCGTGGAAAGGAGTAATGAACATAACATTTATATAATATGGGGGTAATGTTTTTTGGTGTACGGATACGCAAGATGAATGCAATTTTGAAAAAAAAATGATACCTTTGCGATGCATGATAGTGCAATAACAACGAAATGCTTATGGGAGAGTGATTTTAGTATGAATGAATGGTGTTTTTTTTTTGTGTTTTCTTTGAATAAAGTATAATGCATGAACATATGGACGTTTGTTGTACATGAGCAACAACGGAGATGAATGAAATGCGTGATGGTTTATCCCCTTTTTTTATGCTTCAACTAAATAAAAGCTAACAAAAATGCTATTGGGTGATGAATGATGCAATAATGAAGAAATTTATAATTTTTGTTTTGACGCATGTTAAAGAACTGATGCATTTGAGATGGATAGGAATGAATGACTTTTGTCCTTGTTTTTTTATGATGCATGAAGATGATGCATTGAAAAATAAATTTTTATAATCGCAATGCGATGTATGAGTATGAGAGATGATGCAACTAGGATAAAATGGACAAATAAAAAAAATTGACGTTTTTGTTATTTTAAATATGATGAGATGTATGGTAGTGCAATGACAATGGGATACATAAGAATGATTTTATTTTATGATAATTTTTGTATGATGCATGAAAGGATTGATGTCGTCTCGTATGCATGCAAATGGGGGACAGAAGCGTAAAAGGGTTTTTTTTTGAGTGATTTTAATTTTAGAGAAAGATTAACCAGATTGATAGAGAGGGTAAGTATAATGCCCCTGTGTCCTAGGTGGGTCATGTCTAAATTGGGACTTTCAACATGGTCTAGGGTCGCTTATGTGATCAATCTCTCAGGTGGCTCTATTCACTTCCTCACAAAGGTCTCCAGAGCTAAAATCCCCTTCATGATATGATCCACAACGATAGCGAGCTACCTGGTGTGGGATACCATGAAAGAGCGTACTCTGGTTGAGACTTTCATGAGAGTCAGACAGATAAAATCCAGAATGACTGTCACTAATAATCTCCACTCGTCCTAGGTTATTTGCAGACCCGGGTATAGGGCCCCACTCAAAAGTGTGTGCAAAAGTGTAGGTGAGGTGTGTGATGAGGGCAAAATACCTAACCTAACCAAGCTGAACAAGATATACAACAATAATAACAAAAGGGTCGTCTACCCTAAGGTTCAATAATATGAAAAAATGCTAATAAATAAATAAAATAAGCATAAGGGTAAAAACAAAATATAAAGCTAATAAAACTTACACATTTAGTTAACTAGGCTTGACTCTCTTAATATATCCCCAGTGAAGTCGCCAGCTGTAGCTACCGAAAAATCCGGAGGAGGGATTCTTCGAAGTTTCTTGAATGAAGCCGCCACCAAAGTTCTAGTTTAAGGGCAAACATTGGAAAATCCCTATTGAGTAGATGAGGGGGTCTTGCGGACCAGATTTAGGCTCGGGAGTCGTTTATGCGTAGGGAAGGTATTAGCACCCTACGACATCCTTCCTAAGGGAGGTTACCTTTTAACTAAATGTGTAAATGTTTATTAATTCAAAAATAATGTTTTTACCCTTATAATAATAATAATAATAATAATAATAATAATAATAATAATAATAATAATAAAAAAACTCACTAAACGGTTAGTTATTTTTTGTATTTTTTGAGAAAAATGAGATAAATGAATTTAAAGGGAAAAAAAAGGGTTTTTTTATTAGTGCAATTGACAGAGGTCGGCCGCCCTCTGGTCCTACGTATCTCCTGGTAGAGAATCAAATCGCACGTAGTTCTTGGGGTAGAAAATGTTTGTGTGTTTGATGTTTTTATTTATTTTTGAAATCAGGGGAGGTACTCGAGACGACCAAACAAGTAAAACTCAGAGTGGTTGTCGCTCATAGCTCGTTTGAAAACCAAAGCTGTTATCAACGGTCAAACAAGCTAAGCTCAGAGTGACCATTAATAACAAACTAATTTTATGTTTAGGAAAACAATTATTCGTTATTTGGAAAAAGGTTGGTGAGAAAAAAAACGTTTACTTAGAGGAAAGAAACAAAATTTAAAAAAAGGAACAGGGGGGTGCAGCAGTAAAATAAGGGTGTAAATAAAAGGAGGGGGTGTATTATTAAAACTGGGGTGCAGATAGAGAGCCCATCCCTTTTTTGTAAGCTGGGCTGCGTTTTTTATTTCCTGAAGGGCTGGTCCGTTTCAAAAAGAAATCGTGGGCTTTCAGAAGGGGCGTGCTGAGTAAAACGTGGGGTGTGGTTAGAAATCTGAAAAATAAAAAAACGTGAAAAGATAAAAATACCCTTATACCCTTACTATAAAAAGCAAAAACCCAAATTAGGAAACCCTAATTCTTTCTCTTCACCTCACGCGGCGCCCCCTCCCCCAATTGTCCAAAACCTAAAAAATTTCTCTCTCTCTGTCTACAGCGCTGCGCCTCCAACCCTAATCTCTCCCCCTCGCCGCGGCTGATCTACCCCTCTCTCCACGGCTCTCCTTCTCAAAACGGACAACTCCGATTCTTCTTCCTCTCACTCCGATCTCCCCCTTTCTCTTCGTGGGGCTTCCATTTTCACTCTCCCCTCCATCAACTCTCATCTCGCTTTCTACCTACTCACCGCCGCTAACGGCGAAAATGGGTCGTGGTGTTGTTCGACGGCGGTCACGCAGTGTGGATGATAGCTCGGTGTTCGGTTGGGGAGGCGGATCGGTTGTGGGGGGTGTTCGGTGCGAGGCGGTGGTGGTTAAAGGAGGTGAGGGATGATGGCTACTGTGGCCGTTGGTTGGGAGATGGGTCGGTTGTGGGGGTGTTTGGTGGCGCGGTGGCGAGAAGGCGGTTGGTGGTGGCTGTTGGTGAGGGTGGACGCGGTGGACCGAAGGGTTTGACGGTGGTGATTTGGTGGTTGTGGGGTTGTGGTGGAGACGTGGCGTACGGTTACGATGGTGTGGAGGTGGGTGTTCGGTTGTTGTGATTTGTGAGGTGGGAAGGGGAGAATGAAGGAGCTGGTGCACGGTGGTGGTGCACAGTGGCGACCACCACAGATGGTGGTCGGAGATGAGGTCAGTAGCTTTTCTTCTCTGTTCTCTTAATTTTGAGTTTTGATCTTCTGAGTTTTTTTTTATCTGTGTGCCTGTTACTCCCCCCGGTTGTATTTTCTGGTTTTGTTTTTATAGATGGAGAAACCTCAGCTTTGTTTTTTTTATACACTGAAATGTCTCTTTCAATTTTCCCAAACCATAATTCTGTTACTCTGCTCCTCTTGTTATTTTACTGTCCTATACTTATTTTTCTGGTTTTGGATATGCAGGCATAGCTTGGTGGAGCAGCAGACTGTGAAAGGGAGAGGACCAATATGTACAGAGGCGTGGGATGGCTGCTGTGTGGGTAGGAGCGTATGAGGGACCAAGGGCTGCAGCACGCAGGGATTGCTACAATAGCTGTTATGCTTGTGCTAAAAGGGAAAACCAAAAAAAGCAAGAAGAAAGCACCATTGGAGTGATTCTTCAAATGGCAGCAGCAGTGCTGCCCCAGCAGCAGGGCGCTCCTGCCCCTTTTTATTTTATTTTATTTTGGTTTTAATTTTTTGACTTTCTTGTATTTAAATTTTGTCTATATATGTGTACTATAGTTGACTTTGTAAAAGAAACTGTTTATAAAAAAAGCATTTATTCACAATATAATTTTTATTAGATTTTTATAACAAAATTAAATCGATAACAACGACGAAAAATATACGTACGCGACGAGACGCGTCCATAACGAGAATACGTGAATTCGCATACTAAAATAAACAATCGTACACAACGAGACGCGAACACGCATCCGCAACGAGGACAAAAATTATTACAAAACGCACGCGCGCACAATGAGAAGTAACACGCCTATACACGACTGAGAACGACACACATAACAATATTTTGGATTTTCTAGTTTTAAATTAGCCGGACAAAATTAGGGTATGACAATAATCCTGATAATTTTATTAATTACAGTAAATGTCATATCAATAAGATATTGACACCCAGAGAATGGGGTTTAAATCCAAATGGAGATAAAGCAATTAAAATTGCTGAAGGAAAAAATGTCTACTTCAATTATTGGGATTATATCCAAACATTTACTTTGGCATTTTATTACCAAAATCCAAAGAATAAGCACTCATGGTTTTTCAGTGCTAACCCAGAAATTCTGGCCAAACCAATACCACAATGGTTTTTTGATTGGTGGAGGAAAATTGGTCCTGCAATAGAAGTTTTACCAGAAAATTTATTGGATTTATATAATTCATGGTGTGATCATAATCCTTTATTTTTGAAAAATGCTTCAAAAATGATCACAGGACAAGGTCCTTGTTTTTTCTTTATTAAATTTCAAATTCCTTGGATTTGGAGATGGGCAATTACCATCACAAGGAATAATTACAATGATCCAATCCTTAGAAGACATTTCTTCTCAAAATGGTGGAATAATATTGACGATGAAGACCTCCATAAAATGGAAGTAAAAATCAAAGAAGCTATTGATGAAGACCAGAAAGTTCCAAAAGAGAAATTTGGTCAAGGTCTTGATATGGCCCATTTAAAAAATTATTACCAGAAGATTCATCCTAATGAATCTGAGGAGAAAATTATGACTAGGACACTGGACCATATAAAAAATCAATTCTTAAAAACTTTTGAAGTTAATGAAGAAATTGCTTCCATGAAGACAAGTTCATCACATGGATCCATGGATTCAAACATTTTTGAATCTTTAGCTGGAGAATCTCAGCCAGAACCTTCCCCAGAAGATTATTGGGACTCCCTAATTGAAGCCATGATTCAACAAAAGAATAAAGGAAAAAACAAAAATTAATTAATTAATTAGTGTCGGCAAGAATTATGTGTCGGCAATCATCCTTTCCATAATTGAAGAACGTGGAAAGAATCATCCTTTCCATAATTAAAGAACGTGGAAAGAATTCCCTCTACTAAGCAATAATGCTTCTACTATGTATTTTTGTTTTTAGCTTTGCTGTCATTTTTAGTGCGTCGATGGGGCCCCAAGTGTACCCGGCATTAATTATGATGTTTTGTATTTTTCTACTTTTACTGTTTTCTTTTCCTTTTACCGGTTACCGGTTGTAATAGTTAGCTTTTACTGGCTTAAATAGTAAGCCTTAAGTTTTCTATAAAAGGCAAATTGTGCCTCAGTTGTAAACACCGAAAACAACACAACTACTACTGAAATAAAACTTTCCTTTGTTTCTCTCTCTCTCTTCCACGCCCTTAAATTCAATTCCTTCTTCTTATTATTTCTAAGTCTTCCGTAAAGCACCTCTGAACAATTTCTACTAAGGTACTATTCTACTATTCTTTTATTAATTAATATTTGCATCTTGCATCTACTACTCATATGAGTAGCTAGATTATTGTTGTGGTAGACGAGGTGAATGATTCACCTCGTCTACCACAACAATAATCTAGCTACTCATTTGAGTAGCCTTACCAAAATTAATTAATAAAAGAATAGTAAGTACCTTAAGATTGAACTTCAGAGTAGTATTGCTATTGCACGGAAGACTTAAATTAACTTGGAATTAAAGTGAAGGGCGTGGAAGAGAGAGAGAGAAACAAAGGAAAGTTTTATTCCAGTAGTAGTTGTGTTGTTTTTCGGTGTTTACAACTGAGGCACAATTTGCCTTTTATAGAAAACTTAAGGCTTACTATTTAAGTCAGTAAAAGCTAACTATTACAACCGGTAACCGGTAAAAGGAAAAGAAAACAGTAAAAGTAGAAAAATACAAAACATCATAATTAATGCCGGGTACACTTGGGGCCCCATCGACGCACTAAAAATGACAGCAAAGCTAAAAACAAAAATACATAGTAGAAGCATTATTGCTTAGTAGAGGGAATTCTTTCCACGTTCTTTAATTATGGAAAGGATGATTCTTTCCACGTTCTTCAATTATGGAAAGGATGATTGCCGACACATAATTCTTGCCGACACTAATTAATTAATTAATTAATTAATTAATTTTTGTCTTTTCTTTTATTCTTTTGTTGAATCATGGCTTCAATTAGGGAGTCCCAATAATCTTCTGGGGAAGGTTCTGGCTGAGATTCTCCAGCTAAAGATTCAAAAATGTTTGAATCCATGGATCCATGTGATGAACTTGTCTTCATGGAAGCAATTTCTTCATTAACTTCAAAAGTTTTGAAGAATTGATTTTTTATATGGTCCAGTGTCCTAGTCATAATTTTCTCCTCAGATTCATTAGGATGAATCTTCTGGTAATAATTTTTTAAATGGGCCATATCAAGACCTTGACCAAATTTCTCTTTTGGAACTTTCTGGTCTTCATCAATAGCTTCTTTGATTTTTACTTCCATTTTATGGAGGTCTTCATCGTCAATATTATTCCACCATTTTGAGAAGAAATGTCTTCTAAGGATTAGATCATTGTAATTATTCCTTGTGATGGTAATTGCCCATCTCCAAATCCAAGGAATTTGAAATTTAATAAAGAAAAAACAAGGACCTTGTTCTGTGATCATTTTTGAAGCATTTTTCAAAAATAAAGGATTATGATCACACCATGAATTATATAAATCCAATAAATTTTCTGGTAAAACTTCTATTGAAGGACCAATTTTCCTCCACCAATCAAAAAACCATTGTGGTATTGGTTTGGCCAGAATTTCTGGGTTAGCACTGAAAAACCATGAGTGCTTATTCTTTGGATTTTGGTAATAAAATGCCAAAGTAAATGCTTGGATATAATCCCAATAATTGAAGTAAACATTTTTTCCTTCAGCAATTTTAATTGCTTTATCTCCATTTGGATTTAAACCTCATTCTCTGGGTGTCAATATCTTATTGATATGACATTTACTGTAATTAATAAAATTATTAGGATTATTATTCTGATAATAATGAGTTATTGTTACTGATTCAGTAACTCGAAGTAAAACTTCTAAATGTGGTCTAGACTTACCATTAAGTCCAGGATATCCTCTAGATTCGAGGTATCTTGTTTTAATCGACCATCCATCATTAGGAGTCAATTCCATATCATCTTCTTCGACATACATTATGTCTTCAGTGATTGGATTTTCACAATATTCTGTGACTTTAGTAACAGGATTATCATTAATCACTGTATCTTTGTAAGAATTTATCTTACTTGAAGAAGGTATATCTTCTTTCTTTTGTGATCCTGTTAATTGTAACGGGTTTCTGTTTCTATGAACAGTAGTCCAATCCCCTATTAGAGGAATGTTTGATTCTTGATAGGGCAGCATATTGTTGCTCCTATTTCTTCCACCACCACGGCCACCACGGCCACGGCCTCTACCCCTATTGGGGGATGTCATTTCCCTGCAAAAATTCACGGGTTAAAAATCTGGTAAAAGAATTATTTTCTTTAATAAAACATATTTGTTTTTCTTTTTTAGAAAGAATACTTTTCATTTCATTAAGGATCCTAGTATGAGGATCAGTAACAAAATTGAAAGTTATTGCTTCATTTTTAATAATAGTAGTGATACCATTTTGATCAATATTAATAGGCATCAAACTTTGCAAAAAAGGAGTACCTAAAATAATCCTGTGAGTTAAATTTTTAACCAGAATAAATTGAGTTGGTAAACAAATATTTTGATTGCAAATATAAGTATTAGAAAGTTTATAATTAACTTTCAATCTACTTCCACCAGCTTGAGTGAGAGCTTGAGTGGTTTTTTCAAAATATTTTGCAGGAATAATATTTTCCTGGATACAATTAAGATCAGCACCACTATCAACTAGGACTATCTCATTTTCTAAAATAAAATTTTTATTAATAACCAAAGTTACTTTTACAAACCATTTCTGTGAAGTTACTCTGTCTAATATAGATAAATAACTTTCACTAGTATCATTGATGTTAGTAGGAATTATGGAAGAAATATTAGAAGGAATTTCCTTCATTTTCTCAGGAATTTCTAAAGAAGAAATTCTAAGAGATAAATTGACATTATCTTTATTAATCTGAGCAATTTCAGATTTTAAGAGATTTATTTCTCTTTTTAAATCATTAATAGAAACAGGAGTTTCTTTAATGTTTGATTGTCTAAATCTAGACAAAACCTCACTTATCTGGTAAGGAGCATCTATGATTAGAGACGTTTCTTTTTTGGAATTTTCCTTGATTAGAAATTCCATCATCTTTTTTCTCAGACCATTGTCTGTAATAGGCTCCAAAATTTTTAGAGCTTCTTCTTGTTCTTCATTAAGAACATTTAATCCATTCATTTCAACAATGGATTTCCAATAATTCAAATTATTGCATTGACAGCTATTGTTGTCAATATCAGAATCTGAAGAAGTATCATTATTGATACATTCTATGTCATCACTAGAAGAGTCCTGTTCTGATTCAGAACCGATCAATAGAACTTTTTCCAATTGAGTCCTTAATTGTTCATCCTCCAAGGCGTTCAAGGCTTTTTTAGTCCAGCATTGGTTGGCATAATGTCCAGCCTTGCCACATTTGTGACAAGTAATATTCATTTTCTGGGCTTTCCTCTTTCCTTTATTTTGGAAAGGTTCATCCTGCTTGGGTCTGGTTTTATGAAAATTTTTGGGTTTTTTCTTAGAAGAATTATATATACCCCTTTTATAAGCCTTATTATTAAAACCTTTTTGTTTATTTAAACCAGGTGGTTTATCTATGTCAAAGGCAAATTGTTCACAAAATTCACCTAATTGATGTTTTTCAGAAAGCTTTTGTTTCTTTAATTGATTCTTTAATTTTATGTCATTACATAAAGATAATCCTTCATTAACACCTGTGCTAATGATTTGACCATAGGTTAAATTAGCATAGTCAATATTTATGCCATCACAATTAGTCCTTAAAGATTGTCTTACCTTCTCAGCAAAAAGATGGGGTAAACCGTCTACAAATTTAGACTTCCAATGAATAGAGTCAGGATTGGATAATTGAAAAACCCTAGATAAGAAAGTATCCTTATACCATCTAAAATGGGTCAAAGAAGGACACCTTAAATTTTGTAGAAGAGTCTATAATTTTTCTGCTATGGGAACAGTTGCTCCTACAAAATTTTGTAAGATAGATAGACACAGTGTATGAACTGCATCTTCTTCATTAGTAGTAATAGTATTACCACTACTTGATTCTGCTTTCACAACTACCTTTTTGTGACTTAGAATCTCTTGTTTTTGAGATGTGGTGACATAATTATCCCACCAACCTCTTAATTGGCCGACAAATCCTGTGGCTATAAATTGGGCAATAGAACTATCGCTATTACCATGCTGTTTACAAACAGTAGAATACATAATCATTCTATGTACCATATCTATGATTTGTTTATCATTTAAACCGTCAATATTCCATTCGTAAATGGATTTACCAGAATAAGAATTCTGATAATTATCATTTTCTTCGAAAAGAAGATCTTGAGGAGAAGGCCTTTTATAGTAATATTTTTCTACAGCCCTTGTAGTATAAATAGGATTTATACTATTCTCCTTATTGATATCTTGATTAGCGAACATTTTTGCTAAATCATTAATATCTTCATCATCTGAAGTATTTTCAGGAGTACCAAAAATATCCTTTTCAGATAAAACACTTAAGTTAAGATTCTTAAGCTTTTGCTCAAGAATATGAACAAATTCATTTGTATTATCCTCCATTTTAAAACCTGATATAGGTAAAGGGGGTTGAACCAAGGGAACCTCTGCAACCACTGATGCCTCACCTTTGTTCATTTTTTCTAAAATTAATTTCTGTTGAGAAATTTGATTTTCAAACATCTCTTTTAAGGATAATAAATCTTTTTCAAGAGAAACAATTTGTTCTCCTAGACAATTTAGAAAAACATTGGTATAATTCTGGGTTCTAACTAAAGAACTTAATTCCTTGATAGTAACATGGTTACCTTCTATACCTTTGAGAAAAGTAAAAGATCTTGCTTCTATCTCTTTTCCTTCTAAGGTTTTACCTATATTTAGGTCTCTATTTGTTGGAGGGAAAAAAGAACTCATTTTTTCTCCTTTTATTGTTTCCCAATCATGTGGTTTGAGGATCAAAACTTCTTTCTGAACCTTCTTAACAAAATAATTTGCAAACCATTTGACAAAAGGAACATAATCCTGGATTATTGTAACACCCCGGTATTTCTATTGACCAAAAATACCCAGGCGCACCATAATCATGAGTCGGATAACTCTTCTCATGAGACCTTAATTGTCTGGATGCATAAGCTACCACTTGTTGATTTTACATTAGTATACATCCTAAACCCCTCCCTGAAGCGTCATCGAAAATTTAAAATTCCAATGACGGATCCGGAAGAATCAGGATTGGAGCAGAAGTCAAAATCTTCGACTCTTGAAAACATTCTTCACAATCGGCATCCCACGTAAACGGATGACCCTTTCGAGTTAACCGAGTAAGTGGAAAACTAACTGTGAGAACCCTTTAACAAATCTCTGATAGTAACCGGCTAGACCCAGAAACTTTTGATCTCTGCGGCTGACGTCGGTCACTCCCATTCAACACCGCTTCCACCTTACTGGGATCTACAGAAACTCCCGACTTGGGAAAATCACATGTCCCAAAGACTTTACCTCTGACACCCAAAAATCACACTCCCAAGGTTTCAAGTACAACTTATTTTCTCGGAGTACTCTCAGAACAATGCGGAGGTGTTAAACATGCTCCGCAATGGTCTTCGAGTACACCACGACATCATCGATGAAAATGACTACAAATTGGTCAAGGTACGCGTGGAAGACTCGGTTCATGTAGTCCATGAATACCGCTGGAGCATTAGGTAGACCGAAAGGCATCACTACTAACTCGTAATGTCCATACCTAGTACGGAAAGCTGTCTTCGGAATATCTAAGGCTCTAACTTTTATTTGATGATGTCCTGACCTCAGATCAATTTTAGAAACACTGCAGCACCTCAAATTGCTCAAGCAAATCGTCTATCCTTGGTAAGGGATATTTATTCCTGATCGTCACTTTGTTAAGTTGTCGATAACCGATGTACAATATCATGCTACTATATTTCCTTTTGACTAATCACACCAGAGCACTCCCTTGAGAAGCACTCAGTCGAATAAATTTCTTTAACATCGACCCTTCAAGTTGAGACTCCATCTCCTTTAATTCTCAAGAAACCTTCAATGAGAAACAATAGATATTGATCCCGTGCCAGGAATCAATTCTATAGAAAACTCTACCTCTCACTCTGGATGTACAGAAGAAACTTCATCCAGAAAAACATCCAGAGAACACCCAGAAAGTCATTCACAACTTGTACGGATGATAAATCTAATACTAGTTTCAGTGGATGCAGATAACATACTAACATGTGCTCCCGCACCTTGGAATGAAGATTGACCGCCTAAGGTGAACTAGGCAAACAATAAATTCTACAACGAAATTTCTGCCTCCTATCACAAGTAGACAATTCTATTCAAAGATTAGGTCTGTACACGACCCTTAGCAGCAGCTAAGATGGTTATCGGCTCTGATAGCGATGATAAGGCTGATCCCGTACCCCTCAGTACCCGGTCAGCAGTTGTAACTGCCTAAACATCCAGAATGTTGACTCGTCCTTGCCTTAGAGCTTCTTGTAACCCCTTGAAACTCTTCCTTACGGGGCACTCTTTACCATAATGACCCTCTACATTTCTATAATAGCACCGATTATATCTTCGCTTGCAGTCACCGATGTGAGGCTTTCCGCAGTTAGAACATCTTCTGACCTTTGAAGAATCAAAGAATTGCATCTGCTTTTCCTTTGATGAAATTATCTTAGGACTTTGCATTCGGAGTTGATAATTCAACTACCTTCTTTCCTTTCCCATATTTCCTATGAGATCATCCTCGGCGACATAGGCTGATTGCACTAAGGCAACATAATTGGTAGCAGTATAAGAACTGAGACCATAAATCATAAAAGCACTTATGCCCTTCTTATACTTCTACATTTTCCATTCGTCATCCAGAGCTTACTTTACCACTTGGTAAAACTGAGACAACTTCTCAAACTTAGCGGTGTATTCTTCCACCGTCATGTCACCTTTCCTGAGGATGCACCGGTTGAAGATTCCGATTGTGGTCGAGGATTGCATCTTGATCATCCAGTCATAATTCCGCTTATGATGCACTAAGTATTAAGTTGATCAGGCTCAATGTCTCTTAGCATCACAAGTGTAATTACAAAAAGGACTAAAAAGGAATCGACTCAACCCTAAACTAAGTCCGACTAGGTCGAACTGCTCTGATACCAACTGTAACACCCCGGTATTTCTATTGACCAAAAATACCCAGGCGCACCTTAGTAACACATCAGAGATATATTTCCTGCTTAGACACTGAATATCACTATAAAATTTTCGCTGAATAAAACTCAAACAGTCTTATTTACAACAAGACAATATGGTTCTCAGACCATATACCATCAGCATTTATAGCATTCAGTATCATACAAGAAAGCGGAAGAAAGATATACACTAAATACATAATGTCTTAGTATACAGACAACAAAAGGGAAATAAACTTGAACATAAAGCTAAGTCATCATTCTCCTCCCGGGGCCACCTACTCGTGCCTCTGAGGTTTCTTCTGTCCCTGTTTATCTGTAAAACAACAACATTTAAACAGTGAGATACAATCTCAGTGAGTTCTACCGAGACCCCTACTAACACTCTCGGTCCAATTATAATTCTTGGTTAACTTGACACGACACCGACTGCGTTACCGCTACAAACCCGGTGAACCGCATCATTTAACCTATAATAGATCATCGACTGCGTTACCGCTACATACCCGATGAATCTATGGCTTAACTTCGACCGGTTGCCGACTGCGTTCCCGCTACATACCCGGCACAGGTCAAACTCAGTACGACACCGACTGCGTTACCGCTACATACCCGGTGGATCGCACAACAAAAGAATTCAACAGATCACCGACTGCGTTACCGCTACATACCCGGTGGATCGCACAACAAAACAATTCAACAGATCACCGACTGCGTTACCGCTACATACCCGGTGAACCTGTTATGACTCAGTACGGCACCGACTGCGTTACCGCTACATACCCGGTGAACCGTACTACAGACAGTTTAACATAACACCGCTTTTAAAGGAGTTTTCAACATCGAAAACAGTTCGTTTTACTTTTCGAAAAGAACATTACAAGTTAAAACCACATTCACTCTCGTATGCTAATTCGTCACTTTTCGACACAATTTACGATATCAAAAACAGTTCATTTTGCCTTAAAAATAGAATATTCAGTTAGGCCTCTGAATAAGCTTTCCAACGCATCTTAGAACACCTCAATCGGGTTCCCGGATCAAAAGTTATCGCGAAACGAAAAACAGTGTTTGGTTGCTGAAATTCTGCCAACTGGCGCGCGAGTGGCGCGTGGCGCGCAAACGGCGCGCGAGTTGACAGCAAAGTTCTGGCCAGTGGCGCGCGAGTAGCGCGCGGCGCGCAAACGGCGCGTGGACTGGCAGAACAGGGGTCCTGTCAAGTGCAGAATTTTGCGATTTTCGCGAAATCCGCTATTCCTCTCAATTCCGATTTTTATTCCGATCGAAAACAGATTTTACAACCAGTAAAATGAATCCAATACAAACCACACAATCAATCAATCCAATCCAAAACTCAATCAAAACGAATTTTACCAAAATACGACATATTCCGAAATAACGGTTTTTGACCCGAAAGTTCTCGAACGATTCTCGTTCCGACCGAAAACAGATTTGACGACTATAAAAACAGTCTCAATCAAAGTCACATAATCAAACAAATCAATCAAAAACTCATTGTAATCGAATTGTATCAAAACGCGACATATTTTCAAATAACGGTTTTCAACCCAAAATCTCTCAACTCGATTATCAATTAATATTCCAGTCCAGCGAAAGCGATAAAACAATTTATCAATTAATTCGAAAAACAAAAATCCTAAGCGTGAGTAGAACTCACCCTTAAAGCGTGAACCACGTACGGCCGAATCCACCGAGTAACCACACGAACATTCCCCGCTCCGGCGACACCCAATCCGCTTCCAAAGCTTCCCACTCGATCACGAAACCGCTTTTGACCGAAATACCGATTTCTCGAAATTCTCCATGGGCACTATTCATCATCTTCTTCACCTCAAGTCACTATTCACATAAACCTCAAATCTTGATTTTTCAACTCCAAATCACCCAATCGATCTTCAATACTTCGAGTAATCCACCTCGTGCTCGCTCCTAAACATCGCCCTTAGCTTTCCCTTGAGTTACAACCATCGAAACACCGATTTTCCCTCTCAAGTTCGAAAATGGCAAAGTGAGAGAGAGTGAGTTGATGATGAAGATCTTGGTACCAAATCGAAGAGGAAGTAACGCTGAGCATTTTTCGTGTTGGAAGGAAGTCGTTTCGTTGAGCGGAGGTACTCCCTTTTTCCTCTTCTTCTTCCTCCCTCTTTCTTTCTTCTTTCTCTTTTCTCTCCTTTCTCTCTCTGTTTCCAGCGCTTCCTTTTCTTCTTTCTTTCTTTCATTTATTCACACACACACATTTATATATTTATTAATATATACGCGGTAACGTGGTCCGATTACCATATTGATCTAAATCTCTTATTTCGATTCCAAAACTTCCTTGATCCGTATTATCCGGTTAACGATCCGATGACAACCAATAAATAATTTTAGCACTCAGTAAATTTACCAGTCGAGTACTAAATTGGTTTAATTGGTTTAACACCCAAATAATTCTACTAGTTATTTTGAGGATGTTACATTCTCCCCAACTTGAAAGAATTTTGTCCTCAAAATTTCGCTAAGTCTTTCATTCGACTAACCGAGAATCGACATTCTCAGAAAGGTCTAAATCTGCTGGAACGCAATCTCGAATCAACGGAATGAGTGTAGAAAAATCCCCTCAATCCGGTACATCCATCTTCAAGCATGTTCGACCATTACCCTAGAACACTTCTAAGATTACAGTCCGAACTCCCCTGTTACGAATCAACACAAGAAACTCCACTTTCGCCCACATAGACTCAGCACTGCGTTCGAAAACAATTCGGAAGCTTCATTCCAATCATCCTCGTTTACTCCCCAACTTTGATTAATCCAAATCAAAGTACTCCTCGGTAGAAGTAAAAACAAATACGAATTCCTCGAAAGGTGTAAACACTTTCTCTACAATTCTTCTAATATTCTTAGCGGTTCTCGTACACACCGACAATGTGACGAAAAAGTCACTTGTGAAACTTCTTGACTCGCCCCCAAGATTTCGAGATAATACTTTTCGAAAGAAGATGAAATGAGGATTTACCAGAAACGTTTATCTTAAACGTGGAAGTAAACCACGGGGACATCAAATGAATTGAACGTAATGAAAATCACCTCAGTTGTTCTCCAAACAACTATCAAACAGAACTCAGAGCTCCTTTCCCAATTAGTCAATAGCGTTGAGAGCTTCCCCTCAACCTAAGTAATCCTCCTAGGATTTTCCTCCTCCATCAGATTTTATTAACCTCCTGATTCGTTCCCAAAATTAACTTTAGCATGCGGGTTTTCACAAAAATGATTTTTTCAAAACTATTACACCGCACGCCAAGTTTCACTTCGGAAATTCCAGTCACTTATAAGCAGATCCATTAATTAATCCTCTGGTGCTTATTTGCAATGTGAAAAACAGTCAACAGTTACATCACCTACATATTCGCGTTCGCGTTCGACTTGTCAAACGGAATCATATAATACCATCTCATTATTAACCTTCACAAAGAAGAGATTATCAACTAATACCTTTCCACTAATACATCTGCTTTACATCTCTGTACATCTTGGTGGAGTTACAGAATATAACTTCGGTGTGCTTCCTCTAACACTTGCCTTCTATTTTTCCCATCATCGGGTTCACAGATCCTACCGTTGAAACAACTGATTCCATCACTATCCATGGTAAAATCTGGAAATACCTTTTGCGATTGTAGCTTCACATCAATAAACTCGGCCACGTGGATGGACTTCCTACTCAGTGCATCAGTTACAACGCTGGCCTCTCTTGAAGGCTACATCAACACGAATTTATAATCCTCCAGAAACTCAACACACTACTCTGCCTGCTATTCAGTTCTTTCTGATCAAACAGATACCTTAAATTATTGTGATCACTAAAGACATCGAAACGAGACCCATACAGGTAACGTCTCCAAATCTTCAGTGCATACAAAATAGCTGCCAACTCATAATCATGAGTCGGATAACTCTTCTCATGAGACCTTAATTGTCTGGATGCATAAGCTACCACTTGTTGATTTTACATTAGTATACATCCTAAACCCCTCCCTGAAGCGTCATCGAAAATTTAAAATTCCAATGACGGATCCGGAAGAATCAGGATTGGAGCAGAAGTCAAAATCTTCGACTCTTGAAAACATTCTTCACAATCGGCATCCCACGTAAACGGATGACCCTTTCGAGTTAACCGAGTAAGTGGAAAACTAACTGTGAGAACCCTTTAACAAATCTCTGATAGTAACCGGCTAGACCCAGAAACTTTTGATCTCTGCGGCTGACGTCGGTCACTCCCATTCAACACCGCTTCCACCTTACTGGGATCTACAGAAACTCCCGACTTGGGAAAATCACATGTCCCAAAGACTTTACCTCTGACACCCAAAAATCACACTCCCAAGGTTTCAAGTACAACTTATTTTCTCGGAGTACTCTCAGAACAATGCGGAGGTGTTAAACATGCTCCGCAATGGTCTTCGAGTACACCACGACATCATCGATGAAAATGACTACAAATTGGTCAAGGTACGCGTGGAAGACTCGGTTCATGTAGTCCATGAATACCGCTGGAGCATTAGGTAGACCGAAAGGCATCACTACTAACTCGTAATGTCCATACCTAGTACGGAAAGCTGTCTTCGGAATATCTAAGGCTCTAACTTTTATTTGATGATGTCCTGACCTCAGATCAATTTTAGAAACACTGCAGCACCTCAAATTGCTCAAGCAAATCGTCTATCCTTGGTAAGGGATATTTATTCCTGATCGTCACTTTGTTAAGTTGTCGATAACCGATGTACAATATCATGCTACTATATTTCCTTTTGACTAATCACACCAGAGCACTCCCTTGAGAAGCACTCAGTCGAATAAATTTCTTTAACATCGACCCTTCAAGTTGAGACTCCATCTCCTTTAATTCTCAAGAAACCTTCAATGAGAAACAATAGATATTGATCCCGTGCCAGGAATCAATTCTATAGAAAACTCTACCTCTCACTCTGGATGTACAGAAGAAACTTCATCCAGAAAAACATCCAGAGAACACCCAGAAAGTCATTCACAACTTGTACGGATGATAAATCTAATACTAGTTTCAGTGGATGCAGATAACATACTAACATGTGCTCCCGCACCTTGGAATGAAGATTGACCGCCTAAGGTGAACTAGGCAAACAATAAATTCTACAACGAAATTTCTGCCTCCTATCACAAGTAGACAATTCTATTCAAAGATTAGGTCTGTACACGACCCTTAGCAGCAGCTAAGATGGTTATCGGCTCTGATAGCGATGATAAGGCTGATCCCGTACCCCTCAGTACCCGGTCAGCAGTTGTAACTGCCTAAACATCCAGAATGTTGACTCGTCCTTGCCTTAGAGCTTCTTGTAACCCCTTGAAACTCTTCCTTACGGGGCACTCTTTACCATAATGACCCTCTACATTTCTATAATAGCACCGATTATATCTTCGCTTGCAGTCACCGATGTGAGGCTTTCCGCAGTTAGAACATCTTCTGACCTTTGAAGAATCAAAGAATTGCATCTGCTTTTCCTTTGATGAAATTATCTTAGGACTTTGCATTCGGAGTTGATAATTCAACTACCTTCTTTCCTTTCCCATATTTCCTATGAGATCATCCTCGGCGACATAGGCTGATTGCACTAAGGCAACATAATTGGTAGCAGTATAAGAACTGAGACCATAAATCATAAAAGCACTTATGCCCTTCTTATACTTCTACATTTTCCATTCGTCATCCAGAGCTTACTTTACCACTTGGTAAAACTGAGACAACTTCTCAAACTTAGCGGTGTATTCTTCCACCGTCATGTCACCTTTCCTGAGGATGCACCGGTTGAAGATTCCGATTGTGGTCGAGGATTGCATCTTGATCATCCAGTCATAATTCCGCTTATGATGCACTAAGTATTAAGTTGATCAGGCTCAATGTCTCTTAGCATCACAAGTGTAATTACAAAAAGGACTAAAAAGGAATCGACTCAACCCTAAACTAAGTCCGACTAGGTCGAACTGCTCTGATACCAACTGTAACACCCCGGTATTTCTATTGACCAAAAATACCCAGGCGCACCTTAGTAACACATCAGAGATATATTTCCTGCTTAGACACTGAATATCACTATAAAATTTTCGCTGAATAAAACTCAAACAGTCTTATTTACAACAAGACAATATGGTTCTCAGACCATATACCATCAGCATTTATAGCATTCAGTATCATACAAGAAAGCGGAAGAAAGATATACACTAAATACATAATGTCTTAGTATACAGACAACAAAAGGGAAATAAACTTGAACATAAAGCTAAGTCATCATTCTCCTCCCGGGGCCACCTACTCGTGCCTCTGAGGTTTCTTCTGTCCCTGTTTATCTGTAAAACAACAACATTTAAACAGTGAGATACAATCTCAGTGAGTTCTACCGAGACCCCTACTAACACTCTCGGTCCAATTATAATTCTTGGTTAACTTGACACGACACCGACTGCGTTACCGCTACAAACCCGGTGAACCGCATCATTTAACCTATAATAGATCATCGACTGCGTTACCGCTACATACCCGATGAATCTATGGCTTAACTTCGACCGGTTGCCGACTGCGTTCCCGCTACATACCCGGCACAGGTCAAACTCAGTACGACACCGACTGCGTTACCGCTACATACCCGGTGGATCGCACAACAAAACAATTCAACAGATCACCGACTGCGTTACCGCTACATACCCGGTGAACCTGTTATGACTCAGTACGGCACCGACTGCGTTACCGCTACATACCCGGTGGATCGCACAACAAAACAATTCAACAGATCACCGACTGCGTTACCGCTACATACCCGGTGAACCTGTTATGACTCAGTACGGCACCGACTGCGTTACCGCTACATACCCGGTGAACCGTACTACAGACAGTTTAACATAACACCGCTTTTAAAGGAGTTTTCAACATCGAAAACAGTTCGTTTTACTTTTCGAAAAGAACATTACAAGTTAAAACCACATTCACTCTCGTATGCTAATTCGTCACTTTTCGACACAATTTACGATATCAAAAACAGTTCATTTTGCCTTAAAAATAGAATATTCAGTTAGGCCTCTGAATAAGCTTTCCAACGCATCTTAGAACACCTCAATCGGGTTCCCGGATCAAAAGTTATCGCGAAACGAAAAACAGTGTTTGGTTGCTGAAATTCTGCCAACTGGCGCGCGAGTGGCGCGTGGCGCGCAAACGGCGCGCGAGTTGACAGCAAAGTTCTGGCCAGTGGCGCGCGAGTGGTGCGCGGCGCGCAAACGGCGCGTGGACTGGCAGAACAGGGGTCCTGTCAAGTGCAGAATTTTGCGATTTTCGCGAAATCCGCTATTCCTCTCAATTCCGATTTTTATTCCGATCGAAAACAGATTTTACAACCAGTAAAATGAATCCAATACAAACCACACAATCAATCAATCCAATCCAAAACTCAATCAAAACGAATTTTACCAAAATACGACATATTCCGAAATAACGGTTTTTGACCCGAAAGTTCTCGAACGATTCTCGTTCCGACCGAAAACAGATTTGACGACTATAAAAACAGTCTCAATCAAAGTCACATAATCAAACAAATCAATCAAAAACTCATTGTAATCGAATTGTATCAAAACGCGACATATTTTCAAATAACGGTTTTCAACCCAAAATCTCTCAACTCGATTATCAATTAATATTCCAGTCCAGCGAAAGCGATAAAACAATTTATCAATTAATTCGAAAAACAAAAATCCTAAGCGTGAGTAGAACTCACCCTTGAAGCGTGAACCACGTACGGCCGAATCCACCGAGTAACCACACGAACATTCCCCGCTCCGGCGACACCCAATCCGCTTCCAAAGCTTCCCACTCGATCACGAAACCGCTTTTGACCGAAATACCGATTTCTCGAAATTCTCCATGGGCACTATTCATCATCTTCTTCACCTCAAGTCACTATTCACATAAACCTCAAATCTTGATTTTTCAACTCCAAATCACCCAATCGATCTTCAATACTTCGAGTAATCCACCTCGTGCTCGCTCCTAAACATCGCCCTTAGCTTTCCCTTGAGTTACAACCATCGAAACACCGATTTTCCCTCTCAAGTTCGAAAATGGCAAAGTGAGAGAGAGTGAGTTGATGATGAAGATCTTGGTACCAAATCGAAGAGGAAGTAACGCTGAGCATTTTTCGTGTTGGAAGGAAGTCGTTTCGTTGAGCGGAGGTACTCCCTTTTTCCTCTTCTTCTTCCTCCCTCTTTCTTTCTTCTTTCTCTTTTCTCTCCTTTCTCTCTCTGTTTCCAGCGCTTCCTTTTCTTCTTTCTTTCTTTCATTTATTCACACACACACATTTATATATTTATTAATATATACGCGGTAACGTGGTCCGATTACCATATTGATCTAAATCTCTTATTTCGATTCCAAAACTTCCTTGATCCGTATTATCCGGTTAACGATCCGATGACAACCAATAAATAATTTTAGCACTCAGTAAATTTACCAGTCGAGTACTAAATTGGTTTAATTGGTTTAACACCCAAATAATTCTACTAATTATTTTGAGGATGTTACAATTATGGTCATTTCTTCATAATAATCATTTTTAAACTTATTTAGTTCGTAAGAAGAAAATTTCTTAAAATACCATTGCCTAAATTCGGCATACTTGGATAATTGAAATTCTCCACTGATGAGCTCTCTCATTTTACTCCCTGGGGAGAAATCTATTTTAGAGCTCATGGTAAATTAAAACTCATTTCTGACTGTGTAGGTGATTCCCTACTTTGAGAATTATTCTTCTGATAAATTCCATGGGGAATTCTATTCTCACTAATTCTAATGTTTTCTACAGTTTCTATCTCGTCTATTTGTTGAGATACAGGGGTTCTAAGTATTTCACTAGGAGTTGTATAAAACTCACTGGCAGAATGTCTTGCTGAAATACTTCTAGGTATTTTAATAGTTCTTTGGGGATTAAATTTTATTTCTATGTCCCCTTCGTTGGTTTCAATGATTTGATCTATATTCCTATTCATGATAGGTCTAGGTTCTATGGCTTGGGGTAAAGACCATGTTTCTGGGAAATTTATTTCTTCCCATCTAATCAGTTTATTAGTAACTATATTAGAGGTCAACAAATTTGTTTGGACCAGAGTAGTAGTTCCTGGAAAGAAGGCTTGCTTAACTTTTGGGTTAAGTGTACTCAAAACTTTGAAATAAACTCTATAACATATTGCTATAAGCTCACTACCTGGGTTAAAATTATAACCACTGGTATGTATAGTAAGCTGCAAAGCATCTAAAATATTTTTATCAGATAAAGATAAGCATAAATTTGGCGCCACATCAAAATAGACAGGACCATGGCATAGACTGGTTTCTATTAAGGCAGCTAGAGAGGATTTAAAGTCTCTACTTCTTCCATCTCTAACATATGCCATTATACTAGCATTTAACCCTGATAAGGTTAAAGGTTTGAAAGCAATTTGTATAAGTCCAATATGGACAAACTTGTAATCTTTAAAAGGGAGTAAAA
This sequence comes from Astragalus membranaceus, assembly GCA_039519185.1. Lineage (NCBI taxonomy): Eukaryota > Viridiplantae > Streptophyta > Magnoliopsida > Fabales > Fabaceae > Astragalus > Astragalus membranaceus. Next base: position 165,906,755 of record CM076850.1, read on the forward strand.
GATCAAACATACCCATTTTATATATTTTCTTGCAAGGGACTGAGGGAATAGTCCACTTGTTTAATTGATCCAAATTTTTTGGATATTCCATTAGCTCTTCATTCTTGATAGAGCTATCTTGATGATCATAATCATCGATTTCCATAATGATAAAATTGTTGTGGATAAACGAGATACAGGACCAGACCCTTTCTGGGTAAAATAATTGAACTTATGAAAATAGTATACTCTAAATATCTTATTTGTCATCTTTGCAAACATTTCTGTTTAAATTTCAACCCGAAGGGAAATAAGGATTTCTCCTAAATCAAAGATGCCACAGAGGTTTTTAGCAAAAAAGCGTTCTTCGGCCAAACTGGACCACATTCTCTGGGTGTCAACAGAAATTAATTATGGATAATATGAACAAGTCTAAGGCACCAATGGTTGCGGAAATTCAACCTTCCTTGCCTATAAAGAATTTTAAGCCAAAGGAGGATATAAATAGTTATTATAACCATTTTGTTTTTAATACAAATAGTTATTATAACCAATTTGTTTTTAATATGGATAGACCACCTGGCTTAAAGAATAAAAAGCAAAAGAGCTTTAATAATAGAACTTATAAAAAGTTTAATAGAAACAAGGATGTTTATAAAACTCCTAATAAGAAAAAATTCAAAACAAATTTTTATAAAAATAAGCCCAAGCAGGACACTTTCCGAAATAAGGGAAAAAGGGAAGCCCATAAGCTGAACATTACTTGCCACAATTATGACAAGACAAGACATTATGAGAACCAATACTGGACTAAGAAAGCCCTGAACGCCTTGGAGGATGGACAATCAAGGACAAAAAAAGCCCTGAACGCCTTGGAGGATGAACAATTAAGGACTCAATCAGAAAAGGTTCTAACAATCGGTTCCGATCCAGAACAGGACTCTTCAAATGACATAGAATGTATCAATGGTGATACTTCTCCAAGTTCTGATATTGACAACAATGGATGTCAAAACAATAGTTCTGATATTGACAACAATAGCTGTCAAAACAATAATTTGAATAGCTGTCAAAACAATAGTTTTGATATTGACAACAATAGCTGTCAAAACAATAATTTGAATCGTTGGAAATCCATTATTGAAATAAATGGATTAAATGTTCTTAATGAAGAACAAGGAGAAACTCTAAAAATTTTGGAGTTTATCACAGATAATAGTCTGAGAAAAAAGATAATGGAATTCCTAATCAGGAAAAATTCCAAAAAAGTAACGCCCCTAATCATAGGTGCACCTTACCAGATAAGTGAGGTTTTGTCTAAATTTAGACAATCAAATATTAAAGAAACTCCTGTTTCTATTAATGATTTGAAAAGAGAAATAAATCTCTTAAAATCTAAAATGGTTCAGATCAAGAAAAATAATATCAGCATATCTTCCTTAGAGATTCCTGGTAATTGGGAAAAAACCCCTTTTATTTCTACTATTCCTTCTAGCAGTAATATTACTAGTGAAAAATATTTATTACACAGAGTAACTTCACAAAAATGATTTGTGAAAGTAACTTTGGTGATTAATAAGAATTTTATTTTAAAAAATGAAGCAGCACTTGTAGATAGTGGTGCTGATCTCAATTGCATACAGGAAGGTATTATTCCTACAAAATATTTTGAGAACACCACTCAAGCTCTTACGCAAGCTGGTGGAAGTCGTTTGGAAGTCAATTATAAACTTTCTAATACTTATATTTGTAATCAAAATATTTGTTTACCAACTCATTTTATATTAGTTAAAAATTTAACTAGTAGAATTATTTTAGGTACTCCTTTCTTGCATAATATTATGCCTATTAGAAATATTGATCAAGATGGTATCACTACCGTTATTAACAATAAAGAAATTATTTTTAATTTTATTACTGATCCTTATACTAGGGGTCTTAATGAGATTAAAAATATTCTTTCTATTAAAGAAAGACAGATATGTTTTCTTAAAGAAGAAATAAATATTTTCAATATTAAGGATCATCTTAAAAAAGATGAAGCTAAGAAACAAATTAAGTTAATTGAACAACAATTTGTTTCTGAGGTATGCAATGATTTACCAAATGCTTTTTGGAGTAGGAAACAACATATTGTTTCTCTACCCTATATTAATGATTTTAACGAAAATCAAATTCCTACAAAGGCTAGACCAGCCCAAATGAATCAAGAATATCTTGATTTTTGTAAAAAAAAAATTAATTCTCTTTTGGAAAAAAGGTTAATTAGAAAATCCAAGTCTTCTTGGAGCTGCACAGCATTTTATGTAAATAAAAATGCTGAAAGGGAACGGGGTGTTCCAAGATTAGTTATTAATTATAAACCTCTAAATAAGGTTTTGAAATGGATTAGATATCCAATTCCCAATAAAAAAGATTTATTGGATAGGCTTAATGATGCCTTGATTTTTTCAAAATTTGATATGAAATCAGGCTATTGGCAAATTCAGATTAATGAATCTGATAAATATAAAACAGCTTTTACTGTCCCGTTTGGACATTATGAATGGAATGTTCTTCCCTTTGGTTTGAAGAATGCTCCATCAGAATTTCAAAATATTATGAATGATATTTTTAATCCTTATTCGGATTTTATGATTGTTTATATTGATGATGTTTTAGTATTTTCTAAAACTTTTGATCAACATATCAAACATTTGAAAACGTTTAAAAATTTAGTTAAACATAATGGTTTAGTTATTTCAGCTCCAAAAATGAAGCTTTTTCAAACAAAAGTTAGATTTTTAGGACATGAAATTGACCAGGGGACAATTATCCCTATCAGCAGAAGTATTGAATTTGCTTCAAAATTTCCTGATATCATTTCAGAGAAAAAACAATTACAAAGGTTTCTAGGAAGTTTAAATTATATTTCAGACTATTATGAGAATTTAGCTCAGGATACATCTATTTTATATAATAGATTAAGGAAAAACCCAGGTCCTTGGACTGAGAAACATTCTCAGGCTGTCCAAAGGATTAAAAGCAAAGTAAAATGTTTACCTTGCTTATCTTTAGCCAATCCTAAATATTTTAAGATAGTAGAAACAGATGCTTCTAATTTAGGATATGGGGGTATCCTAAAGCAGGTTATACCAGATACAAATAAAGAAGTATTAGTCAGATTCACTTCTGGAAAGTGGAATCCAACTCAGTCTAATTACTCGACTGTTAAGAAAGAAATGCTTTCTATTATTAAATGTATTTCAAAATTTCAAGATGATTTATTAAATCAAAAATTTTTGTTAAGGATTGATTGTAGCTCTGCTAAATCAATCATTGAAAAAGATGTCAAGAACCTTGTTGCAAAACAAATCTTTGCTAATTGGCAAGCTCAGTTATCAGTTTTTGAATTTGATATCCAATATATTAAAGGAGAAAATAATTCTCTTACTGATTATTTAACCCGTGAATTTTTGCAGGGAAATGACATCCCCCAATAGGGGTAGAGGCCGTGGCCGTGGTGGTGGAAGAAATAGGAGCAACAATATGCTGCCCTATCAAGAATCAAACATTCCTCTAATAGGGGATTGGACTACTGTTCATAGAAACAGGAACCCGTTACAATTAACAGGGCCACAAAAGAAAGAAGATATACCTTCTTCAAGTAAGACATATTCTTACAAAGATACAGTGATTAATGATAATCCTGTAAATAAAGTCACAGAATATTGTGAAAATCCAATCACTGAAGACATAATGTATGTCGAAGAAGATGATATGGAATTGACTCCTAATGATGGATGGTCAATTAAAACAAGATACCTCGAATCTAGAGGATATCCTGGACTTAATGGTAAGTCTAGACCACATTTAGAAGTTTTACTTCGAGTTACTGAATCAGTAACAATAACTCATTATTATCAGAATAATAATCCTGATAATTTTATTAATTACAGTAAATGTCATATCAATAAGATATTGACACCCAGAGAATGGGGTTTAAATCCAAATGGAGATAAAACAATTAAAATTGCTGAAGGAAAAAATGTTTACTTCAATTATTGGGATTATATCCAAGCATTTACTTTGGCATTTTATTACCAAAATCCAAAGAATAAGCACTCATGGTTTTTCAGTGCTAACCCAGAAATTCTGGCCAAACCAATACCACAATGGTTTTTTGATTGGTGGAGGAAAATTGGTCCTTCAATAGAAGTTTTACCAGAAAATTTATTGGATTTATATAATTCATGGTGTGATCATAATCCTTTATTTTTGAAAAATGCTTCAAAAATGATCACAGGACAAGGTCCATGCTTTTTCTTTATTAAATTTCAAATTCCTTGGATTTGGAGATGGGCAATTACCATCACAAGGAATAATTACAATGATCCAATCCTTAGAAGACATTTCTTCTCAAAATGGTGGAATAATATTGACGATGAAGACCTCCATAAAATGGAAGTAAAAATCAAAGAAGCTATTAATGAAGACCAGAAGATTCCAAAAGAGAAATTTGGTCAAGGTCTTGATATGGCCCATTTAAAAAATTATTACCGAAAAATTCATCCTAATGAATCTGAGGAGAAAATTATGACCAGAACTCTGGACCATATAAAAAATCAATTCTTCAAAACTTTTGAAGTTAATGAAGAGATTGTTTCTATGAAAACCAGTTCTTCTATGAAGACAAGTTCATCACATGGATCCATGGAGTCAAACATTTTTGAATCTTTAGCTAGAGAATCTCAGCCAGAACCTTCCCCAGAAGATTATTGGGACTCCCTAATTGAAGCCATGATTCAACAAAAGAATAAAGGAAAAGACAAAAATTAATTATGTGTCGGCAATCATCCTTTCCATAATTGAAGAACGTGGAAAGAATTCCCTCCACTAAGCAATAATGCTTCTACTATGTATTTTTGTTTTTAGCTTTGCTGTCATTTTTAGTGCGTCGATGGGGCCCCAAGTGTACCCGGCATTAATTATGATGTTTTGTATTTTTCTACTTTTACTGTTTTCTTTTTCTTTTACCGGTTACCGGTTGTAATAGTTAGCTTTTACTGGCTTAAATAGTAAGTCTTAAGTTTTCTATAAAAGACAAATTGTGCCTCAGTTGTAAACCACTTGCAACAAGAACAACTACTACTTGAAATAAAATTCTCTTTTCATTCTCTCTCTCTTCCACGCCCTTTACTTTCTTTCCAATAATCTCTAAATCCTCTTCAATCAAAGAAGTCTTCCGTGCAAACAATAATACTCTGAAGTTTATTAAATGTACTATTCTTTTATTAATTAATTTTGATAAGGCTACTCATATGAGTAGCTAGATTATTGTTGTGATATATATATATATATATATATATATATATATATATATATATCTCATTATTTCCACTTACGGGTCTGAACTCTTTTATCAACAAAAAAAAATATTTTTTAGGTTAATCTGTATGTGGTCTCTAATCAAAAAAGTGTATTTTTACTTATAAAGAATGGATTACATCTCAATTCTCACACGTGCACACTAGTTTGATTATTAGAAAAGTGTCACCTAACATATTGCTAAAAATAGTGCTATCAAGACACTCATTCAATATTGTCAAAAAAAAAAAAGACACTCATTCAAACACTCTTATCGACATAATATCATATCATGGTGATGGAAAAGGTCGGGTGTGACAAAAAAACGTGATCATGGAAGCACTTTTTTTTGGATAAGTTATTCACGGAAGCACTTGACATAAAGCAAGAGGGGAGGAGATGGGAAACTCTCAGCAACCCATTTTGCACGTGCGAGGGTGGTGGGGGTCCTACTCCCTTGGCCCTTAAATTTTCAGATAGGGTTTCAAGATTCAGGATCAGGAATACATATATGGGAAGTAGGCAAAGTAAGATATATTTTTTATTTATAGATTTATAGATATTGTAGTTATTTTTTTTATTCTCTATGCATTTTCCACATAACATAAAAAAGAAAATGTATTCGTCTTTGTCGCCAACTTAGCTAGGGTTCCCCGTGCCCCCTCTCTTCTTCCAAACCAAAAGGGCGCAAGGCTACAAAAATACAACAACAAACTTTGTTTCCTCTATACACTTCGTTTGTCATTTGCGCTTAACGAGCGGGAAACGGCGGCCATAGCAATACTCGCTATTTCCCCCTTTCTCTCTCCCCTTCCCTCCGTTTCGCGTTTTGAATTACTCTCTCTCTCTCTCTCTCTCTTCTTTATCTGGAAGCCGAAGCGAAAATCGTACCGTTATCTCTCTCTGTTACTGAGAATCGGATCCTCTATTTCTGCGGCGAGTTTTTGAATTTCTTCTCGAGATGGACGAGAACGTGCTTGACGATATTATTCGGAGGCTTGTATCGGCGAAGAATGGTAGAACCACGAAGCAGGTGCATCTCACCGAGGCGGAAATCCGTCAGCTCTGTGCTTCCTCTAAGGAGATCTTTCTTAGCCAGCCTAATCTTCTCGAGCTCGAAGCTCCTATCAAGATTTGTGGTAAATTTCTTATTCGTCATGATTCTAATTACTTATAACCGTGTTTCTTTGTGCCGCTGACAATTTATGCATGGCTGAACTTCGATATGCAATGCTTTGTATCGATTGTGAATTTTTATGCGAAAATTATATAATTGCTTGAATGGAAAATGGTAAGTAAAGTCTCATGCTGTTCTGTTTATTGATCGTGCTTAGGTTTTCTTATATATCTTTTGAAACTTCTTTGGCATCATGAGTTGAATTCACTCTGGTCATGCCTAGGTTTTGTTATATCTCTTTTGAAACTTCTTTGGTATCATGAGTTGAATTCACTCTGGACTTTTAATTAAAACCTTTGATTGGTTTTATTCGGATCATTAAGAAAAAAGGTGGGGCTTCGGAGGGTGCGAGAGTGCAGAGGGGATTGCGATCATGATACCACTCGTTCTGAGATAGTCAACTACTTGAACTGAATTACCAACTCTTCGTGTATCTGGAATTGTGTGGCGAGAGTCTATACAAATGTATGAACTATTAAACTGTTTGTGTGTGTTGTTGGAGAGACTTGGTGGCTTCTACCAACTCAAATAAGCACAACAGCACATTACTAGTTGCACAAGACAATTTCAAATCAGTTTTTTGTTTAATAATCCGTGCCAATGAGAAACCATAAGGCACTGATGCTGGATGACAGAAGGGGTGAGTGCTTTTTGGTATTTTAGGCAAGATCCCCTTCTGGACAAGAACACGCGGCCTTAATGTGTTTTTCTTGTTCCGGCCAGCCTATTGCCCTGGTGAGGTGACGTTTGTGTGGTACTCAGTTTAAAAGGTCAATAATTGTAAAATAAAAACCTTAAAAACTACGTTTGTTCAACTTCGTAGCTCATGAATTATAACTTTTAGGGCTGCAGTGGCAGCTGCCACTTTTATTTTGTCTGTAGAATTTGGTGCCTTCTTAGTTTGATTTTTGGAAAGTCCCCGACCATGTGGCAAAAAAGCTTGTCTCTTTTAGCTTTTGCCCAAAATGTAGGTTGGGAGTTCCAATTGCGACTTTTGAGCCTATTGTCAAATTATTATCATGCTTTCTCACTATTTTTTTTCCTATTGTGGTTTGACTTTAAATCATAGTCGTCAATAGCGTTGGCGTGGCTGCTGCATACTATTCTCCTTCCATAGCATTGTGGAAGAGAGGTGCAGCGATAGCAGTTGCAATAGCGACAGAGTAGCGCACACAAGGGGTAGGAAGGACACTAACCCCCCTCACACACACACAAAAGCACCCGTAAAAAGGGATGTTGCGGATGTGGTGATGAGGCTATTTTCGGGATTCTAGGCTTAAACTTATTCGTTTATTTGATTTTTGTTGATGTCTACTTTGTATGTTTTGCTAAAGTAATTTGACATTTTTTTAAAACCAATTATGACATTTTATTATTAATTATGAATAGTTCATACACACATACACGCCAGAATAGCGGCTGTCCTGCTCTCCGCCCTCCCGGGGATTCAAGCTCCGCTCCACTTTCTGGGATTGACAACTATGCTTTAAATATGAATGTTATGCGCGACACCTTGAGTAGATGGTTTAGAGAAAATAATGTTAAAATTGCTTAAAAACTTCTCTAATTTGATTGCCTTGCTTCAGTCAATTGTGTGTTTTCCCTGTAGGTCTTATTTTTATCTCATGAATGTTAAATAATGATGACTTCTGTTTTACACAATTCATTTGCAGGAGATGTCCATGGCCAGTTTTCAGATCTTTTAAGGTTGTTTGAATATGGGGGATACCCACCAGAAGCAAATTATTTATTTCTCGGAGATTATGTTGATCGTGGTAAGCAAAGCATAGAGACAATATGCTTACTCCTTGCATACAAAATCAAATACAAGGAGAACTTTTTTCTTCTCAGGGGAAACCATGAATGTGCCTCCATCAATCGTATATATGGTTTCTATGATGAGTGCAAGAGGAGGTTTAATGTTCGTCTCTGGAAAACATTTACTGATTGCTTTAATTGTTTACCGGTTGCTGCTCTAATAGACGAAAAGATCCTTTGCATGCATGGTGGACTATCGCCTGAACTTACTAACTTAGATCAGATAAGGAATATTGCACGCCCTATTGATGTGCCAGATCATGGTCTTCTGTGTGACCTTCTATGGGCTGATCCTGATAAAGATCTTGAGGGATGGGGAGAAAATGATCGTGGTGTTTCATTCACATTTGGGGCTGATAAAGTTGCTGAGTTTCTTGAACAACATGATCTTGATCTAATATGTAGAGCTCACCAGGTAATGAAACCTGTTGTTTGGTTGATTCAATATGATTTTAGAGTTTCTTCTTTATTGCCCATCCATGGCTATATATACTATCTTTGGTATATACTGGTGTTGGGCGTACACAACCAGTTTACAGTTTACTAATTAATACTCAAATTGTAGAATAAATTATTTTTTTTGCTACGTGACACTGACTGCTTGAATTTCACTAGTATTTTTTTCTATGAACAAAAAAAATTGCAAATACACAAACAAAATAGGGAGATTATTTTGATCTTACTCATTATTTGCAGAAAATAGATGTAAAACTAGGAAAATTGAACCATGTATGTAGTATGTACGCATCAAATGAAAACTAATGACACACTTTGAGTAGACTTCTAATGGTGGCTTAGAGACCCAGATTGAAAAGAAAAAGTCAGACTGGATGAGTAAGTATGTTGCAAAATTGGGTTTTCAAGTGTCAACCACACTCCACACAAATTAATTACTATTGCAATGTCTAGAGAATTTAGTACGTGTAATGCACACAACCAAATATGTTTTTTTAGGCCTTTTTTCTTTCCTTTCTGATCACTAACTTTGACACCTCCTTAATATTGTGTCATTTCTATATATACATAATTGACGATCCTTTGTTTAACTGCCTATCCTCACCGATGTGCCAATGTTTATCTGTCTGGTAATGTGGATGTATTAGCCTTTTTACTGGACTCACGGGTCTTAATTATCTTTACTTAATCAGTGAATTTGATATATTTTCCTTTTTAAAATTCTGGGTGTTGTATTTCAGGTTGTAGAAGATGGATATGAATTTTTTGCCAAACGTCAGCTGGTGACTATATTCTCTGCGCCAAATTACTGTGGTGAATTTGATAATGCCGGTGCTATGATGAGTGTGGATGATTCTTTGACATGTTCTTTCCAGATACTCAAGTCTTCTGAAAAGAAAGGGAAAGTTGGAATTGGATTTGGTAATAACACATCGAGACCAGGAACACCACCTCATAAGGTAAAAAAGATAGGAATTATTGTTATAGTTGCACTTGTTTGCCAAAACACATGCATTTCTATGCTTGCATTTGGGTTTATCAAAATATTACGAGGCAGATCCCATGATTACCAAGTCAATGCCTCAAGACAAGGTTAAATCCCATCTTTGGTATTCAACTAAATGTTAACTTGTTTAAGTGTCCAAAAGAAATTGCTATGTTTTATGGGGCAACTTTTGCAATGTTTGTTTACAATTTCACGTGGTCAGTTTCTGGTGTGTCGATATTCAAGTTCACCGGTGTTTTTACCATTGCTGATTTTCTTTATTTTTCTGCTTGGGATAGAGAAACTAATAGAGAAAGATGAAAGGGAGAAAAATCACCTTTATTGTACCTCATTTGTTCATTTCGTAAAATTACTTTAACTTGTATTAAATTTGTCTTTTGAAAACTTCACTTGCCCCCCTCTTTAATCGAATCACATGCAACATATCTTTTCTGGAATTTGATGAGTTGTGGCCCCTTTTGTTCCAGGGTGGGAAGGTTTAATTAACATTCCCGAGCTATGTACTATAAGGTCAGTGAGCTGGATGTAGGCTTTCTTTCTCCATATTAGCTTAAAGCCTTATTGTTTTGCTGCCTGGCATGATTCACAAGATATAATTGCATTTTGGCTGCCTTCCATGGCAACGAAGACTAAAGAAGATTGGCAAGGGACAAGACACTTTATTGTACGACTCCGATTGACCCCTTTCCCTTTGTTTCTTTTCTTCTAGTTTTTTTTTTTCTCTTATTAATGTACAATGGAAATTCAATCTCCATAAGGGGAAATCATGAATATCTTGTTATGGTGTTGCGAAAATTTTATTATATAATTCAATCAACTTTTTATTGAGTGTGACACAGCCTATCACGAGGGGGGATGACACTACTTGATGCTCGTCCCGATACTCCATTTTCTCATCTCAATATAATATTGGAACTGGTATAATCACTAGTATAGTGAAATTGCACTCAGTTTTGTATCGGGTTAATATAGAATAGTTTACCACTGTTTCATGTGGTTTTACCGATTTGAAATGTTAATATTATTCGCCAGTGATGGGTTCATTGAGACAATTGTAGGACACACTGTTACGACATTTTTTGCTGTGATTCTAATTCTTTAGCACCCGTGCGTTATTCTTTGCATGCTCAGTAAACAAAGTTAACTCTTTGAATCAAGAGCTTGTTATGTATGGTTAGTTTAAAGCTTTTTTGTACTTTTACCAATAATTGTTAATTAGTGTAACAAAATTATAAGAAACCAGATATAGACCTACGGATTGTGCGACTGAGCTTTATATATTAGTTTTAGGGAAAAAAATTCAACAAATGAATGATTGATGTGTTTATCATTGAAGGTTTGGGGTAGAGAACGGCATCTAACACCGATTTTTATGGTTCTAAAATAATTGATTGAATTGCTTTTTGTTATAAAAGAAGTTTACGTGAGTTGGGTAATGTAAGGGAGAAAGCCTCACATAAAAAGAGTGTGTTTTTAGAGCAAAATTATTTGTTTACTAGTTGGTGTAATTTGTTTAACACTAGTTATATTATTATGCAATTCTCAATGATTGTCTAATTTTTTTATTAAACTCATGAGATAGGTAAACAAGAAATATTATAAGTTTATTTGTATTTTTACAATTAGGTAACTATTTTATCCAAAACTATTAGCCAATTGCTAATTTAAACTTGCTGGACTTTTTAACATAAAAAAGAGATTATTTTTACTTTATAAGCATGCGAGTCGAGCTAACGAGTTGAATTGAGCTGTTCACAAGCTTTAGTCAAGTCGAGTTCAAACTTAAAAAAAGTTCATATCAAACTTAGAACTATGAGCCGGGGTGAATCTTCTTGAGTCGAGTCGAGCTTAACCAAATTTCTTATCGAACTTAAGTGGAGGTGCAAGCTGAATTGAATCTTATTGAGTCGAGTGAAACCAAGTTCGACCCGTCTCCACTCATTTTCGGTCTAATCGAGACAGTCATATATCATTCGTTATGTTCATCTCTTTCTTCTGACAATCTCTCTTCCTTATACTCCATTCGTCCCGTATTATATGACGTTTTGGCCATTTTACACAAATTAAGAAAAATAGTTAATTTTGTATGGGAAAGAGAAATTTTGAGTTACTTTACAAAATTATCCCTCATTAATGACATTAGGAAGATAAATTAATAGAATTGAAAGAAAATAGGTTATTAAATGAAGGGTATGATAGGAAAAAAACATTAATGATGCATTGGTATCGTAAAACATCATATAATATGAGACAATTTTTTTTAGTTAGAACAACATATAATACGGGACGGAGGGAGTATTTGTCGTCAAAAATCATCTATTTTCACTTACTGAAATCGAGTTAAAATAATATACTCCCCCCGTCTCAATTTAATTGTCCTCTTTGCCATTTTTCTTCGTCTCAAATTATTTGTCATTTTAGAATCTCAATGCAACATTTATTATTATTTTTTTCCAACAATACCCTAACTTTTATTTGTATTTCCAATTTCGAATGTTTACATTCCTCTCTTCTCATAATAATCCAAGGGTATTTTAATATTAGTATACTTTTTGAGCAAAGTCACATATCTAATCACTTTTTTAAAATCCGTGCAAAACCTTAAAGAACGATTAAATTGAGCCTGATGGAGTAATTCACAATTACACTCGTAACTTGTAAGATCTTGATTCTTGATTGTTGATCAACGACTGAAGAAAAAACAATATTACATTACGTTTAATAACAACAACAGTGAAATAGTAACTCTTAAGGGCCGAGTCGAAATCAAGTATCATAAGCTTTGGATTCAAACAAAAAACAAACTAATGATTCGCAATTGGCAACACGAAATGCATTGCAACGGCATCGGTTATCAATGAAGTGCAGATCCGTGGCGTGCATTTGGTCAGGCACCCCCTTCCCTCACGCACACAAAGTCACCGCCGTCGCCACCTTCACCGGACCACCAACACCCGTCTTTTACACCGCCGGATCCGATGGTTCTATCATCTGGTGGACCCTTTCTTCTTCCACTTCAAGTTCCACTCCGGTATTTTCTCATTTTTTTTCACTCTCTTAATTTTCAATCACAATTTCTCTTCAATTCTTCATATAATTTGTTAAATCAATTTCTTAAGCTTAATTTTCAGCAAATTAAAGCGGTGGCTGTGTTATGTGGTCACGCTGCACCAATCACTGATCTCGCACTTTGTACTCCTATCACTTTGGAAGAAAACGGTGACGTTTCAAGTAGTAGTAGTTTCAGTGCAGTGATAAGTGCTTGTTGTGATGGTTTCTTGTGTGTGTGGAGTAAAAGCAGTGGACATTGTCGCTGTAGAAGGAAATTGCCACCTTGGGTGGGTACTCCGCGTGTAATTCGAACGCTGCCTTCAACGCCAAGATATGTGTGTATTGCTTGCTCTTTTGTGGATTCTACTGTAGATGGAAATGAAGAGTTAGGGGATAGAGAAACTCAGCATAGGAAACCCCCTAAATGTACTATACTTATTGTGGATACATATTCACTTTCCATTACTCAAACAGTTTTTCATGGTAATCTATCCATTGGTCCAATTAGGTTTATGGCTTTAGTTTATGCTGATGAGGATGATGATGAGAAGAGGCATTCAGTGTTTGTGGCTGATTCTTCTGGGAAGCAACAGATGGTTTCGATATCGGATGACCCTCGTGATCCCGGGGAAAGCTTGATAAGTCCACACAAAGATAATCTTCCATTGGAAAATTCTTTTTCTGCTGAGGGACTCGGTGGTGTGGATCAAGTTATTTCAGTTTTAACCATTGGGAATTTTGTTGCTTTTATATTGAAAAATAGATGCATTTTTAGGTCATTGTTTGGTGATACTACGATTGGAGAGATTTCTTTTGTAGACAATCTCTTCTGTTCGGATGGGCAGTCCATTGAATCCCACGCTGTTGGTGGCATTTTTCTTGAAAGTGATGATGTGGGGAGTGTGCCTAGTACCTATGAATGTGGCGACATGATTCCTTTACATTTTGTTGTGTGGAATAATAAAGGTTATGCAATTATCTATAAATTGTCATATCAGAATGAGGTTTTTCAATGTGAACCCCTTTCTGAAATTCCTGCTAGTCATTATCAGCCTGATACGAGATTATCAATTTTTTTCCTACAAGTAAACCAATGTCTTCTTTGCATCAAGTCAGTTTGCTTTCATAATGAGGAACCTTTACTTTGGAGACCACATATCACAATTTGGTCACTACATCAATTTGATGATAAACCTGGTAAATTTTGCCGTCAGTGCAGAATGATTGGTGATGGTGTATCTTTCACCAACTGGTTTGAGAAGTCTACACAGCTGGAGAGACTCGGTGATCTAGAGAAAAAATCGACCTTTGGTACAACTCCAAGTTCTGATGACATAAACAGCATAAGTAATTATTATGATTACAAGGGGCAGATAGTTTCTTCTTCCATGATTATCTCTGAAAACCTCTTTACTCCTTATGCTGTTGTATATGGATTTTTAAGTGGAGAAATAGAGGTTGTAAGATTTGATCTGTTTCAGGGGATTTGCTTGAATGATACAAGTTCCAATCCAGATAAAAAGTCAACTGCATGCAAACAGAGTTTTTCAGGACATACAGGTGCTGTACTTTGTTTGGCAGTGCATCAAATGGTGGGTAGTGCCAAAAACTGCAGTTTTAAACGGGTTTTGGTGTCTGGAAGTATGGACTGCACGGTTCGTATATGGGATCTTGACACTGGCAGTCTTATTAAGGTAATGCATCATCATGTGGCTGCTGTGCGTCAAATTATTCTTCCCCCATCTTTGACTGGACATCCTTGGAGTGACTGCTTCCTTTCAGTTGGAGAGGATGCATGTGTTGCTCTTGTTTCTCTTGAGACTCTGCAGGTGGAGAGAATGTTTCCTGGACACATGAACTACCCTTCAAAAGTTTTATGGGATGGAGCAAGAGGTTATATAGCCTGTCTCTGTCAAACCCATTACGGAACTTCTGATAGTGATGTATTATACATTTGGGATGTAAAGACAGGTTCGCGCGAGCGAGTCCTGCGTGGGACTGCTGCACATTCGATGTTTGATCATTTTTGTAAAAGTATCAGCATGAATTCCATATCTGGCTCGGTGTTGAATGGAAATACATCAGTCTCTTCATTACTTCTTCCAATAGTTGACGATGCTAAGCTCTCTAATTCCCCCTTAAGTCATACAGAAAACTTGCTTCCTTCATCAAAGTCATCACCAAGTATTTCAAGTATGACTGAGCTGAATTCTTCCAAAACAACTGCAGGTAAAGGAAGTTCATCAAAGCCAAAATCATCCTCACTGTTTGATCTCTTGAGTAAGAACCTTCCAATCAAATGCTCTTGCCCATTCCCCGGTATTGTGTCTCTGAGTTTTGATCTTGCATCATTGATGTTTTCTTTTCAAAACAATGAGTCCATGGAGAATGGGGATGGCAAGCCAGTAAATATCAATTTGAAGCAGAAGGGAGTTCAGGAGAAAAATCCAAGCTACCATAATCCAGAAATTTTAGAGGGGCATGACTGGGTTAGCCTTTTTGAAGAATACTTACTTCGATACAGCTTGTCATTTTTGCATTTGTGGAACGTAGACAGCGAGCTTGATAATTTGCTGATAAGTGATATGAAACTGAGGAAACCGGAAAATTATATACTAGCTTCAGGTCTGCAGGGGGATAAAGGGTCATTGACATTATCATTTCCTGGTCAGAGTGCTACTCTTGAGGTAATTTGGATTGTATGTTGGGATCTATTTTCTTTTGTCTCATATCGCTAGTTCCTGAGACCTTAAAAACCATATTTCAGCTCTGGAAATCATCATCTGAGTTTTCTGCAATGAGATCATTGACGATGGTATCCCTTGCTCAACGCTTGATTAGCTTGTCCCACTCTAGTTCAGCAGCCAGCAGGTAAAGTGCCATTTAATTAGTAAAAGGGGAAAAAATTCGCACAAACAAGCTATTTGTAAACTTCCCCTGTTTCTTTGTTTTTTAATGAAAAGATTCACATCTTGCTTTAAGTTTTTCCATGGAAAAAAGCCCCCCCTTTTACTGAACTTAACTGGGAAAGATGCTTTAAAATGAGATATTTTTGAAAAGATACAAAGTTTCAGATCCTATTTGAAGTTCTTCTCAAAATGAAAAAAAACATTCTTTTTCTTATATAGTTCCAGGCTTTATGGATCTAATTCCGTTTCATTTATCTTTTGCAGGTCAGTCTTGGTATTCTTTAAAACCTAGTTGAGTGTTGGAGTTTTTCTTGCAGCATATAAATACTCTCTGTTCTCTCATAAATAGAAAAACAATAAGAAAGATGAAAAGAATTGCCCTGCTTAGCTTGGCCACCTAGATATTTTGGGTCCTGCATTCACCTATTTGTCCATCTGGTTAATGAGACAATTAAGTTAGATGTTTTGGTAGATATGCTGAATAAAAAAATATTTAGTACATGCAGGCCAGATATAGAGTAGGTTTTCCACTTCTAATTCTCATGATGCATCCAAATATTATTCTTGTTCACTTTTATCTTATGAATTTTTTCCCTCACTAATTTGACTTTTACTGCTTGGGTGATGTGATTTCTATGTAATTTCCGAATGTGTATTTCCCCTTCAATTCTGAATTAACTTATGAATCACAAGATATGGTTGATAGCATCATTATTCTATGCAGTGCTTTAGCAGCTTTCTATACCCGGAATTTCATGGAAAACTTTCCTGATATGAAGCCACCTTCGTTACAGGTTGTAATCAGTAAAGGTGCTTTAGTAGTTTTGTAATTTAAATCTAAGTTATTTTACACATCCTTTGTTATTTATTTGTGAGTTTGAGGGGAATATATGATAGTCTGGGATGCATCATACTGATTCTGAATTCCAGTGCTCTAAACTTGAATCAACCAACCAAACCGACTTCACAGATTTTTTTTATGCTAGCATTTTCCCTACTTCCGTTTTTTTAGTAATAATAAAACTGGTTCTGTACGACATGTTTATGTTTTTTTTTTTCATGGCATGTAATTATGTGTTAGTTTATTTGATTTGACATAATAGCTGACTAGCTGTCCTGTAGTGTGATTGACGTCCATACTGTTTGCTTGGGTCTACATACATTATTTCACTTAACTAGAGACATAGTTGTTTCTTGATTAGGGACCCAAGTGTCAGTTTAATAGCCATTTTCTGTGCGTTAAAATCTGATTTATTTCTTTTGTGATATATGTTCTGTTCGTCAATTTACATCTCTTGCAAGTTTTCTGGCGTAGAGCTGTGCAGGTTAAGAAATCCAAACCATTTATTTCATTTATCAAAGAGGAAAGAGTAGCTAATCCAAAATTTCATAAACTATGTAGTTTATAAATTTTTGAAAGGAAGTGTTATTGGACCAATGTGAGTGCGGTGGTTTGATGCCAACAGCTATGAAGCATGATCATTCCATAAGCAATGCCATATATGTACCCTCGTGGGAAAAAAGGGATTTGGTTGTGGTCGGGATTTTATGTGCACCTAACATGAATCAAGTACTGATTTGCTTAGGTACTTTGGGGTACAACTGAGTGGCACAACTCACAAATCCTCTTCCCTCCTCATAATAAATGCAGCAATTTGCTAAAAAATCTCCCAAAAAGAAATAAAGAAGCAGTCAGGGGGAATAGTTTAAACTTAAAACCAAGGAGAAAACTCCCATTTCCGTGGCTTTTTACGTATTGGTGTCTCAAATTTACTAGCAAGTAATGGTAAACAAATTACGGCCAGTGAAACTTGAACAGCAGTACAAGGAAAAGCTCCTTTAAATTTTAGAGGGTTAAGATCATGGTGCACTTTGGATAAAATTCATTCTTAATTTCCCGCTTCAAGACAAACCCACTTTAGAGAAGTTTTGTATGTGTTTCCTGAGTGTCTGAAATAGCTTAAAATCTATACTCTTTGCTGCAGTGTAGCATTTTGTTAAAACATTTTTATATTTTATTGTTCCATAAATTCTGATGCTGGATTAGTATTGTAGTTTGTTATATTATAGGTTGACACTGTTTATGAACTGTTTGTTATCAAAACATTTGCTAGTTGCTTGATATCAAGTGCTGAAGGCTATATCCCCTTTTCACAGCTCTTGGTGGCTTTTTGGCAAGATGGAAGTGAACATGTACGTATGGCTGCACGATCTATATTTCATTGTGCCGCCTCTCATGCTATTCCTCTACCCCTATGCAATTCAAAATCTAATGAGTCAACTAATACGATCTCCCAAACTGGAAGTAGAGACAATCATCTGGGTGATGTGATAGTAGAAAGCATATCTCCGAAGGAAGAAAAGCAAGGAATTTCCCAAGATGAGGAGGCCAAGATACTCGCTTGGCTGGAGTCATTTGAAGTGCAAGATTGGATTTCGTGTGTTGGTGGAACAAGTCAAGATGCAATGACATCTCACATTATTGTTGCTGCTGCACTGGCTATCTGGTACCCTAGTCTTGTAAAACCAAGTCTTGCCACATTAGTTGTTCATCCATTAATGAAGTTGGCTATGGCCATGAATGAGAAGTACAGCTCCACTGCCGCTGAGCTCCTTTCAGAGGGCATGGAGAGTACGTGGAAAGAATGCATTGTCTCTGACATTCCTCGTCTGATTGGGGATATTTTTTTCCAAGTAGAGTTGAGTGGCCCGTCTTCCAAGCCGGTGATAGAAATTCCAGCTGTGTCTTTTTCTATTAAAAAGACTTTGGTGGAGGTTCTCCTTCCAAGTTTAGCTATGGCTGATATACCGGGTTTTTTGACAGTGATAGAAAGCCAAATTTGGTCAACTGCATCTGATTCACCTGTCCACATGGTGTCTTTGTTGACTCTTATAAGGATTATGCGTGGTTCTCCAAGAAATTTGGCTCAGTACCTTGACAAGGTTTGTGATGTTTGGGCTACAGGTTTTAGTTGATGTTTCAGATAGATTCATTTTACTGCATCTAGTTCTAGGCCGATCTTTTCAACAAACTTCATGTTTTGGTTCAATATCTACTTCAAGATGTTCATTTATGCGTATTTCTTTTTGTTTTCATTTTTTTTCCAATTACCATTTGTTAGATAAAATTTTTTGAAGTTAAACATATTCGCATTTCCTATACTGGACTTGTTCCTTTAGGTAAGTGATTTTTGTTTGGAGAGAATTATTTCTGAAGAACAATTGGAAAGAGAGAAACGATGATGCTTTGTTGTGTGAAATATGACTTCAAAATTTTGAAAAAAGATAAAATGTATGTGACATTTTGTCGTTTGATCTCTGATGTTTATTTGCAATATACTAATATTGACAGCTAGAGCTATCTAGTATTTATACGTTACAAACTTAATATTTTTCGATCTCCTTATCACTTATTCATTTTACTGATGTTTTTGTATGGGTTTGTGTACTTTCTTGTAAAGAAATTCCCATTATCGGTTATCTCTTTATCACTTATTGCTGTTAGGTTCTATTCCCGGTGGTTAGGAGCAGAGTGATTCTCGATTTTGAGTGGCTATCTTGTTTTTGTACTGAATCAGTACACAGGGTCTATTAGTAGTTTCTCACTCCTAAAGTTTCAAATTACATACTACTTAATTGTTTTCGAACATGAAAGCATGAAGTTTTGTGACAGTGGGTCAGATCTGCAGGTCGTCAACTTCATTTTACAGACTATAGATCCTAGCAACACAGTAATGCGGAGGGCGTGCTTCCAGAGTTCAATGACAACTTTCAAAGAAATTGTACGTGTATATCCTATGGTTTCTGTCAATGAGTCATGGACCAGACTAGCAGTTGGAGATGTGATTGAAGATATTAACAATGCAAGCATTAGGGTATATGATATGCAAAGGTATGGGGATTAGAGAAAGACTGCAATCTTTAAATTCAGGATTTTGGCTGACAATAAGCCAAAACCCTGTCATTGTTAGTTCTGTCTCACACATGTACTTGAGGGAAGTGCACTTGATTTTGAGTCATTTATGTGTCATATGCAGGGTAGAAAAGCAAAAGAAATAAAAGCATAGGACTGAACTGGATTTAAATTTTGAAAGGATAAAATAACTACACGGTATTTTTAAGGGAAAAAAATAAGGCTATGGTATTGGTGGCCCTATACTTGCTACTTAATTCCACCTTATTCTATCTTAAACAACTGAAAGTTCATTTTCTTTATTAATAAATAATAATGAATTTGGCTCAATCATTAATGCAAAAATCAATATCGATATTACATGCATATATGCATAACAAATCATGATTTTGCTAAAATCAACTCCATTGATTTTCTCATTAATGGTTTGGAAGTCTCGCTTTTCTCTATTCCTTTAGAGGAAGTAAATCCATTGATAAATTATATTCCTCAAAGTCATATTATCAAATAATGCTCAGACAATGATGAGAAAATTACCAGACCAAATACATTAGTAAATCATAACTTCTTAAATTCCAATTTTTAAATTATTTGTAACAAATGTTTATGAAATACCATTTATAACTCTCCCCCCCCCCCCCAACAAAAAAAAAGCAAACTTTTGAATTCTCATTCAGATTGTTGCCTGTTTGTGTTTGTTTGCCCTGTGATAAGTAAAGAGATGATACTTACCTAAATTGGAAAAGCATTTGTTTTCATGCAGTGTGACAATGATAAAGGTTTTGGATGCCAGTGGGCCTCCTGGACTTCCAAGTTTGCTCTCAGCAGCGGCTTCAGAAACAATGTTAACTGCTGCAATCTCTGCGCTAAGCTTTTCACCAGATGGAGAGGTACTAACGAAGTGTTGATAAATATCTTGACTTCTTGGTGTTTATTGATATGATCTAGTTGGTACTTGGTAGGTTTTAGATGAGCTTACCAAGTCATGCTGTATAATAATTTGGTCTTGTCCAGAATCTGTTACATCAGGCAAACTATATACTCTTTTTTATCTGTGACATAGATAAAGAGATGTTACTTGTTTTGAACCATATGTTACCGACTACTGTGCTGTGTGAGAAATAAAATTAGTTATGAGATACTTAACTGCTCATAACGTAGGGAGAGTAATGGAGATCCCCACAACATACTTCCTGACAGTCCTATGGCTTCCACCCATTCTTATTCTTATTTACTATATTTTTTTATGATATTAACCTAAGTTTCCCATATTGGTTCATCATGCATGATTGATCTTCAAATTGAACCCCTTTTCTTTTTTCTTATTTCCTGACCTGTAATGTGAACCAGATGGACTCCTCTTTCCTAAATTGTATTCTCCATCCCCCAATAATTCCCTTTTGTAAAGAAATTAGTTCAGTGCGTCGGTTGGTGAAAATCCGTTATCTCTCCCTTCGTTGGCACGCTATTGTATTTTCCATTTCCATTTGAAGTCTTGGTTATAGGTTTGATTTCTGGTTACAACTCATAATAATTGTATAAACAAAACTACTTACAGTTCTGTGAACCTCCCCATTTTATGCCAAATATTTTGTTTCTTTACTGTGAAATTATTTGCCCTGGGATTAATACTTTTTACCAGTATCTCAAACTGATAATTGGTTCCTTCCTTGATAGGGACTGGTTGCTTTTTCGGAAAATGGGCTAATGATTAGATGGTGGTCACTGGGATCTTTCTGGTGGGAGAAACTGAGCCGGAACTTTGTTCCTGTCCAGTGCACAAAACTAATCTTCGTACCTCCCTGGGAGGGATTCTCACCTAATTCATCCAGGTCAAGCATAATGGCCAATATTTTGGAAACTGACAGGCAGCTGAGTTTTCAGGTAATTTTCTTTGATTATCTTTTTCTAGTCTTCTTTCAGATTTTAAACTGATTGCTAGCTTAGCAGATATTGATTCCCGAGGGATGAGACAATGAGTTATGTAATTAGTTTTGAAAGAAAATTCAGTAGTCAACATCAGCACATGATGAGAGCCTAATAGAGAGTTGATTGAAAGCATGCAAAAATACATTGAATTGGTTGAAATACGTGATTCCGCTGCCTCATCTAAATAGCTTGAGATGAATGCTTTACTACTTTTCATCATCTTTCACTACGGGTCATCAAGTATCTATGTCTATTTATCCTTTTGCGTAATACGTCCAATATTTCTTTTCGTAGGATAATGCAAAGGATTCAAATCATGGGGACAATTTGAAGCAATTGCTTCATAATCTGGACCTCTCCTATCGATTAGAATGGGTTGGTGAGCGGAAAGTACTTCTTACCAGACATGGTCATGAATTGGGCACTTTTCAGTTATAACCATCATGTACCAATTCTCTAAAAATCATGCTGGAACTTTAGGTGATTTCACAATTTTGGTTGAGACTCTATGGTGAATGATCCTTTAGCTTGTATACAGGCTCAAACTAGCGGCGGATGATTTGTTTTATCACCTCATACTCATTACCATGTTATTTGAGGATATAATCATTGGAGCACTGACAGTTCATCACTGCCTTTATGAGGATTGATTGAGATCAGCAAAAGATGGATTCAGTTCCACTTAGTGATGCTCCTCAGGAAGTCCTTTAAGAAGGAATGTTCGAATCATAAAGTCAAATGGGTGGTCATAGTGCGATGCGCCGATGCAAAATAAAATTGGCTTTCTTTCCTAAAAAGATATCGAGTAAAGGAAGAAGGGAGCCTTGCAAATATTGGAACTGTTAGCAACTTATTCATGGTTAAGGGCCAAATAATCACAACGGTGTTCAAAATGAGTAGTTACTACGGTGACTATTTGGTCACTATATATAATGCAGTTAAATAGTTTCTGAAGTCCCCTAAGAGTAATGGGGAAATGATAGTCTTAGAAGTTAGTAAGCAAAGAGGTTTGTGCAGTTTTGTTTTAAAAATGTTGATAGAGAAAATTAAATTCATTTTTACTGAATTTGACAGAAGTCATTCTGTTTTATTTTGTCCCTTATTATTTGTACAGCTCTTCGGCTTCTCTCGAGTACTGTTTGTTTTTCTGATGATCATCACATTGAACAAAACGAAAGCAACTAAACAAGCAAGATGTCTGTATTTCTTAGTACTTCTTCGGTTGAATTACTATAGTAATTTTGGAAATAGTGTGGACGATAATTGTTGAGCTCTCTCAAGTTGACAGATTGTGACAGTACTTTTATGTTATTCATTGTGACAGTTTTGGAAAAAATTGATTCAGGTTATAGTTATTGGTAGATCATTTTCTCGGAGGCCATGTATGTTTATACCTTTTAGTTCTTTAACTAACACCGACACTTGTGTTAAGCATGAGTGAGTTGTGTAACAAACAGGAGGAAATGAAATTTGAGAGCAGATTGCAAAAAAAAACATTACCAGAGATTAGCAACTGGCATGATAATACCTTCTTTAATATATAGTAATAAATAAATAAATATAATAAATAGTAGAATAAACTCTCGAGGGAGAGCATTGTCGCACATTATGGTATTCGAAGAATTAATCTGCGCGGTCGAAGATGTAAACATACATGGCCTCCGAGAAAATGATCTACCAATAACTATAACCTGATTCAGTGTAACAATCTCAGTTCTAGCAAACTCATGTGTATGACCCTTGTGCTTAGTTGAACAGTACACCTTTTTCTATCTACCGGTATATCACTATAAATAGTTAGATCATTTTATTTGCATTCCGTAAAAATTTATCAAGTGATTTTTGTGTTAACTCTTTACAGTGATTTTAGAGTCAAAGTGTCATTTGATCCGATCCCAAGCTAGAACAGTATTTGAATAAGTTGTCATATTTTTAATTAAAAAACGTGAAAAATTTGTGTTTACATTTTTCTAAAGTCAAAATGTCGTTTTCTTTTGCAGTTGGGAAGGGTTGGCAGCTTAGCTGGATAGTCGGTGATTGGACGCCCCGGTTTCATGTACCCCAGGTCTAATTAGAAATTCCAGTTGTTTGTTGTTACACGATAAAGGGAATAAAAAATTAAAATTGTGAAATCATTATTTTCCTTTCTTTTTTTTTTTGAAAAAAAAAACTATAGGAGGTAGATGAGAAGAAGGAAACTAGAGCGTTGCAATTCGTCCTTATGATATCCACACATCACTTGTGTTTTACTATTAAGTTGTGTTCTGAGGACAATTTCATTTTCCATCTTTTTCACTAAAATTAAAACATCAAATATAATCTAATTCAATATTTTTAGAATGGCCTAAACGTCATTTTCGGTGTTTCTAAAAAAGTATTCTCTTTAGTTACGACCGGTCATCTACTTAGAGTACTAAACAATAGTTTAGTAATTGTTACTAAATGAGTATAATAGTCATTACTCCATCAAAGAAAAAGTTTGGTGACCACACCAACACTTAATTGTGGTTAGTATGTACTAACTAGTGTTTTCATTTACCCGCTCACTCACCATATAAACACTAAATTGTGGTTACTATGTACTGACCATTGGATTGTTGTATAATTGTCACCGAAAAATTAGTAATTATTACTAAGGAATTTCTTAGTATCATAAGTCATTGCCAGTTAGCATCCTGGTATCTCTTCATCACAATTATCGGAAACAAATTTTTTTCAAAAAGTAACAAGACTCTTAATATCCCGGTTTAAAGCTGGCCCTTAGATTGTGATTTTATTAGTGTCATTTTGATAAAACAATAACAGATACATATGAGTGCCTCAAAACTCTCCAGTTTTCTTTTATTTTTTGTCAAATCGACACCCGACCAAACCGGTAACATCTCAAATTTTTTGATACCTTATTATTAGAATTTTAATTAAAACATATTTTTTATTGGTGTTCAATAAATCTCCTAAATTAATGTTTAGGAGAAAAACTAGGGTTTTGGAGAAAACGAGGATTGTTGAGCGAGTGATGCTCGTTGAGCGAGAGCTGCATTCCAGCACATGTTAATAGAAAGAACATGTGGCGTGCTGGGTTGAGGCGGTGAAGGAACCTGATTTCACTAAGCGGGCAGTAGACAGACAGGCCTACATGGGCGTAGGGTAACATGGCGATACGAAATGCAGAGAAATTAAGGCCGTGAAGAGGTGACTACCCGCTAAGTGAGTATATCGCTAAGCGAGAGCCAAAATTCACCCCTATAAATAGAAGCAGTTACTGAGGGGTAACTTCACATCTTCATCTCTCTCTCTCTCTCTCATTACTTTCTCTCTCTAGAATCATTCTAATGTTGGTTTTGATTTGTGAAGAAAATTCGGGGATGCAAGTTAGAGTTTCTGCTGCAGCTTTAAATAGTTATTTGGGGTTGTTAGGCGGGGAAATATACAATACACTTTGGGGCTGTTAGCTTTAAATAGTTATTTAAATGTGTGTAGAGTGACCCAATCTCTATTAGGGTTAAATAGTTAGCGATACTCAAAAATCATCTGACTACTTCCAGAGTAAGGTTAAATGAAGTTTAAGTCGTCGATGATCGATTAACAATTAGGAATGTTGTATATTATTATTAATTGACACAATGATTGCTTGTCATAAGCGTCATGCATATGACATAGTATATTGTCATAAGGAATCTAGAAGTGATGTGCTAGGATACCATGGTAGTACTGACCTAAAAATACAAGGTAAGGTGATTTTGGAAGAAACACAACTCTAATACAATTCATATAGAATGCATCTAGAAGTATGAGCATCCTGTTGTTCCCATTTCTCAAACGCAGGGTTGACGGAGTTCGCCGTAGCAGCGGCAACCGATAGAAATTTCTCTGGAATTACTGGATTTACCAGATAATGATGTAGTCGATGCGCTTTGATGATTGGTTCAACTTGCTGGCACCATAGCAAGTAGTTATCGGAATCCAATTTTTCTGAGATCGCCGTGAAGGACGAAGCCTTGAGGCGTGTGAGAGACGACGAATTCACTGCGCCGTCGTCAGCGGCGGAAGCACGAGGCGAGGAATCGCCGGAACCTGAAGAACCTGATACCATGTTAGAGAGTTGAATTTCTCTCTATTTTCTGTTACAAAATCTAACTGAAATGAAGTGCTCTAGTTTTCATTTCTTCATTCACTTTTAAACAATCAATTACAGAGTCTATTTATATGCTAGCTGAGCCATGCTCAGTTAGTTACTATTGTGTGTATATTATACAAGTGTGGTGTATGGTGAGGTATATTTTGACCTATACCCTGAGCTTAAACTAAGCTAATTGCTATTCCTCTAATAGGTACTACTGACCTAAAAATACGAGGCTGACCTAGACCAGTGTTCTCATAGCAAAACAAAGCTATTATCTGGACTTTGTAGAATGGCAGTTTTGAAAATGTTGGCAGCATCAGGTTGTGTCCAGAGCTAAAGTCTTAGTATATAGAACATGTTATGGTAATAAGTAAAAGGTCTTAATGATATTTACACCCCCTGCAAGGCCCAATAACCAACCAGTCCGTATCCAGAAATTCTGGCCCAATCAATCAACGGTTCAGATACCTCCGCAAGATCTAACGACTCAGGATCGTCAAAACAAACATCACACAAACTCTATAAATATCACATTCAATGCTCATAAATGTAAGCAACTTTTAAAACTAAACATTGACTCACTCAAATAGTGACTTGAGCGTTGGAGTATTCTTGCAGGTACGACATCGCCCCCTCAAGATCGAACAATACTGATCAATGACGACACCTACCAACTACTTCGGATTATTCACCAAGATCGGAAGTACAGTACAGAACAGAACATATAGATGCATCAGTTCAGGAATTATAAAGAAAAAATTCTAATATTAATTCCTTCTAACGTTTTATATATGAATTCCAACAGTTTAAGGAATTAAGTGTAAAATCATCGGTGAAACAGCAGCCATCTAGAAGTTGTTGCTACTCAATTAAGTCCTATGAATTCCTCTAGCTCTTTGGTTGGAATCCAACCATCACATAATCCAGCATCATCATCATTGGCAATATTATCCAACCACTCAAGAAGATCTTCATCTTCTTTCTCCATGTCCTTACTTTGTTGCACAATTTTCACATTCTCATCTTCAACATTATTAGATGATGCCACCAACAATGGCGACGAACATGTTTGTTGGGTTGAACTTGAAGTTGAAGGTGTAATTAGTAGTGAGGAATTGTTCTTCCTAGTGCTCCCAGCTAATGAGTTTCTGCGAGTTGGTTGAGAATGGTTGTGTTCAGCAGCAGTGTAGGTTACCAAAAATAATTTCGGATCCAAATGGCTTCTTTCAACTTGTTTCCTTGCCAAGCATCCTTTGGAACTGCTGCACTTATAATAGCTTCGAGGATATGGTGAACCCTTTATTGGTTTTTGTCCATATTTACGCCATGCCCATGCATCACCAAAACTACCATCCACTTCTGTCACCACCTTCTTCACCACACTCTTCTTTTGCTTTTTCTTCTTGCTAAAAATCAACAACAACATGCATACATCTGTCATAATATATTCTTACCATTACAACCGATCTTATATATAAGAGAAAAATGCAATTTTAGGTTTATTAAAAAATTGACGTGTACGTCTCTTCTATATTTCAATGAAGTTTTAATAGAATTAATACGAAATAAATTTGAATTTCATTGAAGAAGTCTGTATTAATTGGCCTACTTATAAACTTAACTAACTTCCTAAAATCAAGATAATTAAACTAACCTAACTAATTTCTTAATGTAGTCTTTTGTTTTTGAGTCAAGAAAAAGTTATTTTGTTTATAAATATGGTTGGATCTTGGATGGAGTACCTTGTTTTACACTTAGATGGTAAAGGAACTTGCAAACCCTGTGAAGCTATTTTCTCTGATGCTTTTGCTTTGACTTCTTGAGGGATAGTTAGGGAAGTTGTAAGGATTGTATCATGTGATGAAAGAGGGTAGAAAGGCTTATAAAGATCTTCCAAATCATCAAATATGAAATTGGTTGTTTCTGATAATTCAGGAAAACCTTCTTCAAGTAGCGCCTCATCTTGTTGAGAAAATGAATATTGATGAGGATTTGGGTGGTTGATGATGGTGGAAGTGGAAGCACCACCGTATCCTCTCACAATAGCTTCCAAATCCCAGTCATCCATCAAGCATGCTGCTAGCTCAATATCCATCAACAACTTTTGCAGCTTACAGATTGAGATAGGTTATATTATCTCTGAGGAGTACGTAGTTGGATATTTTTATAAGGAGGGTAGTGTTTGGATATATATATATATATATATATATATATATATATATATATATATATATATATATATATATATATATATATATATATATATACATACATGAAAGTTCATGGTTATTAATCAATATTTTCGCTTCAAATTAAGTTCAAATTGGCAATAGTATTGAGTTGACTATCTATAAAGTCAAAACGAGTGCAAGTGGGGAACCGATATTTATGATTTCAATAATTCGGTGCTGACCAGACCCCTTGATATATATGCTCCCGCTTATCCTAATTAATTAATGATGTCAGTTGTATATAATTAAGATTAATATATATATATATATATATATATATATGATTTGTTACAAAAAAAATATATATATGCATCGTGGATATAAACTTCTCTTTAAATGAAAGTAAAAATAAAAATTATAATTTTTTAATGATTTATGTTTGTTATGATAAAGATATAAAAATACTTTTATGTTTTATCACCTTTTTTGGATATTGTAGGCGACTACAAGACAAGACGGTGATCAATAAGACAATGTTGAACTTGAATCAGTCTTACAATACTATTGGCTGGAGGATCTCATACGTAAGGTTTACTGGCAGCAATAATTGGTATCTATTATTATTAGATATACATTGAGCTTCAGACTTCATTTGGTTGCTTGCTCGTTTTTCTCTGGTAGCCGAAATTAATAATAGACAAACTGTGCAACTAGTAGAAATTAAAATATTGGTACGATCATGTTACATCATGCTTGTGTCATTAGTTAGAATTCTCTCTCAGATCGCTTGATTTTTGGCGAGTTTTTGATAAATGCGATTTTAATCCCTGGTTGAGAAAACAAATTATAGCGCTCTCCATAAATCCCAGAATAAGTTTGGACAATCGATTTCTCACCTCTCAGCCAAACATGTTTTAAAACCAGTTAATTTGCATCTGAAGGTGTTCACGAATTCAAATTTTATATATTTTTCTCCAAAATCCGAACAAAATCAATCCAATTTTGATAGATTGGTTTGGATTATGCTCACACATAATGCACAAAAATGTTAATTTTTTAAAATATTAAAACCACTTTTTTGTAATATTCAAACACTTCTTAATAGCCAAAAAAAAAATTAGTAGTGATTAGTTCTGATTTAGAGGTAGGTTTGTTTTCTAAAATCCATTATCCGACCAAACAACTATGCATTAGTTCGGGTTCGTTCGACTTTGACCCAAACACAAAATGTCTAAACCAAACATATCGATTTGGATTGTGTGTTGGTTTGAATTTGCCCAAACCACTAAATACTCCTAGTTAGAACCACGTTGACATAACTCAAACGCATAAAACACATCCATTATTCATACGAGTACAAAGACATAATATCAATATCTAAATAAATAAAATACAATCCAGGGGACATGCAGACAGAGCAAAATTTTTAGCTTACAACAAAAAATATAAACTAAATTTCATAAAATGCTATTATAAATTTTAACAAATTACTACAACATTCGTTGAGAAAGCCAAGCAATCAAAATTACCTACACCAACTCCAGCCTATGCAATCCCCACTTCGCACGGGAATATCTCAATTCCCCCACCCACCCCCAAAATACAATGAATAAGAAAAGCCGCAATATATATTTATCAAAAATCAACTCCTCTTAGAGGCCAATCGCACTTTTTTCCCTTCAATCCAAAACTTCCGACTACCTGTCAGCTGAGGTCAAGCACCAAACCATGTCAGAACTTGGTAGATTGAATACCAATTACATTACATTTAAATTAAAACAAGAAGGATGGTGATTCCATTCCATTCAAATTTCAATATGAATCGTTTAACTGTGACATGTGATAAAAACAATCATACCTTCTGCTTCAAGTAAGCAATAGCCTCTCTTTTTGAAGAAAAGTCAGACAAGATCGAAGATGAATGTTCTTCAATAAGAACTTTGAGCTGCTTCAGTTTCAATGATTCTCCAGGCATCTGCACACAAGTTAGTAATCTATCATGATTTCACTGTCAAGGAGAAAAACTTGAAACACAAGAATTAGGTCTCACTCACCTGATGTAAAATCTGTCTACACAACTTCTTCAGCTTTACTTTGGGTTCAACAATTTTTTCCACCTCATCATGTGTTTGGTTTTCCTCAGAATCTTCGTCATCATCTTCATCATCACTATGACCAAATGATGTCTTTTTACCCTGAAAATAGCACCCAGCTACTTTCTTGGGCCTATCCTTGATGCCTAGTCCTTGCTTTCCCGTTGTGGATTTATCCTGGCATAGCAATCAATGGTACATTTAATATTCACCCTTCAGGTTTGACAACGAAATTTATACCACTATATAGCACTAAAATTCAAGAAATTAGTCGAGCATCACCAGCAACCATCCTTCATATGATTGAACATCACGTGTGAAGTTACCACAGTAATCATTTGATCAAATAATATATGACATATACCAAGTTTGCAAGGAAACGGTCACATACTTGGACTAGATTGTAGAGGTTCTCTTGATCTTCTTCATAAAATGCTTTTCTCTCCATCCCATTTTCAGCACTTTCAGACTTCGAGGACTTTTTCTTCTTTGATTGTGCACCTAGAAATCCACCAGAGACAAACCCAAGCTTATAGCCCCACCACTCTGGAGGAATATCAGGATATTTGCTTCCTGTAGCAATGCAACATAAACTGATTGAGGAAACTACAGTTATATTAGTTAATATATATATATGCAGAAAAGGGGCGGAATATGGAAGATTAGGCTATGTTAGGGAGATAGGAGAGGAAGGGAAGGGTTGAGGGGTTAGAGGGGGAGGAAGGGGAGACAAACTGCTTTTCACCAAAAAAGGGAAAGGAGGAGAGAGGATAGTCTTCCATCTTGCATGGAGGTTTATTTTACTCATTGCTTCTAATTTGGGGGAACTCAAAAATAAACAATGAGAAAACTATAGAGGGAGGTCCAAATAAGGGCTTAGGTGTTTTTTTTATCTACATTACTAATTCCTAATAAATTATTAGTAATGTGTCTCCCCCTCCCTTCTAAATTCCCAAACAAGGCCTTAGGTGTTTTTTTTCAAACAGCATTGTGCTGGGAACGTCGACACAACTGGTGGCGTTCAAGAGTTGTATACGATCAGTTTTTCCATCATAAACAAATTGGTTATAAACAATATAACAATTGTCACTCCCCAATAAGATAAAAGCCATGATACGAAGGTAACCACTTTTGAGGTAAAAGGATGTGGTGAACTTTTGCTGAAAAGTTGAGACAGAGGTACAGGATTTCCGATGCATATTCAACCGAATTGCAAATATCCTAAATAGGGTGGAGGGAAGGAGGAAGAGAGAGAGAGAGAGAGAGAGAGAGAGAGAGAGAGAGAGAGAGAGAGAGAGAGAGAGAGAGAGAGAGAGAGAGAGAGAGAGAGAGAGAGAGAGAGAGAGAGAGAGGACGCAAGGTTTTAACCACAACCTGGGAAATATGATAATGAAGTCCAAATATCATATGTTGATATGTAATGGTACTATAACAAAAAACAATCATTCTAATTCAGTAATTCTAGATTATACCTTCATCTTCAAAATTTTGAGTTTCTGATGTCTTTAACAAATCCAGTTCATCATCAGCATTGTCAATATCTTCAGATATGTCACCCTTTTTAACCTATCACCACCATCATACAACTAAACAATCAGTGACAGCCTTGTATCAAATAAAAATGAAACATTAGTATGCATTTAAGAAGCATAATTATGGAACATGCTAAGTCTAAGAGTATAGACAGAACGCCATTAGCTTGATACACTGATTTTGATATTCAGATTTTAACTTTTGCGTAACCACAATTGTTTTCAAATAAAAGATGGACAAGGAAAATGGAGGCTTGGCGCAACAACTAGATTTTCCACCATGTGACTAGGGTATGGGTTAGAGTCATGAAATCAGTCTCCTGTAAATGCATGAGAGGGTTGCCTACAATAAAGTCACAATAAGTCAGCCCTTTTCATGGACCCTGCCCTGGAGGAGAAGATGATTTCAAGCATTGTTTCATGTATTGGAATTTGACGAGATTACAGTCTCTGGTTAGAGTTGAGGTTAATGAGAGAAAATGTGTACATTCCCTAGTACTTGAAAACACAACTCGTCCTTTTGAATTGCAACACAAATTTTTTTTTTGTAACCAGTGAAAATGACAATGATAACAACACCAATCACGTGAAAACCTGGCTTCTAAAATGAAGCTAATGATCATAATTAAGTTATAGGTGTTATTCCAAGTTTGATAAATCAAGGGGAAATTGCATCCACATCCCCTCAGTTCTGGTTAAATGACACATACACCCTGTATTTTTAAAAAGAACACTCACCACCCTTATCTGTTGGGAAAGTTGCAATTAACTCCCCAACGTCTTGTTTATATGACACAAACACCCTTATTTGTTGTATGTAATCTAGGGGAGGCCAATGTCTTTTACAAAATAGAGGGGGCGTCTGTGTTATTTTACTAGAAGTGAGGGGAGGTGAGTGCAATTTTCCCTTAAATCAACTATATTGAACAAATCTAAAACAGCCTCACGTAGAATGCATAAATTACTAGGGATTGATAGATAGAAATATAGTCTTAAAGCCAATGTCGGGAGGGACCCAATGTCGGGACCAAGTGTCGTGCACCTGATTTCAAATGTAAACAAAAAAGGCTTTTCATTTAGAACACTACATACATCAATCACTAGATAGGGTGTTTATCTTAAAAAGAAACTGGCACATCATTACAAGTTATTGTGGTATGCTTAGCAGCAGCATTTTTTCCCGCAAATCATACAAAGAAATATTAGTGAAGATATTATTCAGGTTCTTAGAGATGTGAAATGAATGGTGCTTCCATAATTGGAACTTACAAGAATTCCTTCAAGATCCTTTAAGGAATATTCAGAGACGAGCTTCCCCCTCTCTCTTCTCTTATATCTGAAAATAAAACAATTCAAAAATCACATATATAGTTTTTTTTGACGGAAAAATCATATATAGAGTTAATAATAGTTAAATATATAATACACTTCATCATGAATAGAAAGCATACAGACCTTCCCTGTGGTCTAGTAGTTTTGGATACAGAATCCTGAGGATCATTAGGAACAGTAGACTCGGTTTCCACCTTAGCCGTGTTATTCTCTGTGTATACCACAGTCGTCAAAAACAAAACCCTCATAATATATTCATTAACACGGGAATACAAGATGATAATTTATTGGAAATCAGTAATCACAGAGGAGTCAAGTGAGGTTATACCTGTGTCATTGGATGCCGGAGCTTGCTACACATGCATTAAGAAGAAAAAAAGAGAGAAATTATTCAATGAAGATAAAAAAAAACTGAATGAATGAGATAATGAGGTAACAAAACAACAGATACATACAACTTTCAATCTCTTGAGGATGTTATCAAATTGTGTGGTGTCAAATGCCCAGTTGTTTGGCTTCTCTAAACCAATACCTAATTAGAAATGAGCAAACAAGCTGAGTATAGCATAGCATAACATGATGCAATAGTGTATTATTGATACAAGAAATTCTCAATTATTCTAAATTCCAATACATCTAGGTCTATTAATTAGTTTAATTAGTTTTAATTTTGCTACATGTTGATCTATCAATTGGATGTGTTCAATAAACAGTTGAAAAGAAGTAATGAAAAAAGAGGGAAAAGAAGAAAACCTATAGTGTCCTGCTTGTTACGGACTCGAACATGTCCTTTGATCCCCTGCTTTTCTTTTCCAAGACCTTCACCTTCTTCCCATCCCTAAATAAATCACACACCGCAATTCAGTTCAATACGCAAACAATAATAACAATAGAAGAGAGATAAAGACAGAGAGATGAGGACCATTTGCTTCATGAGGCGAAAAGCGGCAGATTTTCTGGCGACACCGACGTAACAAACAGGGGATTCGGGCGCCGCCATGATTCCGTTCACTGCACTGCCGTTGCTTTTCCTCTCCTTACGCACAGAGCTACCAAGTACCAACCCACCGCTCTTTATTTTGTTGCTTTAAATTAAAAGTTAATAAAACCCAGGCAATTGTTTTTTTGTTAAGAGTTGGGCTTTCAATTAAGAGTCGGGCTTTATTCGAGCCCTAACTCCTGTTACTGGGGATTTTTTTTTGTACCCCCATCATCTCCCCAGCTACCCCCACCGACCCTGCGAAAAGACGCAATTGCCCTTAACAAAATTTAAAAATCCCGAACGTATCCTGATTTCATTTTTTTTTTGGAAATCAGATTTAGGTAAATCCGATTTCCACTAAAAATTTTAAAAAATTTAAATCGGATTTAGGTAAATCCGATTTCCACTAAAAATTTTAAAAATTTAAATCGGATTTATTTAAGATGGGTAGATCCGCTTTTAAAAATAACAAATCGGATTTACCTTAAGTGGGGGTAAATCCGATTTGTTATTTTTAAAAGCGGATCTACCCCATCATATAAGGTAAATCCGCTTTTAAAAATAACCAAAGCGGATTTACCTTATGTGGGGGTAAATCCGCTTTGTTAACCCAATTAATAAATAAATAAATCAGTTAAAATTTTAAAAAAAAATTTCGACCGTCTCTTTGGTTCTGTTTAGTGTGTAGTTCGTTAACACGTGACGATATTGTACGTCGGGAGAATAATTTAGGCTAAAAAATCAATTTTCGGGCAACCTACTCAAATTGTAATGAAACCACATTCTTTAAATCCGAAAAATACCAATGATCAATACTCCTCAAGAAGTGACTTCTTTTAGGACTGGGGACCTCAAAATCCCAAATTCCATCGTTTACTATTTTTTATTAATTTTTTAAATTTTTCATAATCTCCAAAAAATCTGAAAAAATTTTCATAACTTTATTTTGGTTTTATTAGATTTTTAGTGGTGTTTTCATAATTTTTGGATTAGTTTTGGCTGTTTAACGGATTTTTAGTAGTATTTTATAACCTTTTTTAAAAAATTAAATAAAAAACAATTTTTTTTAATAACAAAATCGGATTTACCTTAGGTGGGATAAATCCGATTTTCTTTTTTTAGGGAAATCGGATTTACCTTAGGTGGGATAAATCCGATTTTCTCTTTTTTTAGGGAAATCGGATTTATGTACCCACTAGGTAAATCCGATTTCCAAAATAACAAAGCGGATTTACCTCCAGCTAAGGTAAATCCGCTTTGTTATTTTTGAAATCGGATTTACCTATTGGGCACCTCCATATGAGGTAAATCCGACTTTAAAAATAACAAAGCGGATTTACCTCAAATGGAGGTAAATTCGAGCGAATTAAAAATTGGGCAGGGGTATTTTCGGGTTTCACTTTTATGTGGGGGTAAATAGGGAGATGATGGGGGTACATAAAAAAAAAACCCCTGTTACTGTTAGGGTTTTTTTTGGACTAATTACTGTTAGGGCTTTCAATGTTTTTTGTTAAGAGTTGGGCTTTCAATACTGGGCTTCGAGTTGGGTTAGCTCCAAGTTAAATTGCAAACACCGGTTTTTTCTAATACACCTACCTGTGTAATTTTTTCTATCTAAAAATACATTTTTCCAAAGTATACTTTCAGACTGCATTAGTTTTTACTGGGAAACTAACTTCACTAATACATAAATTTGTGTTTTTAAAGTTAATTTGTGAATTATAATACATTTAAAAATTGCACTAATATATGCCTCAAAATTAATTTCTGAAATACACAATTTATGTCTTGGTAGTTAATTTTTAAAATATTTATACATTATGAAAGTATATTTCCAAAAAAAAACATAAATAAGCTTTTTGGAATGTAAGTTTCGGAATCTTTTAAACTTTTTTTGTAATTTTTTTTGACATTCCAAAGATATCTTTGAGAATGTAAAGAAGTTACAAAAAAGGGGAAAAAATCAAATAAAACAAAAAATATTATTTTTTATGAAATAATCTCTATATATAAATCCTAGATCCAAATGCACAGTGTAATGCAACGGGTTTTGCTACCATACAATGTGAACACGAAAAGGACTTGTTAATCCATGCAACTACCTACGTAGTTTTTCCTCTCTTTTAAGCGGCAATATCAATTCCATTCACAAGAATACGTAATTCATTCACCATGTTAGTATGTTACTGATTTTGGGAGCCAAATTGATTTCATTTTCACACCATACAAACTCGTTTATTCGCCCACTGTTGCACCACCAAACCCCTTTCCATTCACACATATAAACCACAGCATTTCACTGTCTTCCACAAACAAAAGTCTTTCCCCTACGTATCACTCGTTTTATAGGCCTCTGCTGCACCACCTCAAAGTCTTTCCCCTACGTTGACAAAGTAGATGTTTTCCCACTTCAGATACGGTTGTACTCCTATAAGCTTCATGATGGAATTGTTCATCAATCATTCACTCCTCTCCTCGTCGCTTCACAGGGATTGAATTTCTTTTCTCATATTCTTTCTCTTTTTCCAGAATTTTCTCTTTCTCCTTCTCGTTCTCCAAATCCCTAGCCCCTTTTCTGTTGTAAATACTCAACCATAAGAGCTCCATCACAAGAAAAACTAGAGAGAGAAACTATAGCGAGAAAATACTCAAACCCTGGCTCACGATTCTCGTTCTGCTTCAACGCCTCTCGATCTGTGCAGAGGAACCTCTGGCTGGTGAGTTCCTTCATCGTCACATTTTCTTGTTTATTGAGTTATTTTCTGTCTATAAAATTACTGCTCCTTGTGATTGTGATGTATTTCATATAAATTGTTCTAGACGGATTCATTGTTTTTGATGTAAACGTTGTTCAATTCTTTGTTTTGATGCTCAGGTATTGTTGATCTGTTCGGTTCTTGATCCTTTGGGCGGCACCGTCAATGTGCAAACGTGAAGCTTGGAGCAAGAATCAGGATTTTTCTTCAACATGTGGGGCTAAAAAAAGGAATTTTTCGCATCACATCTCTCTCTCTCAGAGAAGTTGGAATCGTAGCTTCTTCAAGGTTTGTTGCTTTTTGTTTATTGTAATTTCAAGTTCGAATCGTGATTTTGCCGTTCATCGATTGTACTTTGAAGCTAAAATCGTTCTTTTTAAATTCATGTCTCATATTAGCACTCTATGTGTTTGTTGTATTGCTCTTGCTGTCTTGCAGTGGTAGATGGAGATTTGAGGTTTCAATTTTAGCTAGACCATGAAGAATATGTTTACACTGAAATCTCTTTAATGCTTAATTGATTCCAATTTCCAATCATCACATCCTTTGATTCTAATCAGTTATATTTACACTGAAATCTCTTTAATGCTTACTTGCTTATATATTGTGATGCGACAAAAAGCCTACGTTGACAAAAAGCCTCGTAAGAAAATATACCTATTGCTATCCTTTACAGGTGTTCTCCCTCAACTTGCTATGCTTTTCATCATCCGTGCATCTATGTATGTTTTGATGATAGCCAACAATGTATTGTTGTAACACTCGGCATAGAATCTTTCCCTTTTTGTTTCTTTATCCTAAATACTGATTTGCAGTTTATATAGATCTAGGTATATCTGAGCATGTTTATGTTTTAAATTTTGTTAATTTAACCAGTTAAGTTGTTATCAATGGTTTGTTTTACTCTCTAATGAATACAGGGCAGCAATACTCTATTCTCTCTTCTCACAAACTCACAGTGCTGTCTCAAAGTTCTGGTCCTTAGGAAGTGTCAACTTGGGCTTGCTGGAGTTCTTCACAAAACTGAGGCTCTGGCAGGTAGGCATCAAATCATGTGGTTGTTAAGTTTTATAATATACTACTGTTGTATGGGTATGTCGTTTTCTTTTTGCAGAGAACAGCTGCCTGGAGGAACTTAATTTTGATGATAATTCCGTTCCAAATGAACTTGCTGCTCTACAATATGATTCCTCAGTCAAAAGATGCTCACAAAACCAGCAGCAGAAACTTGATACAATAAAAGTGGATGATAATCAGGAGGTGCTTTGCTCTCTAAACACTTCCTACAATCAGCTTGAAGTTGCTGATAGTGAAGAGAGTCCAGTTAGAGTCACATATTTGAAGTTCCAAGTGGTAATAATCCTTTGTTCAGGGTGTTGTGTATGCCTATATATATATATATGAAAAAATGTCAACAGGTATACTGGTTGAAGTAGTCAAGTATGTTAATTATCTCGCTCATTATCTCTATATGTCAATCTTGCTCAAGCTTTTTGCCATTTGGCAGTGGACCTGATTCTGATTACAGTCTAATTTATATCTGGATTGCAAGAAAAGGGAGAGAAAAGCAAAAGAGGGTTTGAAAATGCTGAATCAATGAACCATAATATAATTATTATCCCTGTAATATTTTGTTGCCAGATATTAAGTGCTTTTCTCCCAAAACTTTTTGATCTATTCTAAAGTTCATCTTCCACAACTTGATTCTTGACTTAAAATGTTTGTTGATGGATGCATCCTGCAGCCAATTCTTTCAAACTAGATTTTGTAGAAAGTTTGGTATGCATAAAACAAGAGTATTAATGCTGAAGATCCTTTGTTTTTGTCAATCTTTGTATGCCCTAAAATTTGCTTTTATGCAGTGCTATGCATGTTGGTATGCCTCATGCCCTGGGTTAAAAGTTTTGTCACCTTATTCATCTGAAGATGCACGAGGTTTGCTTCAAGCTGCTATAAGGGACCTCGATCCTGTAGTTTTCCTTGAAAATGAGTTGTTGTAAGTTGTGCTGCTTCATTAGTACATGAAAATGAGTAGTTGAAGCTTGAAGATTTCCAGCATCATTTCAATATTTAAGATGTCCCACAACGCCTGCTATTAACCCCCCTGTTAATCACTTTTTCAATAGACATACAATTACTTGTTTTGTACTTAGAATTCCTGACCCCACACCTTTTGCCAACCACTACCTTAATTATATTTTTTTTTTGGTAGTGAACCACTACATTAATTATCTTTAGCCACCTACATTTACAACATCCATGACTTTAGATATGTACGTGATAAATAATTCAGCCCAGTACAATATTGCGCAGATGTAAAAGAATCCAAAATTCTTTTACCCAGTAAATTCATACCCCAACAAAAGTCAAATTACATCACATTTTCCTATAAATGCCATTAATATAACAATTGTTTATAGTTTTATTCTCGACCAAACTGGGACAAACAGGATTTGATGACTTACTTTTATCACTGATTCATTATTCACACTTCAATAGCTGTCCCCCATGTAAATTAACCATGCAAGGAATTTAGGTGCACCCACCACACAAGCCTTTTCTTTACTACAAGTACATTGGCTGATTCCAACTATGTCCGTACCATATTCGAAAATTCTCATTTTTCAACCCTTATTAATTAAAAGTACATTGCCTGACTCCAAACCACTTCATATGTCCAGTTCTAACTTGGAAATGTAACGTAACAATGTTCCATGATGGTGAAGAGGGTGTACTTTAGTTTGCTGATTATCACCATTACCCATGATTATTTAAAATTTTTAAAATAAATAAATAAACTTTAGAATATTGTTTTAACCAATTATGTTTACTATCTGCCGTGTAATTCGCAGACATAAATGAATAAAATAAAACATATATAACAGAATATATATATATATATATATATATATATATATATATATATATATATATAACCTTTTGTTAACATCAGAATTATTGCCATTTAACAAAATAAAATCAACACCCCAATAGTATTCACATCTGTTGAATATGTTAGACTTGTACAAGTTAAGAGTACACAATGCAAAACAAATATTTTATTTCCTACGGAATTAAAAAAAAAAAATTCTTTAAACATATTATTCGATGCCCTAACCACTATAAATAGCACATCTTCGTGTATGAAGCTCTCCATCATATATAAGCAACTATCTTCAAGCTACTAACTCATCATTTGTCTAATACTTAGAAGGTACACCGCTTCCCAACCCACCATAATTTTCTCCTCTACACCAAAAATATATACTACCTATCTTTTTCCAACAATCATCCCCTGCCATCTATATTCAAAATGTTAAAACCAGTCTATTCTTGCACACTAATATGTTTGATAATCTTAGTTGATAATTTTTTTTCTAATGCGTTAAACAACTGTATATCATTTGTAGGCAGTTAACACCTTAATTACTTACTTTCATTTATGGAGACATTGCAAGCTCATGACATTGACAAGAAACATGAGGTTATATAATCACACAAATAATAAAAGTCGTGAGGAAAGCTGAATATTCTCTGAATGGATACTAAGTGTTGGTGATGGCAGGATTGGTCAGATTGATGATGATGTTAGTGTGTTGGAACTCCCACCAGAACTGACCGTGCATGCCTCTGGTGATCCTCTTCAAGCGATTGTAAATTGTACCTTCCCAGGTTTTCATAATCAACATCATGATCCCAATTACTTTCAAAATAGAGCCATACTTGCACCAAAAAATGATATTGTTGACAAGATCAATGCTTACATGTCTGCCTAGCTTACCACATCTGAGAAAAAATACTACAATCACGACACTACTCATTCCGACCTTCATACAAATGATCAAATTGATAATGTACATTCAACAGAGTACCTGAACACAATATCCTCCCCTG
Source organism: Astragalus membranaceus (assembly GCA_039519185.1). NCBI lineage: Eukaryota > Viridiplantae > Streptophyta > Magnoliopsida > Fabales > Fabaceae > Astragalus > Astragalus membranaceus. The sequence continues at coordinate 165,947,222 of CM076850.1, forward strand.
GTTTGCCAAATCATGTATTACAACTAAATGTTGGAGTACCAGTTATGCTTTTACGGAACATTGACCAAAATGATGGTTTATGCAATGGTACAAGAATGATTGTAACAAGGCTTGGAAAGTATGTGATTGAAGCTCATGTTATTTCAGGGAACCATGTTGGCGACAAGGTTTGTATTCCTCGTCTTTCTTTTACACCATCGGATGTCTGGATTCCTTTCAAATACCAACGTAGGCAGTTCCCCTTAACATTGTCCTTTGCTATGACAATCAGCAAAAGTCAGGGGCAATCTCTTCAGTTTGTTGGACTATTCTTGCCTAGCCCTGCATTTTCACATGGCCAGTTATATGTAGCCTTTTCAAGGGTAACATCCAAACAAGGGTTGAAGATTTTGGTTTTAGATGAGGACTCTACCACTGCTAATGTTACCAACAATGTTGTATATCCTGAAGTCTTCAACAACCTGAGATAGGTATCCGTTTCTCTTATATTACGGTTATAACTACATATTGTTATATTAATATTAGTGATAGCCCCATTTCTTACGACTACAGATTTAAGAATTTGTGGGACCATGTTTTACATATTCGCCAATTATAGGTATCAATACATTACTCCCTCCGTCTCACACCAATAGTCACTTCAGAAGTCGTATAATGTATTTTTCAACAAAACTCTTTGATACAGGTAATAATACAACTAATCAATTTTGAAATACGCGGTGACAATAATATTTTCCTAAAAATCTAATTAAATACATCTTACTACCTTCCTACGAAAGATTCATATATAGTCGTCTAAGTAGATCCCAAAAAAATGATTTTTATTTTTACCCCAAATTTTCTATCTAAATATTTTTCGTTAAACCATACTGCCCAACAACATGTCCACTCCTTTTAAATCATGCAACCAATGGCGCAACATAAACTGCATACCACATAGGACATGACATTTATGCACCGTTTCTGTCGCTACCCCATCCCGTGCATCGCACGGGTGAGCGTCCTAGTTTTTTTAATGGGTTGTGCTCGAAACCCCAACCCATTTCTCTCATTTCCATTTCATTCTCATTTTTTCTCCCCAACACTTCTCTCTCCCTCTCTCTATCCGAACCTCTGCACCCAGTGTTTTAAAAACCGGCTCGGCCCGGTCGGTCGGACCGGTCGAACCAGGAACCGGGGGGTAGGTTTTGGATTGGCCATGCAGCAAACCGGTGTGACTCGGCCGGTTTTTGGAAAACCGGTGACCCGGCTCGAACCGGACCGGGTTGTGCATTTTTTTTTATCAAATTTTTGAACTGTAATTGGGAGAAGCCGCGCGAACGCAGGCCCCCACTAGTGATTGCCATCCTCATGTACGCTGAGCGCTACCGCGAGGATACCAATCTTATTGAGGATATTATTTGTTTCAAATATATATAATTGGTACCTCTTTTCCTAAAAGTCAAGTACGCTCATCCTCATGGCATTAGCTTGTAATATTAATATTATGTTTCAACAAACTTATTTAATATTAAGTATTTTTTTTAAGATTTATTTAATATTAAGTTGTTAACTTATGAAATTTGTTCTAAATATTTATTGAAGCATGATATGAACTTTTAAAATTTATTTAATATACTAGTAACATACCCGTGCATCCGCACGGGTTGATCGCGTTGTCTGGTATAGTTTGAATCAGATTGATTTTTAGAATTTAAATAATGTAAATCGAAGCTATGTTTGTAAGAGGTAGATAGACGAAGTTAAAGTAAGTTTTGTGGTTACGATAAATAAAATTTCTCTTTTATTTTGGTAATAATGATATTTAAAAAAAGTTTCTTCATACTGTTAATTTTTGTTAATTAATGACATATTAGTATTAAATTGAATAGAAATGATGTAAATGAAACAGTTCCATAGAAATTTCAATGTCTCAAACTTAAAATACAAAAGCAGATATTAATAGTTGTTTAATGCTTTAAAACACAGTTAAATAGTCTGAACATTACCTCTTGAAAATAAAGACAAATTTAAAGTAGATAAAAATAGTTTCAAATATAAAATATATAAATATTAAAATCAAAAAATGTAAAAGTATCATTTAGAAACAATATGTGCATTTATCCTGTGTTTTTTATATATCAGTGTTGTTATCTTGTGTTTTTTAATATATCAGTGCGGCTATCCTGTGTTTTTATATATATCATTGAAGTTATCCCCGTGTTTTTATATATATCAGTGCCGCCATCCCGTGTTTTTTATGTATCAGTACAGTTATCTCATAGTTTCAATTGATTGTTTGAGTTGATTAGTAGATTATAGTAGATAGTTAAAGATAGATATTAGATTATCAATAAGAAATATTTATCCTGTATTTTTTATAAATCAGTGACAATTATTTATCCTTTTTTAGATATTAGTGACAATTTGTCACGTGTGTTTTAAATATTAATCAGTTTAAATAGTCATTAAGTCTTCTTGTTTTTTTAGATAGTAGGTTTATAGTAGTATTCAAAAATTATAATTATCAATGACAAATATTAATCCCGTGTTTTTTTATATATCACTACAGTTATCTCGTGTTTTTTTTATATATCATTGCAGTTTTCTCGTAGTTTCAATTGATTATTTTAGTTGATTAGTAGATTATAGTAGATAGTAAAAGTTAGATAGTAGATTATCAATGAGAAATATTTGTTTTAAATATTAATTATTAGTTTAAATAGCCATTAAGTCTTCTTGTTTTTTAGGTAGTAGGTTTGTAGTAGTAGTCTTCACAATTTTTAATTATCAATGACAAATATTAATCTCGTGTTTTTTTATATATCAGTGCAGTTATCCCGTGTTTTTTATATATCAGTGCAGTTATCTCGTAGTTTCAATTGATTGTTTTAGTTGATTAGTAGATAATAATAGATAGTAAAAGAGAGATAGTAGATTGGTCAAAAAAAAAGAGATAGTAGATCATCAATAAGAAATATTTGTTTTAAATATTAATCAGTAGTTTAAATAGTCATTAAATCTTCTTGTTTTTTAGATAATAGTTTTATAGTAGTCTTCAAAAATTTTAATTATCAATTACAAATATTAATCATGTGTTTTTTTTATATATTATTGCAGTTATCCTGTGTTTTTTTATATATCATTGCAGTTATCTCGTAGTTTCAATTGATTATTTGAGTTGATTAGTAGATTATATATAGTATATAGTAAAAGATAGATAGTAGATTATCAATAAAAAATATTTATCCCGTGTTTTTTACAAATCAGTGACAATTATTTGTTCTTTTTTAGGTATTAGTGAAAAATATTTGTCACGTGTGTTTAAATATTAATCAATTTAAATAGTCACTAAACCTTCTTGTTTTTTAGATAGTAGGTTTATAGTAGTTTTCAAAAATTATAATTGTCAATGACAAATATTAATCTCGTGTTTTTTTTATATCAGTGCAGTTATCCCGTGTTTTTTATATAACATTGCTGTTATCTCGTAGTTTTAATTGATTATTTTAGTTGATTAGTAGATTATAGTAGATAGTAAAAGTTAGATAGTAGATTATCAATGAGAAATATTTGTTTTAAATATTAATCAGTAGTTTAAATAGTCATTACATCTTCTTGTTTTTTAGATAATAGGTTCATAGTATGCTTCAATAATTTTAATTATCAATTACAAATATTAATCCCGTGTTTTGTATATATCAGTGCAGTTATCCCGTGTTTTTTATATATCATTGCAGTTATCTCGTAGTTTCAATTGATTTTTTTAGTTGATTAGTAGATTATAGTAGGTTATCAATGAGAAATATTTGTTTTAAATATTAATCAGTAGTTTAATCCTATGTTTTTTATATATCAGTACAGTTATCCCCTATTTTTTATATATATAATTGCAGTTATCTCGTAGTTTCAATTGATTATTTTAGTTGATTAGTAGATTATATTAGATAGTAAAAGATAAATATCAATAAGAGGTGATATTCGATTATCAATAAGAGTATAAACAAATTTCGGAGAGAAAAATTAAAATTTTAGTAGATTATAGTAGATAGTAAAAGATAGATAGTAGATTATCAATAAGAGTGTATAAATTTAGAAATTTAGTTAAAAAACTAAAGTATAATGATAATAGAAAGAGAAAAATTATTTATGGAAAAAGTAAAAGTAAAGTAAAAAGAAAAAAAAGGAAGAAAGAGAGTGTAAGAGAGAAGTGAAAAGGAGGAAAGAGAGTGTAAGAAGAGAGAGAAAAAAAAAGAAGAAATAGAGTGTAAAAAGGAAAAAGGAAGAAAGAGAGTGTAAGAGAAAAGTGAAAAAGAGAAAAGAGAGTGTAAAAAAAAAAAGAAAGGAAGAGAGGGTAATGACCTAAATACCCTTTGGAGTTATTATAGAGTGGCAAGGTGTCAAGTAAGTGTGAAGGCTTTTATGGGTAATTTAAGTGTGGTTTATTAGTATAAATAGATATTAGATTAGATACCAAGCAAATAAAAATAAAATAGGCATGGTGTGTAATTTTAGCAAATTAAGTTTTACAAGTATGAAATATATAGGTCCTGAAAATTTGGGAATTTTTTATATTTTAGTAGATATAAAATAAACATAGTTATTAATTTTACAGGGACGAAATTTATATTATATACTATATAGGTATTGAAAATTCTCGAAATAGAGACCGAGTCCGAGTCATCCGGTCTCGGTTTTGGTCATGCGGTTCAAATGTCGACCCCTCGGTCCGACCATTGACCCAGTGACCCGGTACCTTCACCGAGTCGGTCACCGGTCCGAGTTTTAAAACATTGTCTTCACCACGACACCGCCACCACATAGCTCATCTCATCATCACTCTCCTCTCTTTCTCTCTAATCGTCCCTCCCTCTCTCTCTCTCTCTCTCTACACAAACCACTTCACATATTACACCTCCACCGCCACCACGAAAGTAGCTCTCACACCTCTCTCTCTCTCTCCTACGAACTCTCTCTCTCTCTCTCTCTCTCTCTCTCCTTAAAAGTTAGTTTTTTTTTGTTTTTAGATATTTTTTAAGTTTCATTGTTATCATGATTTATGAATGAAAATTGAAATTTGATTTTGAAATGTTAACTTGAAATGTGATTATTGTAGAATAAATTTGTTGGTGTTTGAAATCTCACCACCGCACTGGAGTGCGCATCGTCACCGAACCATCACGAGACCATTGGATTCTTTTTCTCGTTGCTCATAACGGATGGTTTTTTTACTTATTTTTGTTTTTAGGTATTATTTTAGTTTTGTTTTTTTAATTTATTATTGAAATCTAAGATATTAATTTAATGTGTTTATTGTAGAGTAAAATTGTTGTTGTTTTCGGTGTTTAGGATTGTGAAATTTGAAAGGCTGTTGTATGTGTTTAAGATTGTGTTTAGAATTGTAGAATAAAATTGTTGTTGTTAATTAGAAAGGTTGTTGTTAATGTTTGAAATGATAGAAATTTGAAATGTGTATGTGGATGTGTATGATTGATGTTGTTGTTAATTGAATTTGTGTTAAATTGTTATTAGGGATGTTAATTGAAATTGTGTTAAATTGTTGTTTTGATGTTTGGTGAACCCTAAGTTAGATGTCTATATTGGATATTGTTATTGTGTGTTGTTGATGGAAAAAGGGTGAGGTGTTGTCCCTCACCCCCATATTTTGCTTGAAATCGTCTCCATTGAGATAATTGCGAGACGATACTAACAACGGTGGGGTCAGGAGACGATACTAAAAAAAATTAAATCAGTGGCCAATAGCGAGGGAATTAGTGACGGAAAATTCCATTGCTAATTAGGACACGTGTCATTCAATATTAGCGACGAAATATTCCGTCGCTAATTCCCTCACTAATGATTTGCGACGAATTCAAAATTTTGTCGCTACGCATTAGCGAGGAGCATTTTAGCGACGGAAATAAGCTGTCGCTAATTCCGTTGCAAATATGCATTAGCGAGAGAAAATTCTGTTGCTAATAAGCCTTTTTTTTTGTAGTGCTTAACATCAATGTAAGAAGACTTTAGTATTTTTCCCTTCGCACTAACAGGTACCCCACACGCTGAGGTGGATACCACAGTCAACACTTGCCCCCGCCCTATTAATAAACATATATGTTTTGCACAAACATATATAAGTATTTTTCTATCATACCATTAATTGTTTAGTACTCACCATACTTACTTTTCTCTCTTTATGATAAATAATTAAGGGTATAGTTGAGAAATGCGTAATTAATATAATTTGAAACTATCAAGATAATAAATAAAAAACAATAACCACTTTCTAAAAAATTGACAATTAAAAAGGAACAAATATAGTAGAAAATACATATTTATTTTACATGACATCAAGATATCATATTGAATACATGACAAATTGTATCGATAAATATTGAGAGTAACATTCACCACGTGTGAGGACTACCAATTACAATGACGACTACTGTTATTATTGTTTTGGACCGGACCAAGAGACCCATTCAGCACTTAGACATGGATTGAGTCAATCACTTTGATCCATATCCATAATACACAAGTCCATTTATGACTCTCATACTTGGATGGCTCAGATTCACTCTACCGATCCAACGGCCCATCACGGGCACAATTCCCTATAAATACTGACACACATTGCCATAAAGAGGTAGATTCTCATTCCTAGCTAAATCACTCACCTATTCTCAATAATGACTTGAGCGTCGGAGTGGCTTCGTAGGTACCCCCTCCCAGGCTCGCATTTACCTCTGGCCAGGCAGCAGGTGTCCTACCAACTGCAGACCACCCATCACTACAAGGTACAGAACAATTACCTTTCTTTTCAACCAAAAATAGTGACGACTAAAGTTGAACTTGTGCGGGTCATCTTTGTTTCAAACTGAAACATTATCACTTTCAGTTTTATATACAAGGAACACTTGACAAAGTCATCAATACTTGGGAGTCGGTTTTTTCGGATCATCGGCTATTTATGGAGTGTTTCAATGTTTTTAATGAAAGACTAATCTTTAAAAGTAAAATTCACATTTGCCAACATTGAATTTGTCCACCACGAAAAATCAAATATGAGAACACTAGGTCGACCCAATGATACCAAAGAGTCTACTAAAATAAGTTGAATATTTTAATTTTAATTTTTTTATCCACAAATTACTTAGTATTAAATGCCCTAATGAGATAGAAACACAACTCGTTATTGTATTAAGTGATTTAGAAAAATACTTCATATTATATAAAGATAAATATGAAATTGAGTATATGTCGGAGAATCTCGCTACTCATGTGTATCAAGCTTTTACGATTCGTGCGATTCTCCCTTATCAATAGAGATTTTATGACACCTGGAATTCGGACTTGAGAGTTTGCTATTTTCCAACATAATTTAAAGCCATGATAATAATGTTTGACTATTACTTATAAAGCCCATAAGGACTAAAAAATTCAACGCCAGACTTTTTAACTTTGACCAAAACCATTTTTATTTTTACAAGAGTAGTAGTATGTTGCGGGTCTAGAAAAAGTTGGCCAATTCGCAATTAGCAAAGTGGGAGAAAAAAACTACTACTCTCCTACGCACGAATCACTGAAGGCTTGACCAAACAACTCAAATTCTAACTTGGTCTCGCATATTTATTCATTCGTTCATTCATAGTCATCCCTCTCTCCTCTCCCATTCATAACCTCCAACCGTATATTGTGGCCACCCATGTGCAAATTAAATAAGACCAAACGCAGTCGGTAAGATATGTCTTTTCAATTGGGAGCAGTTTATGGTATTATTTGGGCACAACAACACAATCAGCCAGGAAAGTTTTTCTTAGATATGGTTGGTTATATATAGCAATAAAAAAAATATGGATATATATTGTTCCCAACCGAAAATTCTGATTGGCCGACCGATCGACTAAGTGAGTGTTTGGATGCGCGGTATAGCATCATCAAAGGCACGTCTAGCACTTTTGTGGACGTGATTTATTGCAGCAAAAACGAAGCTCCAATTCGTAGCTTCGGCGTTGATGTGACTTCCTGCCGTGGTTTTGGGGTTGACCCAGAATTTCTACCGCTGGCCCAAACAGACACTAAGTTCAATAATAAGTTCATTATCACATAGCTTATATAACAACTTTATATAGGGCCTCACTCTCCCAAATTTGGTATGTCGAAAATCCTACTAAAATACTATAGAGAGACATGCATGATTTAGGCGTCAGAGTAGCTTTGTAGGTACACCTCGACAATAGCTCATAGCCAATCGCCAGAGTCCGACGCGGAGGGTCTCACTCTCATGGAGTAGCCTTTGATACCTCATAAAAGAAACATTTTCTTAAAAAAAACAATTACATTTTTAATTAGCTACCCGATTAATATATTACTTAGTTATTTTAGACAAATTTATAGGCCCAATGAATCTATTATTAGATCAAACACATATGACCCATAAGCCCATTATTATGTTAAAATAATATAATAATAATAATATTAACACCAACCTTTCCAAAATATAATAACATTCTCAAAATTGTGTGCCAAAAAATAGTAGAATTAGGAAAGTTAAAAAATGATCACTTGATTGATAAATTATTAGGTGTTGTTCGGTAAAAAGTAGCAGATATCAGAGTGAATAGCAGATAAGCTAGCAGATAGGAGCTAATACGCTAGCTAATAGCAAATATGTGTTTGGTAAAATTAGCAGTTAAAATAACTAATAAATGTAGAATGACATAAAAGAATATTTAAATAATGATTAAATTATTTAATGATGACAAAATGTATAATGAGAAAAGATAAGTAATTAAAGAAAAGTAATAAGAGTAAAAATTCCAAAAAAAAGTGAGACGCTATAAGCTATCTCACTACAAGAATAGGCTGATTTAGCTACCAGATATTTCCGAGGGATTTTTTTCGGTTGCTAATATGTGCGTTTTCGACGGATAATTCCATCGCTACGTGTTTAAGGTGTTTCCCGCTTAACTTTCCGACGGATTTGAAATCCCTCGCTACTTTCCGAGGGACATTTCCGTCGGAAACGCATAAATATCCGTCGGAACCGTTTCTCACTTAAAAATAAAAGATAGATTCATCAACTCCATCACTTTCACTCTCACTTCTCACTCTCCACTTTCAGCCGCCACTCTCACCCTAACCCTAAACCCTCTCCACTCTCAGCCACCACTATCACCTTCACGTCGCCGGCGACCACAACTCTCACCGGCCACCACCGTTCCTTCTTCTCATTCCACTCCCTTCGTGCGATCCGACCCAAAACCTACAACCCATGAAAGCGCTGAACCCAGTCCCTTCCACTTCGTACTGAGTCCCTGAATCGATTTCACTTGGTCCCTTCCACTTCGTACCTTCAATCCCAACCAGCGACCATTCCTCCCTTCCACTTCGTTTTCATCTTGGAACCCTAACTCTTAATTTCTGGCAAAATCTGTTTGGCAACCAGTTCCTCCCTTCCACTTTGTTTTCTTCTTCAATTCGGTATTTGTGAGCCTTGGGAGCTTCAAATGGGTGTTGATTCTGACTTAGGAACACAAGGACTGTAGATAGATGTTTGGTTCAGAATTTTGGGGCTGGGTGTGAAGCTAGGAACTCGTGGGAGGCTTTTAGGACCATTAGGAGTTGATTTGTTGCTGAAATTCCGCCTTTGTTCGTGTTTTCTCGTCGTTTTACTCTCCGCTTCGAATTTCCTGTGAGTTCTGCGTTTTTATTGTATTTGGTTTCAGTAAAATATGTGTGTTGCTGTTCCTTGATGATAATTTGTCTTGAATGTTGGAATTGATGCTCGATTGTTGTTAATTTTGTTGTTAAAATTCACTGTTTTGATGGTCTGTTAGAAGTTTCGGTATTGCAATGACTGGGAACTAATCATTGATTGGAAAATTTTGTGGTTTGTCATTCTAGAAACTATACTCAATGATTGACATTTTGGCTTTAGTTTGGTTGCATTTGGACTTGTGTAGCTCAAGATATGAGCAGTACAAGTTAGGTTAGAATTCTGAAGATAATCTTGACATAAGTTCGGTACTTTGAGCATAGCACTTTCAAATGAACTCCTTTTTGCATAATTCCTGTTTTTTTTGAAAACTAGACAAGATTTTGTACTATTTAAGCACAAGTTTGAGGTCATTTGGATTTGTTTTGACCACTTTAGGAGAGTTCCAACTTAGGACAGTCACTGTCCCACTTTCTGGACATGTTGCTTTGTTTGCGAAAACTGCACAATTTGATCCAATATTTTGCAATTCTAAAAAAATATAGCAAGAAAGTAGACTTCATAAGCTTTCCGTAGAGGGGTCGTTTGCTAAATTCTGATATCCCATGGTTGAAGATTTTCATAGCCACACTTAGATGCAATGCATCTCTAATTTTTGCCTCTATTGGAGGAGGTATTGGAGCTACCCTTTTTCCTCCTGCAGTTTGCTAGTTGATTGGTAAGATTATGAATTAATGCATGCAATGCAAGCTCTGTCACATTGTCATTTTTTACTTGAATTGCTTTAAATAATTGAATCATGCAAAGTTGATTATTAATTTGTTTGATTTTCAGGTTGTGTTGTTGGTGATTTGGCTGGTCCGGTTATTGTAGCAGTTTGTGCTGGTTGGGTTCTTCACTTGGACCTTTAGTTTTAACATTTTAGGTTGAAGGAGACATCTCTGTATCTTATTAACTTATAGATATTGCTTTTTTCTTTTAATGCTATTGGTTAAAGCTGTGGCTATATATTATAGTAAAATGATTTACTGGTTTATTGTAAAACTGGTTTCATTCGCATATTGTGCACAAACTGCATTGTATTAGGTACTTTCAAGTGTTTTCCTTTAATAGTTGGAAGTTATGCATAGGAATTAACTTGAAGTCATATATGTAATCAACATCTTAATTATATATGTACCTCCCACTCTCCATATTTGTGATCATTTTTTCTCAAGAACTTTTACTCAACAGTTGCATTATCATCTCTTTCAATCTGTCTCTCTTTGAGAAGACCCTTACTGCTGCTGGTTTGCATGTTGCCCAAGGCAGTAAATTATGGGAAGCATACAGGCAATATGAGCATGCTATACTTCTAACCGTTGATGAAACCGATGCACTGGTTAGAACATTTATCTTTTCCTTACCATATAGATCTATCTTGATAGTTGCAGTGCTAAAACAATATTATTACTGTGGTAAATGTAGAAATGCGGTCCAAGCTAAATGTAGAAATTCAATTGAGAGCATTGCTTAATTTTGGTCTGTTGAAGAGAGTTTAAGAACAAAGGAAACTCAAAAACACAAAAGAAACTTGATTTAGTGGATAGCTTTGTTGTTACATGCTGTATGTTGAAGCATTTTGTAGCAATGTAGATTGTTCCATTTCTACAAGTTATTTTCTAGTGTTGCAGGCAAAAGATAAGCAAGTTCAACACATTAAAAGTTTATTCCATCGCCATTTGTCTGTTCCCCTTGCTAATATGAATTCAACACTTATGGCCTATAAAACTTGGGAGATGGAACTAGGAAATCTTCATGATGTATCCCGTGAAGATTTGCAGCTGTACGGGGGGATAAAGCAGCTGATATTGGAGCAAATGACAAGAATTCAACAGTGAATTGCGATCCGAATGCCTGCACAAAGGAAGGCAATGTAAAATTCTCCGGGGTGAATGATTTTGTAAGGCATTTCTTCAAGATGTTAGCTCATTGTAAAAATGGGTTCTTTGGGCTTTTTTAATACATAGGCAAAGGAAGAGCCATCTCTATCTCTAGGGGATTTTTTTTTTGACAAATCTATCTCTAGGGGATGATAAGGTTGCTTTATAGTTTCAATTGGAGAGTGTATGTTCCTGCCGTAACTATTATGAATTAATCAAAGAAGCTATTAATTACTCTAAGTTATTTCAATTTATCCTATTAGAGAGTTGCAATAGTTATACCTGAGTAGGGCTTTATTATAAAGAAATAATAAACATTTTATTATATTAATGAAATATGAGGCACATGATGTGGGTAAAATTTATAACCCAGGAATATCAGTATGTAATAAAAAATGTAATAGAAATTATTTGTGGAGCTTGAATTGATGATTGTTGGGATTTAGTTTTTTTTTTTTACAGTAAATTAATTTTTTCGACGGAATTTCTGAGTGATTTGCGAGGGATTTTCGATGGATATTTGCGAGGGATTTGTGAGGGATTTCCGACGGAAGCGTTTCCGAGGGAAAATTCCCTCGAAAATCGTTTGCGAGGAGCGTTTTCCCGACCGAATTTTGTCCGTCGAAAATGAGTATTAGTGACGGATTTTCTTGCTTTTGCGAGAGATTTTTCCCTCGGAAAGCACCGAAATTCTTGTAGTGTCTGCTCAAACAATGGAACCTGCAAGTATTCAAAGAGTCTAAAAATCTTTTTTATCTTAGGCCGGAGCGTCATCCCCTCACTTTAAAATTTTGTAAACATTAAAAATGTGAGAGGAAAATATCAATACATTTTTTTTACGATCAATAAAAAAGATCGTGCTTGTTTTTTTTTTTTACAAATATTTTATTGTCATTGTACAATGATCACATGTTTATATTCTTGAGATTGTTTGAATATCACGAGTCCCTATTTGATTTTATTTGAAAATAGCCAGTTCAACTATTAACCCAGCTTCAAGAAGGAATATAGGTAGGTACTTGGTACAACCCAGTCCAGTCTGGTGACTCGTGAAACATGTTTATATGATCTTTGAATTAGAGATGAATTCACGTTAATCTTTGAATATACTTTCTCATTATGACTTTTTTTTCTTTTAAATTTATTTCTTAGGTGGAAACTAATGATAATTAGTAATTTAATATGATCCACTACCTAAATTACACACATTCTCTAAAAAATGCACTCATTTTGAAACTCTCAAATCCGCAACAATACTCGATATCAGATTAAAGCCAATGCTTATAAAAAAAAGATCAAAGCCAACTCTCCTATCCGCAAAGCTAATATAAAAAAAAAACAGAGAATCAATCAATGGAGAAAATTTGGAGGGGGACAAAATAGATAATTACCTACTTTAAGTTTAAAAGTTACACAAAATTAAAAAATATGAAGAATACTTTTGTTTAATTCAAAATATATTTAGTTATAACATAAAAAAATTAGAAATATTAATCAATTTTATAACTATTTATTTTATTATTTGAAATAAAATCGGATCAGATGAGTAAAATAAACTAAAATAATTATTTCAAAGCAAAACTATACTATTATATTGAAAAACAATTTTGGTGTGAAGAAATACGTGTATAAAACATTGTCAAAACAAACACATATATAAAATAATAAATATATGTATATGGGACAGTAAAAAATATTATTATTTACACTTTTTGTATTCTATATGATTATCACACTATAAATTAAATAATTTTGCTTTGATTTCTGTTAAAAATATTTTTAAAAAATATGATAATGAAAAATTATTCATCATTTTGAAATAAAAATAGAAATAAATGATTTTGAGAGTATTATTTTCTTGATTTTCCGTGAGACTATGGGTGGTTGTTCATATATAGTTACTTTTTACAATGGGTGCACGTTTAAGGTGTGGAATTACCGGAAAATCTGCTACTTTTGCATTGAGTACATGTTTGAAGCGTGGAATAGAAAACAAAAATGAGTTTAATTTATATACACAATAGGTGTATGCATCTTGTATACTATCTACTAATCACTTTCTGATATATTATTAAAGAGAAATTGGTCAATTGGTAACCAACCACTTCATGCATTGTGATTGACGGTGGTTGTAAAACCCTATACGCCTATTGTGTATATAAGATAAACTCAAACGAAAATACTTGCATGTTAAACAGCCTGGTTTGCACTGATAAAAAAAAAGACTGGTTTGCACGTCAGAATTAAATTGCATATGCCTTCTTCATTTATTGGTATTTTTCCTCCATAAAAATTAGTGTTCGAGTTAAATAAAATTTTTTCCAAGGTAAAACAAAAAATCATTTTTAATGCGAATATTAAATGATATTTTCTTATATGCGGATTAAACTGAGGATTTAAAAAATTATTTTTAGTCATAAAACAAGAGCGATTAATGCCGACAGATATGTGAGTCCATTTTTTTTATAAATTAGGTATCATCTGTGCGCAACGGTAGAGACTAGTCCCTCGAGCCGGGTAGGACCACAATGGGCGGCAAAGCTCTCCCTCAAGAGATTTAACACTGCTGTATGTCCAAGGCCGGATTCGAACCCAGGACATTGGTTAAGCTGAAAAATACCTCTACCATCTCATCCAAGTGCGGTGCTCTTGGGTATATGTAAGTCCATTTGATACGCAATTTAAGGCCAAAATTTCTCTAATGGTTAACGCACTCAAATATAAAAAAATTATTTCCTAACGCACCCAATTGAAAGTTTTATAAAAATGTGTCCATTTGAGAATTTTACCTACTAATTTAAATATAAAAATTAGGTTTGAAAATATCCCTAATTTAACTTCAAATTTAGGTGTGAGTGGTTAACGCACACCATTAAAAAACAAATTTAGTTAGTACTCAAATTCGATCCCCGAAGATAGCACAAATTGAAGTCATGCTTTACTTACATTCCAATCGAACTCCAAATTAGTGATATCAATTTTCTCTCCACACCGGAGCGAGCGCAAAAACCTAAAAAAAAACTATGAGTTATGTTGAATTGTTGTTAAGCATTAAATTGGGTTAGCTAGTGAAATGCACACGAACTATACTAGTTTTATTGTGGAAATGAATCAGACATTGAGTCCATCCATATCCATTTCCGCGTGGACTCTTGTCATTACCGACCAGAGAGCTACACATGCCCCGCGCCTAACAAACATGCCAATCATGCCTTCCATGGAGAGGATATATGCACCCTTTTATTCCATGGAGTATAATTGTACAACACGAATACGGGTATATACGTCCCTAACCTGAATACATACAACCAACCGTATAAAAAAAGGTCTATTGCAAGTGGTATATTGCTGCTATTTGCTAATGCTAGCTCTCCAAAAACAGTACGACAATTAATTTTCTTTACTAATAATGTTGGGTCCTGTCTGCTTTACCAACTCCTGCCTAATATTCAACCCAAAGGCGCAGGTGGCATACACGACGCGAAGCTTCATTTTAATATTTGGACTGACCAATACATTACATTACATTCTTCTATCTGAAAATCAACATTACTTTTGTGCCGCCTATAAATAACTGCCCCCAACTCCATTCCTAGTCACTCCCTTCTATAACTAAATTATCATTCATTCATACAAAGTTTGATTTGATCACACAAAACACTTGGGATCTCGTCAATTTCAATTACCTTTACCTCTAAACTAGAAACCATTTAGAAACAACAACAACAACAACAACAAAGAGAGTCTAGTCTATATGGGGCTTATGATGAAGGAACAACCTCAATTGTTGTCTAAGATAGCCACTGGTGATGGACATGGTGAAACATGCTCCTATTTTGATGGATGGAAGGCTTATGATAAAGACCCTTTTCATCCTATCAAAAATCCTCACGGTGTTATCCAAATGGGTCTCGCAGAAAATCAGGTAGTTTAACTTCCACTTCCAACGTTGGAAGACTTGCACAATAAGAATATACAATCATTTTGCCCATCCTATGTTTGTTTTAATTAAATTATTATCTTTTTTTTCTCTTTTTGCAGCTTACTTCTGAATTGGTTCAAAATTGGATGATGAGTAACCCAGAAGCCTCAATTTGTACACCAGAAGGAGTACATAATTTCAAAGAGATGTCTAATTTTCAGGATTACCATGGTCTCCCCGAGTTCAGAAACGTGAGTGTGACAATACAATATTAATCCAGAAATTAACAAGTTTGATTATTTATATTTGATATAAATTAACTAATATATAAGTTGAACTTAAATTTGGACAGGCTGTGGCTAAATTCATGAGTAGAACAAGAGGAAACAGAGTCACTTTCGACCCAGACCGTATTGTCATGAGTGGTGGTGCAACTGGTGCACATGAGGTCACTGCTTTTTGTTTAGCAGATCCCGGTGAAGCTTTTTTGGTGCCCACTCCTTACTATCCTGGGTAAGTAATGGTGATAAATTCCATTCAATTTCAATTAAAATATTTTAAATTTCTCTTTGGTCCTATTTATAAAAAAAAATATGCGGTTTTATATTCATCTATCTGGTCTATAATATAGTCACTGATTCTATCAGAAACTTACATCTTGATCACTTTCTAATAAGAAACTGATTTTCCTAATGCAGATTTGATCGAGATTTAAGGTGGAGAACAGGAGTTAAACTCGTTCCAGTTATCTGTGAGAGCTCAAACAATTTCAAATTAACAAGACAGGCTTTAGAAGAAGCCTTTGAGAAAGCCAAAGAAGACAACATCAGAATAAAAGGCTTACTCCTTACTAATCCATCAAACCCTCTAGGAACTGTGATGGACAGAACAACATTAAGAACCGCAGTTAGCTTCATCAATGAAAACCGAATCCACCTAATAAGCGACGAAATATACGCTGCCACGGTTTTCAGTAACCCTAGTTTCATAAGCATAGCTGAGATAATAGAAGAAGAAACAGACATTGAATGTGATCTTAACCTAATTCACATTGTTTATAGTCTTTCAAAGGACATGGGATTCCCTGGCTTTAGAGTTGGAATCATATACTCTTACAACGACGCTGTTGTAAATTGCGCGCGCAAAATGTCGAGTTTTGGATTAGTTTCAACACAGACACAATATCTTATGGCATCAATGTTATCAGATGATGAGTTTGTTGAAAGGTTTTTAGCAGAAAGTGCAAAGAGGTTAGCACAAAGACACATGGTTTTCACAAATGGACTATTGAAAGTTGGTATTAAGTGTTTACAAAGCAATGGTGGTTTATTTGTGTGGATGGATTTACGTCATCTTTTAAAGAAGGCGACATTCGAATCAGAAATGGAGTTATGGAGAGTGATTATTCATGAAGTTAAGATTAATGTTTCACCTGGTGCTTCTTTTCATTGTCATGAGCCAGGTTGGTTTAGAGTGTGTTATGCTAATATGGATGATATGGCAGTGCAGATTTCTTTGCAGAGAATTAGGTCATTTGTTCTTCAAAGTAAGAAGGAGAAGAAACCTTGCTGGCATAGTAATTTGAGGTTGAGCTTCAAATCTAGAAGGTTGGATGATATTATGATGTCACCTCATTCTCCTATGCCTCAATCACCTCTTGTTAAAGCCACCATTTGAGTTGGTGTATTTATCTGCAATGTTTATTAGAAGTAATATATAGCTAATTGGAAGAATTTTTAATTAGTTCATCAGGCTGGGTATAATACATAGCTCTGCTAGATTTGTACTTTTGACAGCAATAACAGCGAATTCCTGATATTTGATTTTGTAACCAAGTCATAGTCCCTTCAATATGGGGACACTTTTTTCTTCTTTTTTCACTTGCCAAATCATGATGGGTTCATGGTGAAAGAAGATTATAGAATTTGTAAGGTTATTTATTGGTTTGGAAGAGTTCAGAAAATGTATCTTTTATGTTACTCAAATTTGTATGGCCAGCAATGAATAAATTGTTAATTTCCTATCACATGATTAATTAATTAATTATACAGATGAGTCACTGCAACCTTGCATGATTAGCTAGAAGACTCATACCGTAAGTTTGCAATCTGAGCCTAATTTACTAAGAATAGAATAGAATAACTGTAGTTTGATCTTTGACCAAATAGATTTATTGACTTCACAAAGTATATCATTTTTTGACCAAGACAAAAACCATCTATAATTTTGTCAAAAAAAAAAGCCATCTATAATGTCCCTAGATTCATGCCTAACATGTATTCATGGTGATGAAATTTAGAAACAGCTTGACAGTAGTACCATTTATCGAGTTTTCAATCGAAATTCGAAAGCCTAATAGTTATCAAACCAATTTATGAGAAGTCACTTAAACAGAAGCATTGATATGAGCTCCAGAAGTGATACTACTCTAATCACTAAAATAAGCTAATGGTAGAAATCTGCTTGCTTCTTTCATTCATGAATCATTCCTTTATACAAAAATCTAGCCAAAAAGGACAAGTCTTCTAGAAAGATTCTCAAAATAAAACCAACCGTACAGTGCTAGCTGGCCAAAATAAAACATAAAATTTAAAATGCAAGAAAAACAAAAGAGGAGAATCTATGATAGATTTCCTTTATAGCACATGCAGCAGCATTTGAGGGATATTCCTTCCATCAACTAAGTGACAAATTCATTCCAACGAGTGGGCTTGTGGTAACTCTCTCGGGCCATGCTGAGTTGTTATTGGGCTCAACTGAATTGTTAACACAATTCATCTTCATCGAAAAATTTATTACAAACAAGATCTGATAGACTACACTAAGCTAATCACTAGATCTAGGATTGCAAGAGAAGAAAGAAACATAAAACAACTTCTGATATTTCATATGCCCCAAAGGATGCAGCAAATACACTTAAATACTTAGGGTTTTCAAAGGCTAATGGATCAGACACAATTGGGCCACGGGCCACTTAAGGTAAACATAGACTAAATAAAAACAGCATAAGGTTCGTTACTAATTTCACCCCCCAGAATTATTGAACAAAGCCTTTCAACCATCCAGGTTTTTGGGCCAAACAAATGGGCCTGCTGGTTGCCACCCCCAAATTACTAACATTACTCCCGAATTCCATGAGAACCTTGTCCTCAAGGTTCGAGGCGCCACGTGGCAGAATGGTGTTGGTTGGCGCAAGAGGTGCGGATCCGTGAGAGAGAATGTGCCTTGAGATCCGGTTTTGCATCCAACGGACGCGCTTCACGTGGCAGAGAGTTGTTGGGATCCAACGGTGCAGAAGGGAGCGCGCTGTTCCGTGGAAGTACCGCAGGCGCGACAGCTGGCTGGGACAACAACGTTTCCTTCAACGCAGATCTGGGGAAGAGGAAACGTGTTGGGCTGTGTGGTGCATTGACTTCCGCATCATGGATCAACGGTGTGGATTGCTTTCGCAGGTATCCGTTCGCATCGTGTGGTTCCGCGAGAGGCGCGCTGTCCCGAGGGCGCAGAGCAGGTGCGCGTGATGCGGCATGCTCAGGCGCGTGTGTCAGCTGCTGGACAGGCGTTGGGGAGCGTGCGAGATCAGATGGTGAGGATGGCTTGCGTGAATCGAGAGCAGGATCGCACGGTGCAGAGTGGTTGGCGTGTATTGGGTGCCGGGCTTCGCCTTTTACTCCACCTTGAGGGTATCCAATGTATTTCAACGGGTCTGATGCATCTTTAAAATTCAATGGTCCAGATTTAAGTGCTGTTGAGGTGTCCAACGAGCCAGTATAAATAGCACCCTTAGGCACCCCTGTGGTTGCACTTTCATTTAAGTCCATTGTAACTATACTTAAACCTTGCACTTTAGCTTCCATTTTCTCAGAAACTTCAACCAAATCTAGCTGTTTGTTTTTAGAGCCCCTCGAATTTTCAGATAAAAATGCCTCTGCTTCAGTTAAACCAGTCACTTTACTTCCTTCAGTTAAAGAGCTTAGCTGCTCTTCTGTCTTCTCATGCACACCCAGCTCGTTTCTTTCTCTATCTGCTTCAGACTTCCCTTCTTTATTTTCTAAGTCCGGAATATTCAAACCATCTTCTGTATCTTCAAGCTCCTTAAGATTATGAGCTTGAAAATCACCTCCAAAATAAGGACACAACTGAGAAACGTGCACCACTGGGTGCATACGAGATTCAGATGGGAGTTCCAGTTCGTATGCTACCTTCCCAATGCGCCGGAGAACCTTGAATGGGCCGTAGTAACGCTTGGCCAGTTTTTGTGAAGATCTGCGTGTAAGAGTTTGCTGGCGGTAAGGTTGTAGACGCAAAAGAGCCAGATCTCCAATGTTGAAGGTATAGTCTCTCCTTTTTTTGTTAGCTTGGTCTACCATTCTTTGTCTGCTTCTTTTTAAGTTCTCTTTCAATGCTTTCAGTATCTGTTGTCTCTATTGCAGAATGAACTCCAAGTTGTCAAGATCTGTTGCACCTGTAACATAATATGGAACTGCTGGTGGTGGTCGGCCGTAGAGTGCCTGGAAGGGGGGCATCTGAATGGCCGAATGAAAAGAGGAGTTATGTCAATACTCTGCAAGATGCAAGAACTTGAACCATTTACGAGGGTGATCACTTGTAAAACAGCGAAGATACGTCTCTAGGGAGCGGTTGACAACCTCAGTCTGGCCATCGGTCTCCGGGTGGTAAGCAGTGCTGTACTTTAGAGTTGTTCCCTGCACGCGGAAAAGTTCTTTCCAGAAGTTGCTTAAAAATAAGGGATCTCTGTCAAATATGATGGATTTAGGGATGCCATGGAGGCGGCAGATCTCGACTGAGAATCTAGTGGCCAGATCTACTGCAGAGTATCTGGTTGGCAGTGCTATGAAGTGAACAAACTTTGTGGGTCTGTCGCAAATCACCCAGATGGCAGTGTGTCCAAAAGAGTTTGGAAGGTGAGTTATAAAGTCCATTGTAAGTTCTTCCCAAACCTGATTTGGTGATGGCAATGGTTGAAGTAACCCTTGTTTTTTTGTGGTAGGTACTTGTTGTGCTGGCAAATGGTGCAGTGCTTGATGAAAA
Organism: Astragalus membranaceus; assembly: GCA_039519185.1. Lineage (NCBI taxonomy): Eukaryota > Viridiplantae > Streptophyta > Magnoliopsida > Fabales > Fabaceae > Astragalus > Astragalus membranaceus. The sequence continues at coordinate 165,967,815 of CM076850.1, forward strand.
GTTTAACATCTCTATGGATTCCTGGCCATGAAAAGGAGGCAAAGAGTCTCGCCAAGGTGGGTTTAACACCTGAGTGACCGGCTACAGGGGTGCTGTGATATTCAAGCAGAAGGGTCTTCCGTAGATCTGCTGAGTCAGGTATGAAAAGTTTGCCCTTGTAATAGATCAAGTCATTTGAGTAACTGTAATCGTTCTTCATGTCTGTTTCTGATGTGCACTTTTGAACTAATTCCTTTCCCTTGTCATCTGTCTTGTAATACCTTTGGAGTTGGGCAATAAGTGTTGGGATTGGAGATGAGATTGCAGAGAGCAGTGTTGCATCCTCTGTATATTTGCGGCTAAGTGAGTCCGCAACCAGATTAGACTTGCCAGGTTTGTAGTAAATATCAAAACTGAACCATTGTAACTTAAATGCCCATTTCTGTTGTTCTGGTGTTTGAATCTTCTGAACAATGAGGCTCTTAAGGCTCTTTTGATCTGTGTACAGGTGAAAATGCCGACTCAAGAGGTACTGACACCACTTTTTTATTGCTTCAGTGACTGCAAACATTTCCCGCACATACACTGAGGCAACTTGCATCCGGGGTCACATCTTTTTGCTGAAGAAAGCTAAGGGGTGACCGTCTTGGGATAGAAAAGCACCAATGGCAGTAGCGGAGGCATCAGTTTCGACCACAAAGACCTTGGTAAAATCAGGGAGAGCAAGCACTGGCACTGATGTAATTTTCTGTTTTAACTCTGTAAATGCCACTTCGGCATCTGTACTCCATGTAAACTTAGTGGAACGCAACAAATCGGTGAGAGGAGCGGCGAGAGAGGCGTAGTGACGTACAAATCGTCTATAGAAGCTGGTGAGGCCTAAAAATCCCCTGAGTGCCGTGAGTGAACGTGGCTTTGGCCAGTCTAGTATAGCTTGAACTTTATCGGGATCTGGGGATACACCATTAACAGAGATAACATGGCCTAGGTAATGAACAACATCAACTGCAAAAACACACTTAGACAGCTTTGCAACAAAATGATAGGTCTGAAGTAAATCTAAAACAAATTTTAAATGAAGTAGATGATCAGATAAACATCGGTTATAGATTAAAATATCATCAAAGAAAACCAGAACAAACCGTCGTAAGAAAGGTCTTAGTAAATCGTTCATTGCTGATTGAATTGTAGACGGCGCGTTAGACAGCCCAAAAGGCATGACTAAGAACTCGTAATGTCCGTCAAACGTGCGAAAAGCTGTTTTGTGAGTATCTTCTGGTGCAACCCGAATCTGGTGATAACCTGAGCGTAGATCTATCTTGGTGAATATTTTAGCTGAGCCAAGTTCATCAAGAAGCTCATCGATAGTGGGGATTGGGAATCTGTCCTTAACAGTGACTGCATTTAGTGCTCTGTAGTCAACACAAAACCTCCAAGTTCCATCTTTCTTTTTAACCAACAAAACTGGGGAGGAGTAAGGGCTATTGCTTGGGACAATAGTGTCTTCTTGTAACATGTCATGGATTAGAGAGGTCATAGCTTCTTTTTGGGAGTGAGGGTAACGCTAGGGTTTGACATTGATGGGGGGTGTGTTTGGGAGTAGTGGGATGTGGTGGTCATGAGGTCTGGGGGGTGGTAGGCCACGTGGTTCTTGAAAAACAGTTGGGTAGTTTTGGAGTATAGAGTTAATCTCAGGTGATAAGGTATGGGCTATTGAGTCAATGAGGTTGTTGGTGGGTTTGTGGGTGTTCAAGGCTCTGTCTTGGGGCTCAAAGCTTAGGAGATGAAGTGAGGCAATTGAGTCTGTATGTAGTAGGTGGCACAGTTGGTGATAGGTAGTTTGGGCTGGGCTGGATTTAGGTTCCCCCTTTAGGGTAATTGGCTCATTATTGTGTTGGAAAGTGATTGATGGTATAGAGAAATCTGCCTGAATGGGGCCCAAGGTTCTAAGCCACTCCATCCCAAGGACTACATCAGCACCTTCAATTGGGAGTAAGTAAAATGGTAAGCAAAAGGATTGGTTCTGTAGGTTGATAGAAACGTCGTTACAAATCCCTTCACATTGTAAGTGGGAACCATTTCCAACCATGACAGAGAATGCTGGGATTTTTGAAGTGGGTAGTTTCAAATGCTCCGCAATTCTTGGTTGGAGTATGTTATGTGTGCTCCCAGTGTCAACTAGAACCATAACTATCAGTCCACTAACTAGGCCGTAAAACCTGAGTATTTGAGGGACAAATTGACCTGTTAGAGTTTGAGGTGATAGTTGAAAGTAAGTTTCTTCTGGTCCCATTACAATTTCTTCATTTTGAGTTTCAGTGGGGTCTAGTTCTTCACCTTCCTCAAGCATGAGTAAGAGATATCGGCCACTAGCACATTTGTGCCCCGAAACGAATTTCTCATCACAATTGTAACATAGACCTTGAGCACGGCGCTCTTCCCGTTGGGCTGGACTGATGCGCCTTATAGGGTATTTGGGTTGGTTTGGTTTTGGTGGGGTTGGGGTGTTTTGGGTGGTGGGTGTAGGGGTTGGGTTTGGGCTGTCTTGTGTGAAGGTGAGTTTGTGTTTGAGGTTTGGCCATAGGTTTGGGGAAAGGGTTTTGAGAATTTGGGTTTGGCGGCTTTAATCTTATCCTCAATGAGTTTGGCTAGACCAATAGCTTGAGAAATTGAATAGGGTCGTTGTATGGCTATTTCATTTCTGATTTCTTGGTTTAAGCCCGAGATAAAACAATTTAAAATCGCATCAGCTGGTAGCCCTAAGACTCTATTTCCCAATTTCTCAAAGTTGGCTTGGTATTCAGCAACCGACCCAGTTTGTCTAAGCTTAAAAAGTTGGGCTTGGTGATTTTCATAGGTAGAGGGACCAAACCTTAGCTCTAGCGCTCTAGCAAAGGTTGTCCAATCAGCAAGTTGGTTGTTGTGATGCATCCATTTAAACCAACTAAGTGCTTCCCCTTTCATATAAAATGAAACCATAGGCAAACGATTTACCATTGGAATGTTGTAAAAGGAAAAAAAAGTGCTCAGCTTGGAACAACCATTCCAATGGATCTGTTCCATCAAAAATTCCCATTTCTACTTTTGGTTGTCTATAAGGGGTCTGAGGGGTAGTTTGCGAAAACTGTGGAGAGTACATCTGCTGCATAAAATTAGGGAACATATTTTGGTAAGGTGAGGGGTTGTATGGGGAAATTTGGGAAAATGCAGGGTGGGTTGTTGGGCCATATATGTTAGGGGATGGTATAAGTGGTGGTATAGGTGGTGGTTCAGATCCAGCAAGGGAAACAGTGGGTTGGCTCGAGGTGGGTTGAGTCAGAACTGTGGGTATTGGGGTAGAGACAGTGTGGGAAACAACATGTTCGTAACCAGGGGGTAATAAAGGGGAAGAAGGGTTACCTGATGAAGGAGAGTGCTGTTGTGCAGGAAACCTGTCATTAATCAGTTTTGTGAGTGTCTCGAATCGTGAATTCATTAGCTGTTGTTGATTATCCAGCCTTGTATTCACAGTACCCAGCTGTTCACCCAGTTGTTGCTCAAGCTGCTGGTTATTTTCATGGAGGACAACATCCATGTGTTGATAGGAAAGCTTGAATGGCATCATCCAGATCCTTGGATGTTGGGTTGGTAGCTTTTGGAGGCATTGAGAAACAGAATGAAAGCATCAATTGATAGACTACACTAAGCTAATCACTAGATCTAGGGTTGCAAGAGAAGAAAGAAACATAAAACAACTTCTGATATTTCATATGTCCCAAAGGAGGCAGCAAATACACTTAAATACTTAGGGTTTTCAAAGGCTAATGGATCAGACACAATTGGGCCACGGGCCACTTAAGGTAAACATAGACTAAATAAAAACAGCATAAGGTTCGTTACTAATTTCACCCCCCAGAATTATTGAACAAAGCCTTTCAACCATCCAGGTTTTTGGGCCAAACGAATGGGTCTGCTGGTTGCCACCCCCAAATTACGTTGCCACCCCCAAATTACTAACAAGATCCTTGTCACCTCACTCTCCTATGCCTCAATCACCTCTTGTTAAAGCCACCATTTGAATTGGTGTATTTATAATGTTTAGAAGTATAACTAACTGGAAGAATTTTTGGTTAGTTTATTTGTTATCAGGCAGGGTATGTAGCTGCTAGATTTGTTCTTCTTTTGTCACTTGCCAAATCATGATGGGTTCATGGTGAAAGAAGATTATAGAATTTGTAAGGTTATTTATTGGTTTGGAATAGTTCAAAAAATATATGTATTATGTCAAATTTGTATGGCAAATGATGAACAAATTGTTAATTTCCAATCAGTATCTATACTAGTATATATACTCTAGAAAACAACACAAGATTAATTGATTGATTATACAGTTGAGTCACTGCAAGCTTGCATGATTAGAATACTCATACCGTAAGTTTGCAATCTGAGCCTAATTTACGAAGAATGGAATAGAATAAATGTAGTTTGATCTTTGACCAAACAGATTTATTGACTGACTTCACAAAGTATATCATTTTTTAACCAAGACAAAAACCATCTATAATGTCCCTAGATTCATGCCTAACATGTATTCATGGTGATGAAATCTAGAAACATTCGAATTTTCAATTGAAAGCTTAATATAGTTATCAAACCAATTTATGAGAGAAGTCACTTAAACAGAAGCATTAAGAATCAAAATAATCACTCCATTAATTAAACTTAGGTTCAAACCACATTTGCAGGAGAGGATCCACACATTGTCTTGCCACGCTGTATTTGTGTCGTTCCGCCACTGTGCCGGAAACTTCATTTACTAGGTAAGAATACAAAATAAACTAAGTAAATAAAGATAATTGAAAAACTAGCCGATTAGGAACATTGTTTATATCTTTTACCAATGATTCTCGTTCAAACATTGAGAATACTGAATAGATGAAACAAGATTACAAGATGACAAAAAACAATATGTGCTTTCTTGAACATTTTGGAAAGGCAATTCAACGACGCACGACAGTACCAACGTAGTACTTTGCATGTTCGTCGAAAGTTGTGTATTTGTTAGAGTTCTTTGCACACTCACCTTCAGATTCAGATTTCACCGGCTCAACATTCAAAATTCGCACACTCACCTTCTCTACTCTCATATTTCCCACACCACAAACTCGCCACCGCCTGGGACTTGTTCAGATGACAAAAAATGATTGACAGTGATTTGGTGTGAAGTTTCAATTGTATTATTTTTAAAGAAAATGGGTTAAAGATCATTGGTGGTTGAGTAGGATTCCTGGATCCCTGAGGTTTGACTTTATTGATGAGAGATCTTTTTTGGCTGAAAGCGTGAGTTTATTAGCAAAGTTAGAATATATATATTTTCTTTTCCCTAATCTAGTTTGTTTTTTTATTTTACTTTTTTCTATGAGAATTGCTTTTTATTCCAATTTAGAACAGTTCAGATAACTTTATTAAATAACTTTATTAAACTCTAGTCTAAAAAAATTTGGGTTCACTTCTCATAACATAACACCTAACCCGATACTTCAAAAATGGAGACGTACCTGTGTCGGATATGTATTCGATACGGATACGTACTCAAAGAGTATCTAATAATTTTTTAATTCTTTTTAAAAAATATTTGACTCGATACTTTTCAGATACATCTTTGATACTTCTTACCAACTAAGGATACTTCTCAGATACTTTTTCGATACCTCTTACCAACTAAGCACGTGATTGTCACTTATATATGATACAATTTAATACCTCAATAACTAAAAGACAAAATTATATGTTTTTTCGTAATACAATAATAGAAGAAATAATACATTGTGATATGAGTGGGATAAATATACGTAACTATCTCTATTTGATAATATCACAAGTATATTGACTAATGATATGTTTATGTTTTATTGACCAATTACGTACTAATATGAATATCTTAGTCTATAAAAAGTCATCTATTTCTACCACTGACTATTCGTATTATACGATTTCGGGTGGTCTCAGTTACTTGTCCACAATTACTTTTTATGACTAGTCACTCATACATAGGTGTGTCGGTTGTCCTCTTCCTTTCATCCATATATTTTGTGTGATTTTTTTTATCTATTTGGACAGTTTTTTTTCATATCTATAAAATGCAATATTTCAGTTTTTCATCTTTGTTTTTTTCTATTTGTGTTTCTATTCTATTTTATTTTTTGTTGTGTTTTTATATATTTAAATTTTAATTTAATTTTTTATTAAAGTATCCCAACCGTGTCCTATCTTGATTTTCAAAATTTTCCCGTATCCCCGTATCCGTATCGTGTCGTATCGCGTATCGTATCCGGTATCCAGGCTTCATAGCATAACACAGTTTGGAAAAAAATGTCAAAAAAACTAATTTTAGCAGTTCAAAAAAAACTTTAATTTAACAGTTCAGTTCAAAAAAACTGTGAACTGAATTGTGTTAACAGTTTGGTTCGTGAACTATTAACTCAGTTCGGTTTGCACAAACCGCTTCTATCAGTTCAGTTCGGTTCAATTCGGTTCTTCACCTGAACTGAACCATGAACAGGCCTACGAATGTGACTAAATTAAGTAGATTTTTTATTTTTATTTTTTAATAATATAACAATATGTAAAACCGTCATCTAAACTGATCCTAAGCAAACCGGTTGTTGCAGTTTTCAGTTTGGTTTGGATTGATTTGTGGAGATAGAGAGAATGCAGAGAGATGCAGGAAGAGTGTGAATGAGAGTATCCAAGTCAAATTTATGTTTCCATATCGAAATGCATTAAGATTCGCAAAAAACAACACAATCTAGAGAGAGTTCAGTGAATGCATGTCGCTCAAAATCATGGTTGTCGTTTGCAATGAGTTAGGTTCTTTGGTGTCATTCTTCTTCGTGGTTTATGGTTTGTTTGGGAAGGTTTTGCGGCCGTGAACAGAAACTAACGCCGTGGGACGTGATAATGGTTCACGGTTTGTGGTGATGAGAGACGACGCGGCTCGTGAACGTCATAGTTTCAAACCTCATGAACGAAAGAGTTCGCCACCGTACGTCGTTCTTTGGAAATTGTGAAGATATTGATTAAGAGTAGAAAATCATGTGTGGGAGAGTCCATTACCATATCTATAGAACCTCTAAATCAAACCAATCATTACATACAGATGACTTCACTCTGTATTCCATTGAGCTTAGGGGAATTAATTAGTGGAGGCAAACTAATTCGTGTTTTAATTAATTTATGTTGATAAAATAACCACTTGTCCACTTCATAACTTTTTGAGAGAGCTTTCAAAGAAAAATGAGTATTTTTCAAATTCAATCGGTAACCAAACATTTGCCAAATGCGATATGAGTGGAGGATCTAAGCTAATTAATTTACATCTAGAAGGTTGCCAATTCTTTAATATGATCTTGGGCTAGCAGATAAAATCACCACCGGTTGCTGAAGTGGCGGGGGTTACATGGGTGATGTGGCATGTCAGTGCCATGTGACACAAAGACTCAATCAAATGATGACATGTGGTAGTGACGTAATTGATGATGTCATGCTCGAATCATTTGTTAGCCACGTCAGTTTTTTGGATGGAAAGTTAACGAATTGACTAAACTAGAAGTGTTTTGTTTTTGCAAGGGTTTTTTAAATTTTTTTTTTTGCAGTGACCAAACTGGATTTCTGGGATATTTGCAGGGACGGAACATACCTATAAGTTTTGAATCTATATCTTATAAGCCGCTTGTCATTGGTGGCGCCAAAATGCAGCAACTTTTTATGCCCCAACTTCAAGCTTATTTACTCCAAATGCCACTTTTCTTTTCTTCATATTTTAATGTTCTTTTTTTTCATATTTTTAATGTTCTTCTCTTTTAAAATGTAAAATACGATGTTAAGCAGTGTGTTTTGAGGTAATTTATGATTCAGAAAAAAGTTTAACTGTTCAAATACCGAAGTTCCTTCCTCAATAACCTGTTTGGTCAAAAAAATAATAATAAGTTTGTGACAAAATACCTAAAGTGCGACGGTAAACAGTGTATTTTGGGGTACTTTAGAGTCTTGAAAAAATTTTAGATGTTCAAATACGCGAAGTTCTTTCCTCAATAACCTGTTTGATGAAAAATAAAAAAAAAATTGTGGCAAAATACGTAAAATGTGATGCTAAGTAGTGTGTTTTGGAGTACTTTAGGGTCTAGAAAATTTTTTAGATGTTTAGATACGCAAAGCTCATTTCTCAATAACCAGTTTGGTGAAAAAAAAATTCGTGATAAAATACGTAAAGTGCGATGCTAAACAGTGTTTTTTGGGGTACTTTAGCATTCAAAAAAAAATTAATTATTCAAATATGTGAACTTCGTTCCTTAATTGCACTTTTGGTCCCCCTATTATGACCAATTTTCGATTTTGGTCCCTGAACTTTTAATTTGACGATTTTGGTCCCCCTATTTTCCCAATTTGAAAAATCAAGGTTCCCCACCCCAATTTTGACTCAGTTGACTGACTGATCCTACGTGGCAGCCCACGTGGACTGCCACGTAGGCACACCCCCCCCCACCCCCACCCTTCTTCTTCCTCGTGAACCCCCCTCCCCCCCCACCCCACCCCCACCCACCCACCCCACCCCAAACCACCACCGACCCCACCCCACCCCCATCCCACCCCACCCCACCCCACCCCACCCCCCACCGTGAACCCTCTCCCTCCCCACCCCACCCCCCCCACCCCACCCCTCCCCGTCGGTCTCCCTCCCCTCCGCGTCGCTCTCGCTCTCCCTCCCCTCCCCGTCGCTCTCGCTCTCGCTCTCCCTCCCCTCCCCATCGGTCTCCCTCCCCCTCCTTCGTCGCCTCCCCATCGGTCTCCCTCCCCCTCCCCGTCGCTCTCTCTCTCTCCCTCTCTCTGCGCGAAGATCTCTCTCTCTCACTCTCCCAGATCGCAGATTTGCGATCCTCTCCTCTCCCCGTCGCGTCGGTCGCTCTCAGTGGTGGGTTGGGTTGGGGTGGGGTGGGATGGGGGTGGGGTGGGGTCGGTGGTGGTTTGGGGTGGGGTGGGTGGGGTGGGGTGGGGTCGGTGGTGGGTTGGGGTGGGGTGGGGGGGTGGGGGTGGGGTGGGGGGGAGGGGGGTTCACGAGGAAGAAGAAGGGTGGGGGTGGGGGTGGGGGGGTGGGGGGTGGGGTGGGGGGGGGTGTGCCTACGTGGCAGTCCACGTGGGCTGCCACGTAGGATCAGTCAGTCAACTGAGTCAAAATTGGGGTGGGGGACCTTGATTTTTCAAATTGGGAAAATAGGGGGACCAAAATCGTCAAATTAAAAGTTCAGGGACCAAAATCGAAAATTGGTCATAATAGGGGGACCAAAAGTGAAATTAAGCCAAAGCTATATAATACAATAGTTATGAAGGTAAAAGGCCAATCATAATGATGCTGACAAATCCATGTTCCCTTTCAGAACTAATTTAGAGAGGAAAAAGCTAAAGTATAACAGGACCAGAAGAAGTAGCTGTTTTAAACAAACCAGTAGAAATCTCCTTGTCGATCATGAAAATGAATTTTAAAGTCCCCAACCAAACCAACTCTGTCAGCCCAGGCTCCCCCGGCAATGCAAATACCACAATTCCTTTCCTCGGTGCACTGATCCAGAAATCTTCTGGCTGCAAACAAGTTTCAAGGCATATTCAGTAATCAAATTCAAATGCTAACATTGAGGCTTTGGGAAAAAAATCAAAATTCATCAAAGAAGGCATCAGAAATGGCATGCTTTGGTTCTATTAATTCTAAATCCTGTGCAGATCATGCACAAAACACCATAGGATACACAACTCATGCACAAAACTATGCAATCTAGTAATTACCACTCTACAATTTCATCATGAAAAAAATATAATAAAGCATTTCAACCATTTCAACCATTTCAACAACATGTGGAAAGTGGGAGGAAAGTGGTGATGAGTTGAGTGGGAGAGAGTGGTGGTGACTACTGACTAGTGAGGTGGGGAACGGTAGTTTTAACTTTTGGGGTTAGAAGCATTTTAGTCGTTTATGTTGGCAACGAGAGATGGACGAATCAAAAGGGGAGGTAAGATATAAGTTCTTATGTTTTTTGATAAACAAATACAAATGCCTTTAATCTTCCCATCAAGTAATCTAAACACAAACAATTGAAATGATAATAAAAAAATCAGGCTTTCTTTCTAATACTTAAGCATGGTCATATATATTAATTGCATGAAATCTCATTCTTCAGCAGTGGCGCTTGCAGCACTCAGATCAACAGAAAGATCCAGAACCTACAAAAACCAACAGAAAGAATATGATCAAGAAAAAAATGTGTATTTAAAAGTGTAGCAACGTATTCAATATGTAATTTCAATTGTATAGTAATTAAACATTACAAACCTTTCCAGTGATGTTACTGTACATCTGAACCACATCTTTTACTGTGGTTTCAAAGTGTGTGGTAGCATCATAGCTCTGCAATACATAATTTCCAGTTAGTATAACTGATTTTCAAAGATGAAAAGATTAAGGTAAAAAATTTCCATAATACATTGGATGTTAGGAAATAACAGACAAACAAAAGATGAAACAACAGAACAAGTTGGTTAGGAAATAACAGACAACAAAAGAAAAAGAAAATATTTGTGAAAGATTCTACTTACCGTAGAGATGAAACAACCATCAGCAGCATGATCATTGGAGGGTTCAAATCTGTCATAAATGTCATAGAATATCTCAGCTACAGGTCCAAGAAGGTCAATTCCAGGCTTCAATTCCACCTCAGGTTGGTCAGTTTCTGCTTCTGTTGTAACAAAAGCAATAAATTTCCCTTTTAGTGCTACATTGTGAGCATATGAGCAGCAGAAGAGATACCTGCAACGCAATATCAATCGCATAAATATATGTACATTTTGGTATAAACCGGGTATCCTCTGCGCGCAACTGCATAAATATATGTACATGTCATGAACTATTTTCATAAACTCTTGGAAACATTTACATAAATGCTTACATGAAATGGTGTCAGGTAAAGATCTCACTCAATCATGTTCTACTACAATTTATTTTTGGACATCGATGCAATGTTGCAAACTAATTAGATCTACAATAAAGTTATCTACCCTTAGAAATCTAGTAGGGGATACCTTATCAGGGAGATAAGATGGATCACAGACAACTTTCTTGCATTTTGCTGTTTCTCCTTCTGAAGTCACACCAATGGCTTTCCCGTCACCATCAAACTCTACCTTGCATTCTGGCTTGTTCAGCATGTAAGTTCCACCATACACAGCACTCAAACGTGCAAAGGCCTTTCAAAAATCAAAGGTATGGAAGTTAGTTTCATAATAATAATAATAAGCATATTAAATTTAAAAGAAAAGACAGATATGGCAAACCCGAGGCAATTCTCCTAGTCCATATAGTGGATATAGATGTAAGGTGAACCCCCTTGGAAGCGTGCTAGGGACTCTGCATAAACCTGTATAAAACAGACAACAATACAACATGTGACAAAGAAACCTAAGGAAATAGTTTTAGCAGCTGAGAGTCCTTCACATTATGCAGAAGCATATGAAATTGATTTTGTAAAATTAGTACCTTAACTCTCTCCACAAAATCCTTGGCTGGCAAGTCCAGGTAATTATCATCAAGGTGAAGCGCCAAGGCATGACCAATAAAGTCAATTGTATCATCTTCCAATCCATATTTCCTATATTTGGAGAAATCATTAAAAACTGAGGTCGGATTTAAAGGGATGTAGAATCAAGTAATGAGGAGAAGAACAAAAAGAAAAGGAAGTGGATACATACGATATCAGCTGCCTTGCTGTAACTTGGGTCAGATCAAGTCCTTCATGAGATTTGGGATCATTTGCTTCATAATCTTGAACATAAATGAAGAACTTCCGAGCTCGACGCTTCTCAAATAGTCCCATAAAAGGTGACTTCAGTGCTTCAACATCTGTAGCTGGGACTTTGTAAATCTAAAAATAAATATAGATATTCTGCTGTAAGATTTTTCTCAATATGCAGCAGGAGGTTTCATGAAATGTAAAGCTTGCAATTTAGAAAAGTAGCAATAGTGAATATGGTGCATACCTTTCCCTTATTATACACAAAGCTTCCATCCATTACTTACAAATGCTTCCATCTTTGTTTCCTTCTTTCTGGTTCAAATCCTTGGATGTTCAAGAATGACCTGTTAATGCAAAAAAAGTTTAAACATAACAAACAAATTACTTAAGACACCAAGCATAACAAAATAAAAGGAAAGTCGCCAAGCATAAAAAAATACAAACTCAATGAAATTGATTTGATACATATAAGAGGAAAGCCACCAAGCATAACAAAATACAAAACAGAATCAACAACCACAAACAAACTCAAATGCACTACCAGAAAGCAGATCCGACAATTCTCAAATCGATAAGTGGGAATTAATGTGACATTTTTCCAAAACTTCTTTCTGGCCCTACATTCACGAACGATTGGGGTGAGAGATAGAGTGAGAAAGGGAAACTTTATAAATCCTGTGAAAGCTTGCAGAAATTTTTGGGACTAATTGTTTTAATCTCAAAGCTAAAAGAAGTAAAACCCTAATAAAAGTTTATGAACTTTGGGGAAAGCCACGGATCTTACGAAATCACTACACAGAAAATTGCCCTTAACATAGTTAGAAAATTTATAGGGAGAAAAGAACTCTTCTCATATTCAGCATGTCATGTTCCTTTTGTTAAAATCATCCATCCATTTCAATTGTTTAAAGCCTCGGGAGAAACAATTTGATGAATGACATAAAACAAAAGAAAGCAACATTCACAAATCATGTAAAGGAAAAAAGGTAAACAGAAAAATGAATTCACAAGTATTTTAAGAAAAGGGGACCAACTCTAACCACTTTTATTTTAAGAAAAGTGGAAATTGCTAGACCAAAAATTTGAAGTGAACAAAGAGGGGAACCAAAGAGCTTTACCATTATAGTCCATAGCTTCAAGCTTTGTTCTTATTTCGGATGCAGAATCATTGTCTCCATCAAGGAGGAGAACCCTAAGTCCCTTTGGAAAATCTTTGCATTTTTGTAAATCATTGGCAGTGCAAACCATAGCTTGTTTGGCATCCTCTCTTTGTCCCCTACACAACATCCATATGAGATCACAATTTTAAGCAGGCAGAAGGAAAGGAAAAATAAAAAAAAAATAAAAAAATGGAACTCACTGGTTGTTGGACGCGAAACAGTGCAGTGGACGGAGGTGAACGCGAGAGAGATGAACGGAAATTTCGGTACGGGTTCCCAGCGAATAGTGGCGAAACCATGGCGGTGTTCACGGTGGTGCTTCGATTTGGTTTCTGCTGCAACTCTTTCGCGACGAAGAAGAAAGAAGGGTGTGGGTCGGGTCTGGTCTGGTTTCGCGAGGAGGAGAAGGAGTGGTGGTGGCCGGCGACGCGACAGGGAAAGTGGTGGTGGCCAGCGGATGCGACAGTGAGAGTGAAGAGTGGTGGCTGAGAGTGGGGAGGGAACTTTAGGGTTGGAGCGTGAGAGTAAAAGTGAGGGTGGGATTCGTTCACGGTTCCCAGCGTTCTTTTAGATTTAGGTGAGAAACGGTTCCGACGGATATGTATGCGTTTCCGACGGAAACTTCCCTCGGAAATTAGCGACGGGTATAAATTCCCTCGGAAAGATAAGTGAAAAACACACTAAACACGTAGCGAGGGAATTATCCGTCGGAAAAGAACGTATTACCGACCAAAATAAATCCCTTGGAAATATGTGGTAGCTAAATCAGCATATTCTTGTAGTGTGTGCTTCAACTTTTTTGGTGGCTTTAAATCAAACTCTGCATGATACCTATATATTTCACTTTCTAATTGTATTGTCTTCTTTTCTCTCTAATTGTGTGTTAAGTTTTTATATTTACCTTTGATTAATATGGATAGCGTTATTAAAATTCTTTATACTTTTTCTTCTTATTATGATGTTCAATTTCAATGTATTTGTTAATTTTCATTTTTAATTTTATAATCTTCTTATCTAATTTAAAGTTATAATTTAATTATTTTTTTCACGGGAACTCAACCACATTAACAATAAAACCCTCATCATATCCTTTCAACTTTGTATAGGTGTTTCTATTTTATTGGTGGTTTTCATTCAACCCTACATGATACCCACGTGTTTCACTTTCTATTTGTGTGATCTTTATTTTGATAATTTTGCACCAACGGGTATTAGAAGCATACTTAAATTGGTGTTTATATTTTTATCTTTCCTTTATATACGATAACCGCGTCGCAACATTTACTATCGCGAGAACTTGCCGCATTTACTCCACGGGAACTTCAACCACATTTACAATAGAACCTCCATTAACTTCTTTCAACTTTGTATAGCTGCTTCTATTTTATTGGTGGTTTTCATCCAACTCTGCATAATACCCATGTGTTTCACTTTCTAATTGTGTTGTCTTCTTTTCTTTCTAATTTTAGGTTAAGTTTTTATATTTACATTTGATAAATATGGATTATTTTATTAAATTTCTTTAGACTTTTTCTTCTTATTATCTATGGATGTTCAATTTCAATGTCATTGCTAATGTTCCCTTTTAATTTTGTAATCTTCTTATTTAATTGTTATTCACGGGAACTTCAGCTGCACTTACAAGAGAGTCTCCATCACATTCTTTAAACTTTGTATAGGTACTTATATTTTATTGGTGGTTTTTATCCAACCCTATAAGATACCCACGTGTTTCACTTTCTATTTGTGTTGTCTTTTTTATTTTGATTATTTTGCACCAACAGGTATTACTCTGCAGGAACTTGAAGCATTTACTCCTACAAAAACTTGAAGCATTTGATCAGATTCGCGTTGCAGTATTTACTCTGCGGGAACTTGAAGCATTTACTCCTACAAAAACTTCAGCCACATTTACAATAGAACCCCCCATCATCTTCTTTCAACTTTGTATAGCTGCACCTATTTTATTGGTGGTTTTCATCCAACCCTTCATGATACTCACGTGTTTCACTTTCTATTTGTGTTGTCTTCTTTTTATTCTAACTATGGGTTAACCTGCGGAAACTTCGACCAGATTTACACTAGCTAGAACTCCATCATCTTTTTCAACTTTGTATAGCTGATTCTATTTTATTGGTTGGTTTTCATCCAGCCCTGCAAGATACCCATGTGTTTAACTTTCTATTTGTGTTGTCTTCTTTTCTTTCTAATTACGGGTTGATTTTATATATATATATATATATATATATATATATATATATATATATATGGATAATGTTATTAAGATTGTTTACACGTTTTCTTCTTACTATCTAAGAATGTTCAACTTTCAGCCACATTTACAATAGATCCCCCATCATATTCTTTCAACTTTCAATTGGTGCTTCTATTTATTGGTGGTTTTTATCCAACCCTACACGATATCCACATGTTTCACTTTCTATTTGTGTTGTCTTCTTTATTTTGGTCATTTCACACCAACAGGTATTAGAAATATACTTAAATTGGTGTTTATATTTTTTATCTTTCTTTAATATTTGAGTAGATCGTTGCAGCATTGACTCCAATGGAAACTTTAGCCACATTTACAATAGAACCTCCATCATCTTCTTTCAATGGAAACTTCAGCCACATTTATAACTTTCTATAACTGCTCCTATTTTATTATGGGTTTTCATCCAACCATGCATGATACTCACATGTTTCACTTTTTAATTGTGTTGTCTTTTCTATTTAATTATGAGTTTAGTTTTTATATTTACATTTGAAGAATGCTGATTATGTTATTAAAATTCTTTAGACTTTTTTTTCTTATTATCTATGGAGGATATTCAATTTAAATGTCTTTGTTAATGTTTCTTTTTTATTTCATAATCTTTTTATTTAATTTATAGTTATAATTTAATTTTTATTCACGGTTATTAGCTTATATGTTTTACAAACTAACACCTTTGGCCTAATGGCATAGGCTACATTGGGACAGGGGGTTGACCTGGTGCTTCCGAGTTCGATTCCTTCAGTGGACAAACTCGGTGGTTGTCAGTACGAAATTTCTCCTAAACATAATGAGATTTTAGTCTTTCGTTGAAAGCGTCAGACACCCCGTGAGTAGCCAACAATAATCCAAGCTAAAAAAAGACTATATTTTATACAAAGCAAATTTAGCCGTCCCCGTGCATCGCACGAGTATTAGGGCCGGTATATAATAGGGGCGGCTTATTTCAGAAAAAAGATTACATCACAGATGACGGTA
Source organism: Astragalus membranaceus (assembly GCA_039519185.1). NCBI lineage: Eukaryota > Viridiplantae > Streptophyta > Magnoliopsida > Fabales > Fabaceae > Astragalus > Astragalus membranaceus. The sequence goes on from CM076850.1 coordinate 165,984,023, forward strand.
TTATCCCAATAATAAAATGGCTTTACTAGTTGACAAAGAGTTGAAGGATCTTTTATGTATGTATGCAGCCGATTGAAATTGTCCTGCTTCTTGTAGTTATCATAATCAACAACATATAAAACCAAAAAGTAAATATGATCAGGAAGCTCGTCACTAAAATTGATCGGACCCCTAAGCATATTCTATTTAATTTAGTTTATTGTTTAAAAACAAGCTAATTTGTTTGTCTAATTTACTGTAGGTAAAGGCTAGGTTGCCCTAAGGCATATTTTATTGTTTAACAACAAGCTAATTTGTTTGTTTAATTTATTGTAGGTGAGGGCTAGGTTGCCTTTGAGAAAATGTGAGTAGTTTACCCAATTTTACTTGTATTCTTCAATATTTGACACATGTATCCCACTAACTTAATATCAAAGTGATCTAAAAGCAAAAACATACAAGTCAATTATGTGGCTAAGTGGAATTTACCTTTTAAGCGAGTCACAGAAGCACTAGTATCCCACATTGGCTCGGTGGAAATGTATCCGACATTTCCAAAGCCAAAGGCACCCAGGAAAAGTTAATTGTTGGCATCTTCATGGAGTTTGGAGTGGCATCTGGTCTCAGAGTTAACCTTCAGGTGTACCCCCTGCATAGAGAAGTACCTTGTTTTCCCTATACTAAAGAGAAGGATAAAGCATGCTGAGTATGGCTTTATCCTATTTAATATGCGGGAGCCGCTCTGCAGTCAGCCTGCAATCGCGCTGTGGCACTTCCCCCTCCCCTTTTAATAAAATAATAATAATAATAATAATAAAATATTAATAATCCAAATTTTTCATATTTTAAGTATTATTTTAGGTTTTTTAAAACCCAATTTTTTTTGGATATACAAATACCTATTTGATATGCGCCAGCCGCTCTGCAGTTGTTCTGCAGCTGCGGTTCCGCGCCAAATGCATTTTTTTTTTGTTTTTTTTTTAATGTTTTTCTTAAATAATGTTCCCTTTTGTCCTTTTAAATCCTATTTGATATGCGCCAGCCGCTCTGCAGTTGTCCTGTAATTGCGCGCCAAATGCATTTTTTTGTTTTTTTTTTGTTTCTTTATTTTAATGTCTTTCTTATACCTATTTGATATACGCCAGCCGCTCTGCAGTTGTCCTGCAGTTGCGCTTCCGCGCCAAATGCATTTTTTTGTTTCTTTATTTTAATGTCTTTCTTATACCTATTTGATATGCGCCAGCCGCTCTGCAGTTGTCCTGCAATTTTTTACCAACTGAGTCATTCTCATATTTGCTCTTATTTTATTCTAAATATGGAAGTATGATTGTAATTTAAGAAAAAAAAACATCTCAAAAAATAATCACACAATACTTATTATAAAAAAACATCTAAAAAAATATAGATACACGTTTAATATCATTTTATGTTACCATATCTCAACAGTTGGAGGTTGAAGAATTTTCCATTCAAAAACAGCACACAAAAAATCATGAAATTACATATAATTTACTGTATACTACCTATATTAATTTACACACTACAAATATTAATATGTTATACCTTTATATGCCTCGTGCAGAGTACGGGAACTAAAACTAGTCATTGATAAGCTACAAACTATTTGTTATACACTTTGGAGTCCGCATGGAGAAAGGTTAGCACACTCATCCCATTTGTTGATATTCATGACATTGATCTGACACTCAGACCTCATTGTTCACAATGAATGGAATTTTGATGCTATTTATACTTCTCTCCCTGAGTTGACAATGAACAAGGCTACAGACGTGTTCTATGCTATTCAGATTCGATGCTCGTTTAAGGTCCGCTCAACCAGCTTCACGCTTATGCATGCAACCGTGATCCATAACATCAAGGACTGTGTTGCCCGCAATTGGTCCTTGTAGATTGTTCACACGGTTAGGGAAGGCAACTCAGCTGTCGAGCTTCATGGCAAAGATGGGAGCAAAATTGGTGAAGAAATAGAGAGTTCTAGACCATCCTCCTCATGGCATGGCAGACATTCTCGCTAGAGATGCTGCTAGACTTTTAATTCCCCGCATTTTTAATTTTTTTTTTGCTTTTCTTTCCCTTTCTATACCAAAAAAAATAAGATATCTATGTTGTGTAACACGCCAAATAAGCAGCCTCCCCTATTTTTTTCTTGTGTTTCTCTTTATCTTCGGTATATTTTTCCCTTTTCTCTTATATTTTTTTTTTTAATTTTTTCCCCATGGAAATTGCTTCTCTTGGATTGTTTTGATACTGAGTCTTTAAAATTAAAAAATATACATTACACTTTTAATGATTGTGATGTATTTGAATGTTTCACATGTTCACGTTCATTAATGGTGCAACATTTTTTTTGTAAATCATTTCACAAAAATATTTTATGGTTAATTAAGTAGTATTTTCATAATAGAAAATAAAATACAAATAATTTGAGAGGAGGGTTTATTAAGTTACTCCACATATATATGTTTTGCCAATGAATGTGGACTCAATTTGCAAAGAGTTGGCTCATCTTTCACAAGTGATGACCTCTTTAATAGGTGATCTATTAGTACCTCTGTAAACTTTCAAAAGAGCCGTGAGGCCTTTCCCAACTCTGGTGAGCTCTCGGAGCCCAAATCACCTAAACTTTTTATAACAAAAAAAAATTAAGTTACTCTACATCCTATTTTGATTTCGATTTAATTCAATAGTAACATAGATGATGTATAGTGACTATTGAATTAGATTCAAATCAAGAGAGTAAAGGAAGTTGTACTCTATTCAGAATTTGAGTACTTCTTTTAGTAAAAAAGTCATGGTATGATGGTGTGTGTATACAGCTATCAGAAGTTCACAGCACGCTAACTTACTATTCTTTTTGGTTAGTTTGTTGAGCATTCCCTAAGATGGGCCCAAGGCACGAGTTTATTTGTTAGTTGACTATATTTTCAATTATTCACTTAGGTTGGTTAGTATTTACACCCAGGTTTTTATACGATGCACCCACTTCTTTGGAATGTGTTTTTTTCAATTTGCAAACTAAGTAAACTTCCGGAGGGTAAAATGACCACAAAAATAAATATTATACCCATGGTAAAATTCCCATGGTATTTAAAGGTCGCCATCAGCACCATGTTTTGCAAATAAATATTATACCTCGAGCTAATATTTTAATCTTCCAAATGTATCAATCCTTGGCATCACCATCAGGTCTTGATTCATGACGATATATATAACACTGTCTCCAACAATTCAATCTTATCCCAATAAAGACCTCTAAAATGCTACGGTCATCCAGACTCCACTTATAAAAATGTTATAAGTATGTCCTTTTTAGAGTATTCATCAAAGGTTAATATATCTCAGCTCCACTCTCAGATTCACTCACTTTATAACACATAACGTAGCTTTTGGTTCATTAAATAACTGAGGTATTTAGATCGGTTATTCAATAAACTAAAATCTGCATTGTCTCTTAATTATAAAATGAAAAGGAGGTAGTAAAAAAAGAGTAGTGATTAAAAAATAAATCACTGACCTTAGAAGAGTTAATAGCATTTTTCATGAAGCAAACCTCAATTACTCATTAGGAATACCATTGCAAAACTAACTAGTTAGTTGATAAGTATAACACAAATTTAAATGTTAAATAGGGGGGTGCAAGGAGCAAGTCCTAGAGGTACCTGTACATTGTGCCACTATACACATCAATTTATTCATTCAAAACCTTCATAGTCTATCTTAATACACAACCATTAATCCTCTCAACTTCTCAATCTAATAATATATATCCACCCAACTTATATTTATATATATATATAATAATAATTTACAAGTAATTAAACATTCATGTTGACCAAAAAAACTAAACATTCATGACTTTTTGTTCATCTCTAGTCCCATAGAGAGCTCACTAATAAACACCAAATTTTCATCATAAGAGTCAACAAATAACACAAGCATTTGGGTTGTCTTCAGCACTGTGAACATGATAGTATTGAGTCATGTAAGGATTATAGGCTTTGTATAGCTTAACAAGCTCAGCAATTTGTTCATTTGGATCTTTTTTCTTATCATCATCTTTCTTTTTCTCATCTTTTTTACCCTCATCTTTTTTGCCTTCATCTTTCTTCTTCTCTGGCTCTTTTGCTGGTCCAACTGTTACAATTTCTGTGTGCCAAGTTTTTCTTAATTTCCTAACCACATCCACAGGATCTATGTCTCCCACTACAGTTAGCTTCTTCTCCTTCATGTCCATGGCAATAGATTCAATGCCTGCATTTAATTAATTAATCTTTCTTGCATAGTTAATATATAGGAGCAGATGACCAGATAATTAAATAAATAAATAAATAAATAAATATCTGCAATCCCTCTATTTAAAAAAAATATAATTGTATAATTATCAAGAAAACGAAATCATATATTTTTCTTGCAGGGAAGGGAATAATGATTTTCATTTGTGTTCATTAAAAACCAGTCTGATACAAATTGATTGGTAGAATCATTCCAATTAGTTGATTCACTAAATAAACTCCAATTATTTTTATTTAGCTAATTAGAATATAAGTTCATATTATTTATTTGATTTGATTTAACAATTTAAATTGGAAACTAAAAAGACAGACTGATTTTACTAATTACTAAATTAATAGTCTAATTAGTAGTAGTACCTGAAAGGCTAGAAACAGATTTCATGGCCTTCTGTTTTGCTTTGTCATCGTGCAAATCCAATTTCACCACCACTTTCTGCAGCAAAACAAAAGGACCACATTAATGTAAAAGAAATACTGAACATTGAATTTGTTGTACTTGATTGGTTTAAATAAAACAAAGAAACGGGTAAGAGGAAGATAGGGCAAGAACTTTTTCAAAAAAAACAAAACAAGTGAAGACAGAGAAAACAGAACGAACATGTAGTGTTGAACAAGCTAAGATTAAGAAAGAAATCTGACCTTCATTTTCAATTGAGTGTTGAGTTTAGAGAGAGATGAAATGCAAGTTGGGGAAGATGTGTGTGTAGAATAGGAGGAAAGAAAAGGGATGAGAAGGAGGTTTAAAATAAGTCCAAGAAAGAAAGACAGATAGACACAGGTCAAACAAGGTCGATGATCACTCTTAGTTTAATTATCAAAATAGCGTGCACAACAAGGAAACAATTCAACACAACAACACCCAAGGGAAAAGTCATTCCTCTTTAGTATGACCCATCTGTGTCTCATCTAGCGTGCACTTTGGGGCAATTACAATTTACAAGTTTTTTTTTCTCCCTTACTTGAGTTTATTGACTTACTCCTTTTCCTATGTATAAGCAAATATCCTACCAAATTATTTTATTAAATATAAGTAAATCAAAGTTTTTTTTGTTATCGCAACGGTTATATTTGTGATAATTAGCACTAATTACTGATTGTATTATAAATACTGCCCTTAGAGGCTAATGAAAAGAGAATACATTCTTGAGTCTCACATTTTACTCTTACTCTCACTCTATTTTCACGACTATCTAGTGAAGATCATACTCTTGTGTTCTAGCTAGATCTTTTCCAGGAAATAGTTAGGAACACTTATATATGAAAAGGAGAGAGTATTCTATGATATCATGAATTCATTTGTTAGTAAAAAAAATTCATGAGTTCATTTGATATGTGCGACTTTTGAGTTACTCCCTCGAGTCACTATTATAAGAAAAAATTTGGTACATTTTTTGGTCGTAATTATAAGAAAAATATGCATTTTTAAAATCACATTAATTGCGAAAATTTCTTTTATACCCCTATCTAATATGAGATATAGGTTTATTAGAAAGTCACATAGTGGGTATAAAGAATTAATACTAAAGATATATTTGGGATATGACTTAAATTGTATCACATTTAATAACCTCTTGGTCTTTGTGATTTTTGTAAAATCTTTTTATGATAATTTTGTGAGATGTTGTAAAAGACTTCTTACATCAACAATGCATATAAGTTAAATTCTAATATTATTAGAGGTTAATTGTACGCACGGTGGTTGTAAGTTTTTAATAGGGTCAACCTATTAAAAACTTGGGTTTCCCCTCTTCCCCTTTGTGCCCCGTACTTTGATCAAACTGACCATTTTACCCTCCACTCCAAAAAAAAATGGCTTCCGGAAATTCCGGAAGTCATTTTGATGAAGTTTTCCGGAATTATCTCATAGGAGGATAATTCCGAAAGCCATTTTGATGAATTTGGCTTCCGAAATTATCCTCCTATGAGATAATTCCGGAAAACTTCATCAAAATGGCTTCCGGAAATATCTCATAGGAGGATAATTTCGGAAGTCATTTTGATGAAGTTTTCCCCAAAGCTTTCAAGCAAAAAAAATTTTGAACACATTAATGTATTTAAAAGTGTCGGCAAGATCTCATGCGTCCAAAAGTGTCGGCAACATCAAGACCATTGAAAAAACACAAAAAACAAACGTTTGTTTTGTAGTGTAAAAAATTAACTTTTTACTATGTTTAGCACGAAAGCGGTTATAGATGTTGATCATGGTTTGCAGGTCATCGTCGTTCTTCACATCCATTGCGGACCAGCGAACACGAAAGCGGTCATAGATGTCGATCATGGCTTGCAGATCATGTTGATTTCTTTATATTAATTTATATAAATTTAAATTAATTAATTTAATTATTTTAAAAAGTTAATATTGTTAATTCAAAATTAATTACAAAATTATATCAATTTCATTTATTGTTAGACCGCTACTCAATTTTAGGGTTCTAGACTAAAAATCGGTTTTCGGAAAATCTTCTCCGATTGTCTCGAAACCACAGCTATTAAATCCGAAAAAAAATCAAGGATCATTACTCCCGAAGAATGAACTTCTTCTGGGACTCCAGACTCAAAATCTCAAATTCCATCGTTTACTATTTTTTATGAATTTTTCATAATCTCCGAAAAATCTAAAAAAAATTGTATAATCTTCTTTTGATTTTATTAGATTTTTAGTGGTGTTGTTATAATGTTTTGATGAGGTTTGACTTATTTTTTTATTTTCTGTCGTAATTTTCGCATTATACGGCTAGCAGCGACGACAATATGTTCTATAATCTGTTTGGTGTCCACTCTGGTACGCTTGAATCAGTTGCATATCTTCGGAGGCTTCAGGAGTAGACTGGTGCTAATTCCTCGTCGCTTAATCAATACGAACAACCACCTGCACCTACCACGGCTGATGAAGAAATATCAGCAGCACAACAGCGTTCAAGCCGGAATCGCCGGCCACCACCATGTGAGGCACATCTTGTTGGGTTTCTTGAAAGCTTTGGGGAATTTGGGTCGCCCGTTGAGTTGGTGTCGCACGCCGATTACAGTTACAGTTATGTTCGCGACGTTCCCGACGGTTATGGAAATATACAGTTATTTCCATATTTCTATATAGCGTAAATTATTTTTTTTAATCATTAATTATCTAATTATTTTAGAAATAGCAAAATTAACTTTAAAATTATTTTTAGAATTTAATTAGGTTTATATATGTTAATATAAAAAATTGAAAAATAAAAAAACACAGTTCAGAAGTCTCTCCCACAAGGGGCGACTTCTGCACTGTAAAACCAAAAAAAAATTGCAAATTTGCAGTGTAGCGACTTCTAGCCTGAAAAAAAAAAGTGTTCTACTTTGGTAATTATTTATAAAGTGTGCTAATTTGTTAATTTTTTTTTCTCACAGTTGTTTTTTTTGCCGAAATAAGATGCTACCATATCAACATCATGTACAACGGAGAGTATTAGACACATATGACAACCGTCATCTACTCATTGTACATGATGTTAATAGAGCACCATTGACAAATTCTGGCAGAAGCAGTTTGCAATATGCTTGCAAAATTCTTATTTCCTTAAGCTGCATTTAACAATCATTCTAATCGGATTTAAGCTAACCATATTTGACTTCAATGTAGAACATGATTTCAGAGCAGAATGCACGATATGGCTTTATTATCTTCAATGGTCTGCTTTGTTTTCTTTGGTGCAGCTGCAAACGGGGGAACTACAAAACCACTCATCATGACTACAAAATTATGTTGATAAACAAAACACTTTCCTTGTTGGAGGGGTGCAAAATGTTGTTATTATTGCCAAAAGTGAAATGTTCGAAGGTATGAAAAACATCAGATATGTACAAATCTAACTTCTTTACCTTTCTCTCACTTTAATTAGTTCTTAAACATAGTGTGTTGTGTAGACAAAACACATCTTCAAAATTCTGAACGTGTGTTGTATGTATATTTCCGAATACCATTATTAATTTGACTACAATTATTTGTACATGCTTTATAAAGTGTCTGCAAGTGTATCCTGTAACATGGATCCACTTTGGCTGGAAGTTAAACTTCTGGACTTTTGAAAGAAAGTAAACGAAAAGCTGATTGGGTGCATGTTAGTAAAAATGTTGAGTGCTAATACTTATTCCCAAAAACCCAACAAACTTAATTGGGTAAATAGTCAATTTGGTCCTCGAAAGTTTATCTCGCTGTCAATTTGATCTCTCATTCGAACAAAAATGTAAAAAGGTCCCCCAATGTGTATTCTGTCAATCACGTTAGTCCTCCATGTTAGTGGCATCCTTAACTCCGTTTCAATTGGATGATATGGCACGTTAAGTGCCACAATGATGTCCACGTAGGCAAGGACCAAACTGATAGTAAAAAAACATGTTTTTAAATAAATTTTTTAATTATTATCAAAATTAAACAATAGACACAGGGACCACAACAAAAGACTTCTCAGTTCTCTCTCACTATCAAAACACGTTCTCACTCTCACTTCGTCCTTGTCAACCTCTCATCACCATCGTCTTCTTCCATCATCATTGCTCCTCCCTCCGTCGTTCTCCCTTGTTTCATTTCATCGCATCGTGAAGAAGAAGTGGTGCAGCAGTTCGTTCCTCTCCAAAACCCTTCTCACTGTTAAGGTATGTTACGCAATACCCGCTCAAATATGGCAAAATATTCATCATTCTTCACTTGAATGGTGACTTATAAGTTATTTTTATGACATTTAATCATCATCTTAGTTTACCCTAATTTCTGTTCTATTATTTGATGATTCTAGGGTTACAGAAATACCCATTTGAAATACAGCTAAAATTTTATCCTTTAACCATTCATTGGTGTTGTTTTCATTGTTATTTCTGTTCAATGGAATTGTATTGCTTGGTTTAATGCTATATCAGTAAACATTATAGGGTTTAGGGTTACAGATTAGGGAAAATTTGGGGCTTTTATCATTTGGTAAGGAGTTTTTTATGTTATTATAGAATGGTTGATGTGCAAACTGAAATGAATGTTGAAGTTCAAACACAATCACAAGCTGAAATGATACAAGCTGTACCTAATGATAATGATGATGATACACAACTAGAAGCTGATGGCAGTGATGATGATAGTGAGGGTGACGATGATCCCAATTACTGGCCTTCATATTTTAGCGAGGAAGATGAATCCTACTTGGATGATGTTCATCTAGAATCGCTTAGTAAAAAAAGAGCACTTTCAACTGTACAACTTGAATATGATGAGCATTCAGACAATGATTCATGGCACCTTGAATTTGAAACCCATGAATTGTTTAAGGAAGCAGTTAGAGACTACACAGTTCACTTAGGTAGGGAAATTATTTGGAAAAAGAATGATACTTTAAGGTATCAAGCTAAGTGCAAGGAAGAAGAATGTGAATGGGAGAAAGAATCAAGGTTTCCCACATTTGGACTTGATCAAAATCAAGATTAAAGACACTTGAAGACTATTATTATTTTGCCAATTTGAATGAAATCATATGCACAAGTGATGGTGCTATTTTGTAATAGAATATGTAGGATAGTCATTTTGGGCCAATTATGCAACTATGCAATTATGCATATGTTTTGGACAAATTGTGAAGTTGTAATAGACTATGTAGGATATGTTTTGAACCAATTATGGATTTCCAATTATGCATATGTAGTAGACTGCTTATGAAAAGTATTGCAATTATGCATTTATCTTAGGTTTAAACATCATTCACCCCCTGCAAATATCACGTTTATCTATTTACCTCCCTGCAAAAAAAACTTTTAAAACAAACCCTGTAAAATGTAATTGTATCCAGTTACCCCTCTGCTGTTAGTTTTGGCTAACAACGTTAAGTCTAGGCTGACTTGGCTTGACTTGGCTGACATTTGGGATCTAGTTAACCCCCTGCAAATATTAAGTGTTTCTAGTTACCCCCTGCAAATATTAAGTGTTTCTAGTTACCCCCTGCAAATATTAACGTTGTTAGCCAAAACTAACAGCAGGGGGGTAACTGGATACAATTACATTGTGCAGGGTTTGTTTTAAAAGTTTTTTTTTACAGTGGGTAAATGGATAAACTTAATATTTGCAGGGGGTAAATGATATTTAAGTCTTTATCTTATTACCAATTTACAATGTCAACTAGTGTATGTAAGTAATCAGGAAAACCAATTAAAATTACGCAGGGACTAAAGTAACAGTACGCTATAACTTTAAGGGACCAAAATGACAGTGACATCTTTCAGGGATTAAAATGACACTAAAGTATACGTTTCAGGGACTAAATTGACAGATATTATGCAGATAAAATGACAGATTGTTAAACCAGTTTCCTAAACCAGAAACACGCCTAAAATGACATATATGCTATACCAGAATGTGAAGTAAACCAGAATATGAAAGAAACAAGATTGTGAAACAGAAATTATGCAGACATTATTACACAAACAAGATTGTGAAATAAAACAGATTTCATTACTTGATCATGGAAAGGTTGATACATCAAATATAGACCCAAATTACATCAAACATATTAACACTCAAACTAGAATAGAAACTACAATACAAATATACTTAGACTCAAATTACATCAACAAACCCAAATTACATTCCTAATTGTAATGAACACAAACAAAGACCACCATTGACAACATATGGATTAAAAATAATCCATCGACTATTGTTCTAAACATCTTCATTTCATTCCCCATACAATCAAGCTTTGAGACCATTGCACATTGCTTCTCTTCCAACTTCTCTTCCATCTTCTCTTCCAACCTCTCAAACATATTATCTTCCTTGTTTCATGGAAACCGTTCCAAGTGCTTTATTAGCTGCAAGTGCTTCGATCAATTTATCAACCCAAAAAAAGTACCCACAATATCCAACTTCATCCTGAAACTAACAACCCTTCTACCACAACCACAATAGAGAATAACTTGTGTTGATAAGAAGAAAAAGAAGAAGAAGAAGCAAAAGGAGGAGGAGGAGGAGATAAGGAGGCTAGGTTTTTTTATTTTACTTTCACTTTAATCCCTCCCAATCTAATTCCCCCAAACAGAGCCACATAATCACGTCTATGTGGCACTTAACGTGCCACATCACCCAATTGAAAGAGTTAAGGATGCCACTAACATGGAGCTCCACTAACATGACTGACAGAATACACATTGAGGACCTTTTTGCATTTTTGTTCGAATGAGAGACCAAATTGACAACGATATACACTTTCAAGGACCAAACTGGCTATTTACCCAACTTAATTTCATTTGAGACCTCCTAACCGAAGTCGCATGGACAACAAATGTAACATAATTACAACCGGTTTATTAAATTATTCAGAAATTACATATGGCTCTAGATCAAATCCAAACTAAACACTCAGCTTGAAAAATTATTTCATAATGCCCCATGACAAATGTGAATACCATAAAAATTATTCTCTCCAAGGGGGCAATCCTACTCGGATGATGACAGATATTAACTGGTAATCTAGCGGTAAAGGATAAATTACAGGGCGATGTAACCAAAAGCTGTACTAAACAACTGCTTGCAAAGATACCCGAGCAATGTCCAGGGCCTCCTCCACCGAGGTTGCGTTTTGAAGTTTGGATTTATCAATCGGAGGCTGGCTCCTAGCAAGCTTAGGCAGGAGCTGAAATTCCTGAGATATATATATTGTAAAAAAAAGATCTCAGCATTAAATTAGCACAGGACTAAAATGGGTACACAAAAAAAGTCGGATTTGTTGAACAGGAATTTCTGCTGTGATTCTGAATACAAATTCGTTGAACAGGACTCGTTTTGAATATAAATTCTGTGATTTATGAGTGTATTTCACTAGAACTAGGATATGAAAGCGCCAAGTTTAACAACAATAAGTGCAGACATACTGACGAACAATGTTATCGTGCTCCTCTCAAAGCATTCGAAGATATAGATAAAAAATAAAAAGGGGCTTTGCCAATTTTCCATTCAAAAGCCACTATATGTTATCACAAACAACTTCAAATAACGAACGAGGGTTGGTTCAAGTGGTAACTGGACTTGGATCCCACTCCGAGGTCTCGGGTTCGAATTTTGGGTGTGGCAAAAACTCTTTTGGTAGGGGAGAACCACACAGGCCGACAAAGCCGAGGCCAGCCAGGTTCCCCGAACTAAATTAGTCACCGGCAAAGCCGGTGGAAACTACGCATCAATGACATGGTAACAAAAAAATTTTCAAATTCAGATATTTAATTACTAGACTTGAGTGATGAAAAATAGTGGGAATTACCTCAGGGCTTCCACTTTCAAGAAGAACTCCTTTCAGCTTACCTGTGCGGTATCAAGTAATCACATTGTTAGCAATCAAGATCAAACAAGCACATGCATGCACTAACAAATTTACATAAATGCACGCATGCAAGCATCTCCCCACAAGTTCCAAGATAATCCACACATCTACACACATGGAGGGACAGTAAAAAAACCATTACCAGACTCAATCCAAAAGGTAGCTATTTTAGGATCAAAATTTCCAACTTCAACCGTTTCTCCAACTGTCCAAAAAAAAATTAACAATAAGGGAAACATGGGATGAAATAAAAAAAGGGAAACAAAGAAAAGGCCAGGAAGTCGTATGTATTTTGAGTTAATATTTACCGTTGTCTCCAAAGAACTGCCACCATACTTTTCTAGGGCTTCCTTCATATTCAAAAACCCTTGAGTAGAAGTACGGAAGATAATCGTACCTGAAAATCGTCAAGGAAATTCAGCAAAATCAGCAGGAATAAAAAAACTAATTCCCAGAACTTAAATTGCAGGAAATATGATTCAGTATACGTGTCGGTTTGTGCACTGAGTAATGCCTTCACACAGTGCTGTGCAGATTTACGAGCATGATCTACATGTTCCACTCGAGTAATGCGGTTATAGATCTATCCAATTTTCCAGAAACACAAATGTCAGATCAAGAATGAGTTGAGTTTATAGATATGTCTAGTTCTCCAGAAATACAAGTGTCAGATGAAGAATGAATCGAGTTGAGTACCTTTAAAGGGAAAGCAGCTACATCACCAACAGCAAATATTCCAGGAATGTTTGTCCGGAACTGACCATCAACCTGAAATACAAGATATTGATATATTTACATGAAGTCTTGAACCTATCATTCTGGCCACCCTCTAAATTTCATCTGCAAATGTGGGTAGTTCGAACAAAGAGAACACGATCTCCAAAAGACTTAATTGCTGTGACACTATAAAAATTCAAATGCAATTTCTAAACTTAAACATTGTTCAAAATATTTCTTTTATGCATTGGCCTCACCTGTATACCACCAACATCTTTGTTCAGACCCACGCTCTCAAAGGAACTCACAGCAGGCTTCGCTCCAATGCCTATAATTACCTACAAACCAGAAAGAAAGGGTAATTTTCCATCCATTGAGATACTCGTTCTTGTCTAATGCAGAGACACGCCTCTATGCTTTATCCAATAGTAGTTACATCCACATATTAGAGAAAACTAAAAAAGATATATATAATTACCGTATCTGCTTCTACAATAGATCCATCTCCAAGTTTCACAGCAGCAACCTGTTCGTTTCCATTGGAACTAGCTTCCAAATTTTTTATGGAGGCACCCTGATGAATATAGGATTTAAAAGTGGATGAAAAGAGGGGAAAAGTTGAGAGAATAGAATTTTCGCACACAATATCAAACATACCCATTATTACTTATTAGTTATTACTATTAGTTACAATGGAGGGGGAGGGGGGGAGAAAATAATAGGGAAACAGGAAATACCTTCAAGATTTTGACTCCATTCTTTTGGTAGAGTTCTTCATATCTCCGGGAAAGAGAAGGAGTGAACAGTCTTTGCAAAAGGTGATCTTCTGGAAATATGATCTGTGTTTTAACAGGAACATCAAGTATTTGAGTCAGTGGATTAAACACTTCATGAGATGACCATCAATCTGTAAGGTATAGAAATAAGTTTAATGACAACATTTGTGTGGAATTATGGAATCTCAAGGTATGCTTAAGTCTTAACTCCCCCGTCACTTGTTTTAGCTTATAAAGGTATGAACCATGAATTAGAGGAAACGAAGCTAAAAGCCTGAAAACATTCAGGGTTCTCTGTAAAGCAACGTGGCCAGGCATAAACAGCTAATGCAAGTCATTTTTGTCATGCCATGCCCTAATCTAGAGCAGAATTCAACAAAATCGCGTACTAGAAAGACTTGATGTGACATTATTATTTCACTCTTCAGCATTTAACGTGACATTATTATTTCACTATTCAGCATATAGGACGAAACTTACTTAATGCAATACTTTATCAATGCTTTGTGCAGAGGACTAATTCGAAGAACTTCTTTAGGCATGGCTCACACATTAGCATGCAAAAATGGAGGTCAGGCCAAGAAGTTTGCATTTTGAACCAGAACATTAGAAATTTCAGAAAAATAGAATATGCAGCACACTCTTCATTATTGGTTCGTTTCTAGAAAATGATTTAGTTACCTGATAAATAAATCACATGTTAAATTATTGCGTTGAGTTTTTAGATAATGGACCAATAGTAAAAACTGTTTAAAATGTGTTAAAAAAAGTGATTTGCCGGCAACCTTTAGTGAAAAAAAGATGCAGGAAAAACACATACTGTTGTATCAAGTTTCCAAGCAACAGCTGCTGCAGCAACCTCCATTCCTATATAACCACCTCCAACAACTACAACCTTTTTTGCTTTTCCCTGGAAATTAAAAGCAAATATAAGAATCATAATGAGGAAAATAAATATGTCCTAATTAATTTGGTTTGTGGCTGTATACATAGACAACAACGTACTTTTAATAAGAAGTAATTTTAGCAGGAAATATACATAATATGCAGCTTTTCTCAATTTGCACAAAAGGATGCCAGAGCAGATCGTGACATAACAACGTACTCATACGGAAAGTATTGAAGATTAAATACTATAAAGGTAAAATTTGAATGGCCATACATCAAACGATTGTAACGTCTGCATGAGGTTTCGCATCGTAAATGAAAAAATCAATCAAACAATTGGAACAATAAGTCAAAATAGAGGGTGCAAGAGATTACCAATGATGAAACCAGTGCATCCGCATCTGCAACATCCCGAATATAGTGAACACCCTGTAGGTTTCCCCCAATTTTCTCTGGAAATCTAATAGCAAGATAGCAGATACATTGGATTTTCTTCACCAATTATTTGGATAACAACAGAAAATGAGCTGAGAGTGAATAGACTGATACCTTGAAGGCGTACATCCTGTAGCGATGATCAGCGATCCATACTTAAGAAGCTTTCCAGAACTTGTTGTCAAAGTTTGCTTTTCAATATCAATGTTTTCTACTGGATCTTCATACAACATCTGCAAAGGAAAACCAACAGCATGGAATTTAGCATTTTAATAACTTCAAATCATGGATGAGAATTAAAAAGTACAGAATTCCCCCCATGCCTTACTCAGCTACATTAAACTAAGATTTTCCTAGGGTGTCGCCATTTCATATTAGATAAGAATATGAGTTTTCACCATTCCATTTCAAGTAATCCTAAGTCCATTGAAAATCAGTCACACAAACTAGACAGCAAGAGCACTCTTCGATGTGTAACAGTGAAAATCAGTCATCAAATGATTTGAACAGCATAACATAAAGTACCTCTATCCCTTTTTCTTTATACCATTCTGGAGTTTGCCTTTCTCCACCGGATCCAACACAAGTATGAAACCCCTAAGGTAATGTGCAATATAAGAAGCATTACTAATAAGACAGAAAACCATCATAATTGAAAATAGAACAGTTAGTTTTACGTAGTTCAGTAATTGAGAAACAACATATTATATTCTCACAGGAAGGCGTGCGGGTTTCTTTTCCGGCGGGAACAAGTAGGCTTTCGTCAAAGCGGGACGCTCGTAAGGTGCATATGCCTGCTTTCGTGAAATTCAGTTCAAATTCGTAAAAATAATGCAAAAATAGATCACATTCTTGCTTGCTAAAAAAAGAAAAGTACCTAGAAAGAATAATCACCTCTTTAGTCACAATACATAGACGACCATCGGCCAAACCGTGCTCCACGAAAGTGCGAGCAGCATATCCTGCAGAATTTCCACCGCCAACAATCACATATCTGCGAAGAAACAAACAAAAACGAATAATCAAAGTCAACTAACTAAGAACGAGAGAAAAAGAAAGTGTTGGAGGAGTTGAAAGCGGTAATATACTCGCGATTCTCGTTGGCGTAAGCAGCGTAACATCTCTGGAAGGTTCTGAATGAGAGGGAGGTGGAAGAAGAAGAAGAACGACGAGTTCGACTCCGAGTCAGAAACTTTGTTTGGGGACATCCAAGAGAGAGACTATGTTTTAGTAACAAGGAGTTAGATATAGTTGCCATTGCGAGTCTGCAAACTGTTGCACACAGTCAAAAAAGAAAACAGAAATCGGTTACGGAAAATGACGCGGCAATCAAATCATATAATCTCGGTTCTTGACTACTACTAGACGATGAAGTGACGAACCTGAAGAAGGCATTGATTGAAGAGTTTAGAGGTTAAAATTTATTATAATAATTTAATTATTCAAGAGTCAATGTTAGGGTGGTTCTACTTCTGGCTCTGTGAGAGGTCGAAGGGACAATGAAGTCTCAAATCGAGTTTCAAAAAAAAAATGTTACTGAAGATCGATCATCTATTTGTTGCATTTTCTCCATCGGAGCTATATCGTCGTGTACTCGTGTTTATCACTTGACGGTCCTTCATCTCCCCAACAAAGAGAAGTACGACGTCGTTGTAAGAGATCAGTATACCAGTGACTTGGGCCCGGCCTGTTGGTAGGTTTAAAACCCAACCCATTCCAAGAAACAAGAAAAAAGATCCAACCCAAATACACCATGGATTGGAGAGTCAAGGGAATTTTACCCAACACCCCACCATACCTCTCCCCACCCCCCCCCCCCCCCCCCCAACCCTACTTTTTTATGAAAATGAAAACCAAAAATAACTCCGTCAATTACACCTCTAAATTCTCATTTCTTTTTTCACACCCCACTCTATATCCCTCTCCCCACTCCTTTCTTTTTTCACACCCCACTCTATATCCCTCTCTCCACTCCTCTCACATAGGATTTTAAAAATTTAAAGCTACATGTTATTAGAACCAATTTAAACTCTTTTTCCATGTATTTTTGACATGGTGTACAGATCTATGAGAACTACATCCTCAATAAAATCTTTGAAGCTCAAAATGTCTAAAGCTCATACATTAATCTGCATATCCTTTCTTTCACTAGTAGATCAACACAATTGAGTTTTTATTTGAGCCATCATTAACTCAATCGAACTAGGAGTCAGATCCTGGTATAATATGACCAACCAATACAACGTGTGAGGCACTCTGGTGAAGTTAAAAAGAGATGCTCATATGTGTACCTGACTTACCGACGACACTAACTTTGGTATCTAATCGAGGATGCCAACCCTAGGGTCCGACTGCATTTGACTCCCCGCAATGAACAGATTTTCGTCATCAAGGAACCTGATTTTCCGCCATGAACGATGTCACCCATAACGTTCAAACTCTTATGTAATCATTAGCATTTAATACTATCATAATGATCTAAGTGGTTATTCGAGTCACTAGAAAAGACACAAGTTAACATTCATTGTAATATCTTTGCCTTGAAAGAGCACTCCGCCTAGAGAGGTCGTGGTGACTTGTTTACCCATTCATGAACTATATGTAATTTACCTCGACCCATGCCTTATGGCTTAAAATCATGTTTATCGAGTTGATCTTTCGATTTTGTAATCGGTCAGCCTATACAAACTCGACCTAATTCTCCTCATTCAACTGTCCACCTTCATCTTGAGATCAAATAAACCCCATTTCCTTGGTAAACAACTGAGTAGATTACCGATCAAATAACTAGGCTTAAGTTTTCCCGATAAATTATTGATCACCTAGGAGGCTAAGTGAGAAAACTATTAAGACAAAAGTGTATTTAAGAGGCTCGAGGTGGACTAAGAAAAACACATTACTCATTTGACATTCAAGGTCATTGAGACTGCACTCGATCAACGAAGATCCTAGATCCCATTAACACACAACACACCACCCATCACTACCCTTTATCCTGGTGACTTCAATAATTGATGAATTATGCTAGGATCTAGGATCTTCGTTGGCCGAGTGTAGTCTCAGTGACATTAGTTTCAAATGAGCAATGTGTTTTTCTTAGTCGACCTCGGGCCTCTTACCACCTTTTTCCATGATACATCACATGCTCTGTATGTATATACATTCAAGGGTGGTTGGTCATTGAAATATGGGGTAGCTCTTGCTACCCTAAAAATAAAATAAAATACAGAGATCCCTATATAGTTATTCAATTATGCTACCCCAAAAAAATACTCATAATATTAACAAGCCAATAGCATTAACACAAAACATAAAAGATAAATAAAATTGTCGAACTTTATCGGAGCATAGACTGTGTTCTGTACCATGCTTCCAATCTTGAAACAGTTGGTAGGAATTGTCTTTGATCTGCGATGTTCGACCTTGAGATGCCGATGTTCGATCTTTGAGATGGCGTTGTTGTACCTGCAATGATACTCCGATGCTAAAGTCAGTATCTGAGTGAGTCAGTGTTTTGTATTAGAAATTGCTTACATTTATGAGCATTGAGTGTGGTATTTATAGAGTTTGTGTGATGTTTGTTTTGTCGACCCTGAGCCGTTAGATCTTACAGAGGCATCTGTACCATTGATTAACTGGACTAGATTTTCTGGATATGGGCTGGTTTGATTATTGGGCCTTATAGGGGGTGTAAATATCATTTTAGGCCTTTTACTAGTTACCATAACAGTGCCCCCCTGTTGCGCCCGAAAAAGTCCTTGGGAGAGAACTGTTCTCGTTTACAACTTTCTTTAAAGCAACGGAGTCGCCACCAATATTTATTTAGGAAAATATTAGGAAAACCTTTTTTGGAAAGCGATTGGCCTTTGAAAACTGAAGATTTGGGTTCGGGGGTCGGTTATGCGTGGGGAAGGTACGAGCACCCCACACATCCTCTCTACTGAGAGGGAATCTTTAATTAAAGTGTGGTTTTAGTGTGTTGGTTTGAAAATACTTTAATCTTGCCTCCCTACTTCTTATTAAAAAAAATGCATTGAAAGAGACTTGGTGAAAATCTTACTTATGTGAAAGAAAGGAAAAAAAAAGGGTTTTTTAGAGAAAAAGTGCTTGACGGGGGTTACGACCCGCTCCTACGTATCTCCCGGTGCGATGGAGAACTCAAAGCTTACGTAGTTCTCCTTTAGAAAATGTTTGTTGGTTGGTGTTTTTTAATATAGGGGTTTTAGGATTGTGTGATCTGTGTTGAAGGACCACTGGGGGACTGGAGGGCCGCTGAGGGCTGAAGGAGCGCTGGGGCTCTGAAGGACCACAGTTCACTTATCCTAAAAGGATGACTAACCCGGCCGTACGACCGACTTAATCCCCTACTTTGAAAATAAGATTTTTTGACTTTTGAAATGAAAGAGATGTGTTTGTATATTTTTTAATTTTAGAAAATGTTTATTTTTGCGCTTGACAGGGGCGTGGCCCTGCTCCTACGTATCTCCGGGTGGAGAATCAAAGGCGACGTAATTCTAGGTTCTTTTGAAAATAATTGTTTGAAAACTTATTGTGAAAATGATTTTTATTTGTTATGCTTGACGGGATGTGACCGCTCCTACGTATCTCCCGGTGCGATGGAGAATTCAAAGCTTACGTAGTTCTCCTCTTGTCTATTCTTTGAAAATGTTTTTGTCTTTTGTCTTTTTAGTGAGTTTTCGAAATAGGACGAGCATTTAGTGAATGATTAAACTAACCAAGGTTATGGGTAATCACCGCTAAGTGTTCTTGAAAATGAGAGTCACCACCGCCAGTCAGACGAACAAGGGTTCTGATTGACTATTAGTAGCAACTCGTTTTTTATCTGATCTTTTGAAAATGGTTTTCGAAAGAGTGAAGTTATTATCAAAGATTGGTTATAAAGTTCAAGCACATTCGTTAATCGAGCAATCACGCATTTGTTGAACGTCAACTAAGACTAAACATGCCAATACAATCAAAGATTCAAATGTCAAGGATGCAAAGTAAGGTTCTCAAGACAAATGTGTGTGTGTGTGTGTGTGTGTGTAAGAAAGAGTGTATTTACCCTAATGACTCTATGCTACAACAAGCAAGTAGGCTTACGTCTTCATTAGGAGGTCATACAAGTGGAGAGGATGGCACACAATTAAATCAAGACATTTAAGTTGCATCAAGAGCAATTAAACAATTGATCACAGGCATAGAATGATCTTAGTTAAGCTAGTGAACATGTGAGCAATGATTTCTCAATAACATGAACAAAAGGAATTGCATCAAGACTAGAGTAAGCCTATCCTTTGCAATCAATAATATGAACAAATGCCCAAAGGTTAATAACACGATCAAAGAGGAGGGGGCATCAAGGTTTTGGGTAACCTATCCCTTGCAATACCTCACAAACCCTAAACCATAAACCTACAATCTCATCTTTTATTCATTAAAAAACAAAATTACAAGAGGAAGGTTGAATCATCTAAAACCATCTTCACCACTTAAAATATGATGCCCTGGGCACAAGTGGGAGTCACACGATTTATCATCAACAATGAACAATGATCAAACTAGAATATAAGAACAAATAAATAAACATTAAAACAAAGTTTAATCACATAGAGCAATCCTCTCACTTTGAGAAAAGTGCACTAGGCACTAGTGAGAATCAACTTGCCTATCATCCACAATTAACAATAAGCAAATTAAAACAAGACTTAAATAAAAGAACACATAAACAAAGTTGAATCATATAGAGCAATCATCTCACTTTGAGAAAAGTGCACTAGGCACTAGTGAGAATCAACTTGCCTATAATTTTCCACAAAAATAAATAAATTGAGGAGTGAGGAGCATTATGCATTGTATTTTTGTCTACTTAGGGAAAAACCCGAATTTTCCACAAAAATAAATAATTTGAGGAGTGAGGAGCATTATGCATTGTATTTTTGAGTCCTGAAAGTCATTCCAGAGCTTTTAAAATCATTTTTAGAGTTGAAATACACTTCCTGGATAAATTAGGGTTTTAGGGTCAAAAAGGGCATTTTGGTCATTTCACAACAAAAACGGTTTTTAATCACAAATCACTGGGCAATCATCAGGGGAATTATTTGAGGAAGAATGTGCTTAATTAGATTCTTTTTTATTTTATGCGCATGAATGTTATTCATTTGCATAAAAGCTCAAATTTAAAGGAAAGGGTAAAATGGGAATTTCCTTTAAGGAGAGGTATCAAATCAATTTTGGGAATGGTGGCATCATAGAATTTTGGGCCCAATGATTGATTTCCTAAGACATGGCCCAAAATGGTAAGATTTTCATGGAAAAATCAAGAAAAGAATAATCAAAATATGGAAGGGATAATGTTGTGCACATGTGAGGCAAATAGTACAATTGCCAACTTGCAAAAGTTGGCAAATTCTCACCCTCTCTCCTTGCTAAGGCCGAAGCCCCACTCCCTTCCTCACTCTCTATTTTTTGTTTTCTCCCTATCCTTAATCCATGTGATAAGTGATCTCAACCCTTCATTCAAAATCCAAAGTTCAATCCTAAAGCACTTCTCAAGAACAATGACCAAAATGACCCCTTTGCTTGGTGCCCAAGTTCAATTATTCATTTCCATTTATTTTCAGCTGATTATTAATTCATTTTTATTGCTTGATTACCATTTTAACCCTAGACCTAATCCCATTCTATAAATACCTCTCATATTCACTCATTCCTAACTTTTTGGCTCATTCTCTCCTACACTAAAATTAGCACACCACTCTCCTCTCCTCCCTTCTCTCCTCTTGGCCGAAGCTACACCACTCTCCTCTCCTCCATTTATTTTATTTTTCTTCATCCAAACACCACCAATCCATCTCCCCTTCATCCCTCTCTCACATACTACTTCCATTCTCCACTAAAACTCAAGAACTTTCATCAAGAGGGGGTGACCTTCATTTTGGGCGTGGGTTCTTTGTTGGTGTCTTTGGTTGATTTGTGTTCTTGCTCTCCATTTCTTGCATAATCTAGCTAGGATCTAAGGTATACTCTAAAACCCTTGCATCATCTTCAACCTTTTTGCATTAAAACCCATTTTCCTCTTCACTTTTCATTTCGCATATCATTATCATTTTGTTTAAAATGTAGTTTGTTGTTGTTGGTGAGAGGAGCCTTAAACACTATTGACAAGCACTTAGGGAGGCTTGGGTGTTTAAGGTGCCTCTCACCTTTGAATAATTGGTTTCATGTTGTTTTGTGTTAATTTCTTGTATTTTTTGTGAAATAAAATGTGAATCCATGCTTGTTTGGTTCGCGTACTATGATTAATGTGTTCTTAAGCTAATTTTGTTGTTCTTCTTTGCTTGACGATGTACAATCTTGGCATTGGTATTTGATTTTGGTGTTAAATGTTATTTTCAACATATTTCACTTGCAAATAGTTGTTGATGATCTAGCAAGATGATCCCTACTTGTGCTTTGTGCACTTTATGTTAAGTAGCTGAAGATTGCTAGATGTGATTCAACCTTGTTTATGTGTTCTCTTATTTAGTCTTATTTTAATGTGCTTATTGTTAATGGTGGATGATCTAGCAAGATGATTCCTACTTGTGCTTTGTGCACTTTATGCTAAGTAGTTGAAGATTGCTAGATGTGATTCAACCTTGTTTATGTGTTCTTTTATTTAAGTCTTGTTCTAATTTGCTTATTGTTAATTGTGGATGATAGGCAAGTTGATTCCCACTAGTGTCTAGTGCACTTTTCTCAAAGTGAGAGGATTGCTCTATATGATTCAACTTTGTTTATGTGTTCTTTTATTTAAGTCTTGTTTTAATTTGCTTATTGTTAATTGTGGATGATAGGCAAGTTGATTCTCACTAGTGCCTAGTGCACTTTTCTCAAAGTGAGAGGATTGCTCTATGTGATTAAACTTTGTTTTAATGTTTATTTATTTGTTCTTATATTCTAGTTTGATCATTGTTCATTGTTGATGATAAATCGTGTGACTCCCACTTGTGCCCAGGGCATCATATTTTAAGTGGTGAAGATGGTTTTAGATGATTCAACCTTCCTCTTGTAATTTTGTTTTTTAATGAATAAAAGATGAGATTGTAGGTTTATGGTTTAGGGTTTGTGAGGTATTGCAAGGGATAGGTTACCCAAAACCTTGATGCCCCCTCCTCTTTGATCGTGTTATTAACCTTTGGGCATTTGTTCATATTATTGATTGCAAAGGATAGGCTTACTCTAGTCTTGATGCAATTCCTTTTGTTCATGTTATTGAGAAATCATTGCTCACATGTTCACTAGCTTAACTAAGATCATTCTATGCCTGTGATCAATTGTTTAATTGCTCTTGATGCAACTTAAATGTCTTGATTTAATTGTGTGCCATCCTCTCCACTTGTATGACCTCCTAATGAAGACGTAAGCCTACTTGCTTGTTGTAGCATAGAGTCATTAGGGTAAATACACTCTTTCTTACACACACACACACATTTGTCTTGAGAACCTTACTTTGCATCCTTGACATTTGAATCTTTGATTGTATTGGCATGTTTAGTCTTAGTTGACGTTCAACAAATGCGTGATTGCTCGATTAACGAATGTGCTTGAACTTTATAACCAATCTTTGATAATAACTTCACTCTTTCCCAAAAACCTCTGAAACTCTTTTCTAACCAATGCAAGTTATTAGTGACTATCACCCAAAGCCTTTGCTTGTTTGATTGTCATGAACGCTATCAAGAGTTATTAGTAATGATCACTCAAAGTCTTTGCTTGCTTGGTCATTATGAAAGCTTTTCCTTTTTCCAAACCCTTTCAAAAGCATTTTCATTTTCAAATTAGAACTACGTCGATTTGATTCCCATTTGGGATACGTACAAGCGAGTCTCGTTCTCGTCAAGCGCAGCAAATAAAAGTCATTTTAGCAATCAAAAACTAGCATTTGCATAACAAAGAGAATCATTTCTATAAGCTAGAATCATTTTCAAACCCATCGTTGCCAGTGGTTAATCAGAACCTTTGTTCGTCTAGCCATTGGTAGCGATGTCTTTTCCTCCCAAAGAACAATAAGCGGTGATCACCCATAGCTTTTGTTAGTTTGATCATCCGTGCTAATCAATCTCTTTCGAAAACCATTTTCAAAAGATCAGATAAAAAATGAGTTGCTACTAATAGTCAATCAGAACCCTTGTTCGTCTGACTGGCGGTGGTGACTCTCATTTTCAAGAACACTTAGCGGTGATTACCCATAACCTTGGTTAGTTTAATCATTCACTAAATGCTCGTCCTATTTCGAAAACTCACTAAAAAGACAAAAGACAAAAACCTTTTCAAAGAATAGACAAGAGGAGAACTACGTAAGCTTTGAATTCTCCATCGCACCGGGAGATACGTAGGAGCGGGTCACATCCCGTCAAGCATAACAAATAAAAATCATTTTCACAATAAGTTTTCAAACAATTATTTTCAAAAGAACCTAGAACTACGTCGCCTTTGATTCTCCACCCGGAGATACGTAGGAGCAGGGCCACGCCCCTGTCAAGCGCAAAAATAAACATTTTCTAAAATTAAAAAATATACAAACACATCTCTTTCATTTCAAAAGTCAAAAAATCTTATTTTCAAATTAGGGGATTAAGTCGGTCGTACGGCCGGGTTAGTTATCGTTTTAGGATAAGTGAACTGTGGTCCTTCAGAGCCCCAACGCTCCTTCAGCCCTCAGCGGCCCTCCAGACCCCCAGTGGTCCTTCAACACAGATCACACAATCCTAAAACCCCTATATTAAAAAACACCAACCAACAAACATTTTCTAAAGGAGAATTACGTAAGCTTTGAGTTCTCCATCGCACCGGGAGATACGTAGGAGCGGGTCGTAACCCCCGTCAAGCACTTTTTCTCTAAAAAACCTTTTTTTTCCTTTCTTTCACATAAATAAGATTTTCACCAAGTCTCTTTCAATGCATTTTTTTAATAAGAAGTAGGGAGGCAAGATTAAAGTATTTTCAAACCAACACACTAAAACCACACTTTTAATTAAAGGTTCCCTCTCAGTAGAGAGGATGTGTGGGGGTGCTCGTACCTTCCCCACGCATAACCGACCCCCGAACCCAAACCTTCAGTTTTCAAAGGCCAATCGCTTTCCAAAAAAGGTTTTCCTAATATTTTCCTAAATAAATATTGGTGGCGACTCCGTTGTTTTAAAGAAAGTTGTAAACGAGAACAGTTCTCTCCCAATGACTTTTTCGGGCGCAACAGCTGGCGACTCCACTGGGGATACTTGGCGACCGCTAGAAACCCAGCATCAAACTGCTTCTTTACTTCATCCCTGATCTTCAGAGACATCTCAGGCTTCATCCGCCTCAACTTTTGCTTCACTGGAGGACATTCTGGTTTTACCGGCAATTTGTGCTCAACAATATCTGTATCTAGCCCTGGCATATCTTTGTACGACCACGCGAAGACATCAGCGTAATCACGTAAAAGTTGGATTAGCTTCTTGCGTTCACTATCTTCCATGGCAGTACCGATTTTAACTTCTCTCCTGTCCTCTTCTGTACCCAAATTGATTATCTCAATCGATTCCCCATGAGGCTGAATGATCTTTTCTTCCTGCTCTATTAACCTCATTAATTCTGGAGGAGTTTCCCAGTTATCCACAACATCCCCCTCAGTTTGATTAATTGGATGATCAAAGTCATGATATGAATCATTGGCACTGTTATTTTCAGAGATAATTATTTTTGATCTGCATTCGTAGAAGCAGAAAGTAGAATGAAAAGTGAAACAAACAAACAAGATAAAGCAAAAAAGGACAAATGAAGAAAAGAGATTTTATTGATGGAATTCAAAACAAGCGTTTTTATTGATGATGGTGTCATTGAAAATAAAAACATGCATGCCCTAACAAACTATCCTGAGGCTTTGGGCAGAGCCAAAGGATTGCATTACAATTCATTACTTTGGACTAAAAGTGACGGGCAAGTCGACAGCTTCCCAATTCTTGAGTTTCTCTCCAGCAAGGCAACGACGGACTAGACTGGTACCCGCCTTCTTCATCCTCCGAACCATTCTCAATAGCAGTGATCTGATCTGGATCTAGCAACCCTGCACTCTTGAAGCTCTGACTGATGTCACAGATGGGGGTCCTCTTTGACCATGGATCCTGGCCTCTCAACTTGGCCAACCGTTCACCTCTTCTCTCTTCAGCCAACTTCCTCTTTTCAGCCTCACTTGGGTAATATCCCAACCCGCAACGATCTTTGTTTTCTTTCAGCTGGATAGGAGCAAGAATTCCTTGTCCAACCTTTCCCAAGCCGCGTCCCAGCTGGTATCCCTGATCCATCATGATCCTTGCAACCATCTCTTCGCTCTTCGATAATTTCAGCACAGGTGATGACGGCTCACCCCATCCAAACACAGCGTTGGCAATTTCGAGAGACTGGAAGAAAGTCTCTAGGGATTCTTCGACCGCTTCCACATAACGGAAGGGGGAAGGCTTGTTGACTAACATTTCCTCCTCTCCAAATACTACCACAGTTTTATCATCGACTACAAACTTGACTCTCTGATGCAGAGAGGAAGGAATGGCTCCCGCCATATGAAACCATGGCCTTCCGAGCAAACAGCTGTACGATGAGGAGATGTCCATGATCTGAAAGTTAACATAGAACGTCTCAGGGCCTATCTGGATGGGGAACTCCATCTCCCCTAGTACCTCCTTCTTCGATCCATCAAACGCCCTCACCAATGTTGAGCTAGGCTTCATGAAAGAACAATCCACATCTAACTTGTTTACAGTGGACTTTGGCATCACATTTAGAGAAGACCCATTGTCGATCAGAACATGAGCTAACACGTAATCCCCACATTTAACAGAGATGTGTAGGTCTTGGTTGTGTTTCCTTCCCTCCGGGGGGAGTTCGTCATCAGCAAAAGTCAAATGGTTTGCAGCCACAATATTCCCAACTATTCCGTCAAACTGACCTACGGAAATGTCCTGAGCAACATGCGCCTCAATCGGCACTTTCATTAGGGCATGTCGATGTGCTTCTGAACTAAGTAACAACGACAGCATTGAAATCTTTGCTGGGGTCTGATTCATCTGCTCGACTACCTTATAGTCACTCTGCCTTACAATCTTTAGGAACTCACTAACTTCCTGTTCTGCCACCTTCTTTTTCTGAGCATTCTCTGCTTCTTTATCTTTCCCTTTGCGAGCCCTGTCTTCAGCTTCTTTGGATGATTCACCTCGAACGAACTCAGGAGCATACATACTGCCACTCCTTGTCATTCTACTTACTCCGGTTATATTGGTAACAACAGAGGTGCTTGGAGAATTCTCTACTGGAGGCAATGTACTGTATTTCATTGACTTGGGCTGGTTTTGGATTGTACAATATCTCACTTGGTTTCTTAGGCCCTTTACCATCACTGAAACGTAACATCAACACGCTTTCTTCCTTTTCAACCACTTCCACTCGAACCGCATAACGATCCATTAAGTCTTGCAAAACTGACTTGAAAACTTCACAGGCACCTACACACAAAGGATCAGCACATACACAGCCTTTCTTGATGACCCCACAACGGCACAGCTCAGCATGTATATTTTTCAGGGGGGTCTGGATACACTCAACATCTTTTATCATCGTCTGCCCCACAGAATCTTCTATTGCATTAGCGGATGGTGCCCCATGTCCCGGCAAGGGGTTTGTAGTTGTGCTTGGACTATTCTGCTTGAAAGAGAGCCAATTGGCATCAATCAAATCCTAGACCACATACTTGAAAGCTTTGCAGTCTTCTATCGTGTGACCGATCCCTCCATTGTGAAAACTACAGGTAGCATCAGCATTGTATCCCCTGGGAAAGGGAGGTTGAACAGGCTTCATGGGGCGAGTGTTGATCAGGTTCTTTGAGATAAGGTGGTTGAACAACTCAGTATAGGTTATTGGAATCAGATCAAAACTAGCACGCCTCTTCTCTTGGTAGTTCTGGGTTCTGTGACTAGAATTAGTTTGTTGTGGCTGAGCTGGAACAGAAAATGGCACTGTTTGCGGTGGAGAACTGAAAGACGGGCTTCTCCCCCCAGTAATAACATTGGTCTCCCCTTCTTTCTTCTTGGGGAAATTGGAAAAGGGCTTCTTTTGTCCACTAGAACTACCAAAACCACCAGCAATCTTCCCGCTGCGTAATCCATGCTCTAATCGTTCTCCAATGACAACCATATCCGAGAAACTGGATGAAACACTTCCCACCAACCTATCATAATACAGCCCTGGAAGAGTCTCCATAAACATGTACACCATCTCCTTTTCAGTCAATGGTGGCTTCACTTGAGCAGCTATGCTCCTCCACTTTTGAGCATACTCTTTGAATGATTCTCTATCCTCTTTACTCATGTGATGTAATTGAGACCGGTCAGGGGCAAGGTCCATGTTATACTGGTATTGTTTCAGGAATGCTTCAGAAAGATCCTTCCAACTGTGAATGTCGGAGGATTGTAGCTGCATATACCAATCTAACGATGCTCCTGTCAGACTGTTCTGGAAATAGTGAATGAGCACCTTATCATCATGGGCATAAGCTGCCATTTTTCTAACATACATCGTCAAATGACTGGACGGACACCCAGTGCCACGGTATTTATCAAAATCAGGTGCCTTGAATTTAGGAGGGATGGCAACATCTGGGACGAGACACAAATCTCGGGCATCTTTAGCTCTAGTACCCGACCCTTCCATAGCTCTTAGGCGTTCTTCCAACAGGTGATACCGATCTCTTGCCTGTGAACTCTCAAACAGATGACCCTGTGGATAGTTCCCCGGACTGTGATAATAACCCCCATACTGAGCAGGGTTTCCCATATGATGGACAGTATTCTGAGGATTCATGGCGACTCCCGGAGTAGGGCTAGACGAGCTTCTTGGCAGCACCATGCCAGGACTAGGAGTGTGGATCTGTGGTCCACCAGCAACTCCACTAGATACCACTACGGCAGATTGGCTCGACCTCACGGGATTTGCTTCAGCGACAGACGGCATATAAACCATTGGCATCCCCTAGGGATATATTTGCGCATTCGGATGACTCTGTCCGCTTACCCCGGGAGAATGGGCAAAGTGACTGATCCCAGACCCTGGAGGAGGGTGAGTAGCTGTAGTCTCAGCAGACACCGAAGGAGAAACGAAAGTAACAACCCCTTCAGGATTTACAACAGCAGTGGCCCTAGCAGCGGCCCCACCTCTCAGATTTTGCAGCAGACTCATCACTTCGTCCATCTGTGCTTCCATAGCCTCAATTTGGTCTTCAAGGCCTGATTTTCCTGAGCCAGTTGCTCAGGGTTAAGAATCTCCACAACCAACTCGTCTTGACCCAGGTGGTCCTCATCCCCGAAATTTTGATTGCTCGCCATCAATTTTGCTTGTAGACGGGTGTAATATCGATGTTGGCGAACCAGCTTGCCTTTCTTTTCTGTTTGCGGAACACTTTTATGAGTACCAGAATAAATGCATAAATGAATGTAATGCATATGCACATGACTTTATGTTATTTTTGTGTTCGGCGCCGGGAATCGTGGGATAACTCGCTCTTGTCATGAGCAGATATTGAAACATTTTAAGAGCGTGACTAAAGTTGGGGTCAACAAGCGATATGAGCATACTTCATTCAAGTTTTAAACCATTCATAAGAAATAAAAAAGTACCATACCATTAAGAGTGTCATACGATATCTCTCAAATAAGAATACAATACTCTTAGAAAATTACAATATTCCAAAGGAAAATTACAACTTCCTAGAGAACATTCTAAAAAGAGAAATTGCAATGCACCGGGATCTAGTAACATATGGCCTTCAACTTCTCTTTCTTTTCCTTTTCTTTGTTTGCAGCAGCGGCTCCCTCAGCCTTTTCCATGAGCTCCTCAGTCAGGGCCTTGCAGAAGTTCACAAACTCATACACATGTACTGGGGTATTGAAGGGAAGCATCTCAGCTTCGGCCCTCCTTAGCCTTCTGGGGACATCCCTCACAGCTTGATTAGCTAGCCATGCCAACTTTGAGAATTTACCCCTCCAAAGTCGGATCTCATCTCTTATCTCTTTAACAATCTCTTACTCTTCTATCTTGCCAATCAGTGCTAGGAAGCGCTGCTCCCAGTACTTGCTCTCCGCTTGCACCTGCCTATAAGACTCCCCTAGGTACCGGAGATTCCTTTTCAGTTCATCAGATCTCCCTTGCTCATACCTCAGCATTTCTTGATATTCTTTGAGAACATTCCCAATGGAATTTCTTTCTTGTTCAAGACTCCTCAACTGACTTTTCAACTCCACCACCAAGTGAGGTTCCTGCCTGGACTCAGTTGCCACAATCTTCCATTCTTTGGCTTCTTCAAGTGCTTTCCTTGTTTTCTGCTTGTACCTTTGGAGTTCATCTCTAGCCCCCCTTAGGTATTTCTGAGCTTCTAATTTACTCTTGTCTTCCGCTTTGAATCGTTTGACACTCTCCTCAACAGCTATCATCTTAATCTCATTCTCTTCCTCCAACTTCTCTTTTTGCAGGGTTACTTTCTCCAACTCCGCTTGCAATGCCTTTTTTCCTTCTTCCGCTTTTACTAGGGCAGACTTAACCTCATTCAGCTCCTCAAGGGTGGGAAGGTGAGGCTCCGGCATCCCTTTCTCAACTGGCAATGCTTCTTGAGAAGGTGGACGAGCACTTTGGATCCTTTCATGCAACCATTGGTAAAAAGTGACATCACCAACTTTTTCACAAGCTCATCCTTATCTTTACAGACCACAGTTTCCCATGCCTTTGAGATTTTCCGAAGCAAACCCTTGTTCTTCGGATTTTCTTTGTCAAGGAAGATAGGAGCCACCATGTCTTCAGTAGGCATATTTCTCATAGGGTACCCAAGCTGTCGGATAGTCAAGGAAGGATTATAGTTGATGCAGCCTTGAGTCCCCATCAGTGGCACATTCTGAAAGTCTCCACACTGAAACACTACTGAGGGCCTGTTCTTCCAACATGAATAAGTGAACCAGCGGATCTTGAGGGCATTGAGACTCCCTAAGGCATGCACCCACTCCTGAGCACTTTTGACTTCTACTTCGCAACTCATGGCATAGTCCATCAGATCCGTAGCTTGCTTCTTGTGAGCGATGACATGGTTGAGGAACCAGGCATAAAGAACATGGAGAGAGCAGGCAATCTTCTTTTTCCTCAACACCCGATGATGAGTAAAGGAGTAGTAAGTGTCTGCGAGGACAGCTGGAACTGGGTTAATTGGACTATCCTTGTTTATGAAGGCTAAAAACACCCCAATGGCAGTCTCATCAATAAACTTCTCAACTTGCGGGAAGAGGACAATCCCGAAGATGGTTAATGCTAGCAACTGCTTAAAGGGACCCCATCTGTCAGCTTGATCATGAGACCTCATTAAGCTTTCGAAATAACTCAGTGGAAATTCCATTATACGGTTCTTTTTCTCCTTTCGAAGCTCTAACTTCCCCACTCCAACTTGCGATAACAACGAGAGTCTCTTGTCTGAATATTGATGCCCCTGACACTGATAGGGTGCCATTTCCGACCTAGAGAAACCCAAAATTTGCTCATACTCCTCTAAAGTTGGCGAGAGCTGGAAATCTTTGAAGATGAAACAGCGGATATCCGGATCATAGAACTGACTGAGGGCTATCACTGCATTTTCTTAAAGGTCTAACTGCAGCAACCGAAGAATATTCTCATAAGCCTTTTCAAACAACCTACACTCATCCGGTCCCATTAGAGAGGCACACTCCGTCAAGCTGGCCACGTCTATTTTCTTTACCACTGGGAACCTCGAATTTAGTATGACTTCGCCTCTTGATCCCATGTTGCTTCGCCTATGACAAGATTCCAAGTTACTCCAAGATCACCGGCAAACAACTTAGATGCATGAAGAATGCTACATGAAGTTTTTTTTTCAAAACTTTGTTTATGTAGTGCATGATGTCATGATGCAAAGTGCGGATGATGAAGATGCTTTTTATGTTACTTACATAAAGAGATATTTACAAATGGTGGTTTGAAAATTTGAGACAGTATACCCTATGTGCCACCTCACATAGGTATTTATGAAAGAGAAGGGAAAAATATGTTCTTTTTGATTTTTTTTTTGAAAACTGTTGAAGGAAAAGAGCTAAGCTAGATGTAATAATGCAACACACAATTTGGAAAAGCCCTTGTGACCTAAAAAAGGTGAAACCTACGATCTAGGGCAATTTAAGGGTAATCTTCCCATGTAGCTCTATTCACTTCCTCACAAAGGCCACCAGAGCCACAGTCCCTTTCATGAAACTCCCCACAAATGCAGCAAACTGCTAGGTGTGAGGCATCATGAAAGAGCACAACTCTGGTTGAAACTTTCGCAAGTAGCCAAACGGACAAAGGTCCTGATGGGCTCTCACTACTCGAATCCACTCTCCTAAGTTTTCTGCAGACCTGGGTTATGGTCCCACTCAAAGCATGCAATCATAAGGGATAAGTGTAGTGTGTCAAGGGCGTTTTCCCTAGCACTACCCCACCTGAAATGAAAACCAGAGCAGTCCAGACAATTGCAAGCAATAACATGTTGTCTACACTAGGGTTCTATACCAAATAAACTAACCTAGGATATCAACAACAAGGGTATTGCTTACCTTAAGAAAGGGAGCCAAGAAGAGGGGACATGATAGAATGGGGAAGAGATGCATGAACTTACCTTTGGAGAAAAGGAGCAAAGAAGAAGGGAACATGGGGGTTGGAAGAATGCATGAGCATAAGCATATAAAAAGAAAAGGAGTAGAAGAAGAGATAGGAAGCAAACAGAAGAAGAAAAAAAAGAAAAAGACAAATGCATGTGCACACAACATGATAAGAAAGAAATGGAAACCGAAAGGGATAGAAGCAAAAAAGGTATCCAAATCAAATCACAAACCACACATTTAATTAATTAGGCTTGACCCACTTAAAAAAAAGGAAACGTCCCCAGTGAAGTCGCCAGCTGTTGCGCCCGAAAAAGTCCTTGGGAGAGAACTGTTCTCGTTTACAACTTTCTTTAAAACAACGGAGTCGCCACCAATATTTATTTAGGAAAATATTAGGAAAACCATTTTTTTCCTTTCTTTCACATAAATAAGATTTTCACCAAGTCTCTTTCAATGCATTTTTTTTTAATAAGAAGTAGGGAGGCAAGATTAAAGTATTTTCAAACCAACATACTAAAACCACACTTTTAATTAAAGGTTCCCTCTCAGTAGAGAGGATGTGTGGGGTGCTCGTACCTTCCCCACGCATAACCGACCCCCGAACCCAAATCTTCAGTTTTCAAAGGCCAATCGCTTTCCAAAAAAGGTTTTCCTAATATTTTCCTAAATAAATATTGGTGGCGACTCCGTTGTTTTAAAGAAAGTTGTAAACGAGAACAGTTCTCTCCCAAGGACTTTTTCGGGCGCAACACCCCCCAAGTTTGGTCGCCTAAGGGGTGATCTTGGCTTGACGGTAGCCTTCTTTTTGAGGAGTTGAGGATGCACCGAGCTTTCTTTTTGAGGGACTCAAGATGTACCGAGCTTTAATCGATCTTGAAATTTATCGAGGGTGATCTTGGCCTGACGGTAGCTCTCGTTGTCGATCATATGATGCACCGAGCTTAGTTTTTTTAGGAGCTCGAGACACGCCGAGCTTCAAACGATTTTGAGATGTTCCGAGCTTTCTTTCTCAGTCAAGGGGTCCAACGCCTCAGTATCAGTGTCAGGCATTAAATGTTTCTGACACGGTGCGTATAACGATGGCGGCTAATGATGGTGATGTTTTTGTTTTTTAGTGCCTGACTTTTGAGCTTCGATTGGACGCGTTGATTCGACTTTCAGGTCCAACCCACGATTTTCTGGCCCACTATAAATAGGGGGTTACTTCCATTCATTTGTTGCTGCGTAACTCTTTCTGCTCTGATCACCGATCTTGAGGCGTCGAGGTTTCCATTGATCGAGGCGTACGAGGCGTTTGATTTTGAGGTCGACAAAGAGATTCGAGCTTCTTATCTGCATTTGTTTCGAGGTTAGTTTTTGTTTCCTAATTTGTACTTGTGTTTCGGGCCCTTCTTAGTTTTTTCTTTTGTTCGCTCAGAGTGGGGGTCGTCAGGTCGGGTTCCGACTTGCTCGCGGACCCATTTGCGATTTTCCTTGTCCCCCATTTCTGTGGTTGCCAATGTTCGTTAAGACCGTCATGTCGTCGAGCCGGAGGAGAACGGGAACCATTCCCTCGTTGTCGGTGAGGAGGAGAATGATGATATACACCAAGATCGTCATATTGTCGAGCTGGAGGAGAACGAGAACCATTCCCTCATTGTCGG
The DNA here is from genome assembly GCA_039519185.1 of Astragalus membranaceus. NCBI lineage: Eukaryota > Viridiplantae > Streptophyta > Magnoliopsida > Fabales > Fabaceae > Astragalus > Astragalus membranaceus. The sequence goes on from CM076850.1 coordinate 166,018,800, forward strand.
CGAGGAGGAGAACGGTGATAGTGTCTTCTCCTGGGTGGGGAACGATGTCTTCTCCGGATCGAGAGTCTTGTTTCAGGGGAGGTCGGCCCGGGTGATTCCTGGTCCGGAACGTTTCGTGCCCGGAGATTTGTTACCTCGTCCGCAAGGTCGGTGAAGTGAGGGCTTCTTTCTTGGTTCACGACCTCCTGCCGGGCCAGCAGTTGGACGAGCTGTTGAACAGCATCAGTGAGGGCTGGAAGCAATGGAGGGGGAGGTGGTAAACTATTTCTGTATGAGGTTGTCTGGGAACGGGCGAGGTTCGGGTTGGGGGAGTGTGCCGGAGCTCGGGTGGAATTCGTAATGTCCTGGACATGACCCTCGGGTGTTTGATGAGTTTCGACCTCGGGTACATTCAGTCTCACCCCTGTCCCGACCACGAGACTGGCCGGCTTTGAACGGAGTTTGGGTGCCATTTTGTGGATCAAGGTAATGGGAGAGGAAATTGAGTATAGATCCTCCCACTGTGATCGCCAATGTTCTGTACCGTGCTTCCGATCTTGAAACAGTTGGTAGGAGTTGTCATTGATCTGCGATGTTCGACCTTGAGATGCCGATGTTCGATCTTTGAGATGGCGTTGTTGTGCCTGCAATGATACTCCGATGCTAAAGTCAGTATCTGAGTGAGTCAGTGTTTTGTATTAGAAATTGCTTACATTTATGAGCATTGAGTGTGGTATTTATATAGTTTGTGTGATGTTTGTTTTGTCGACCCTGAGCC